>OY770265.1:12717111-13241202 GCA_963669355.1 Chorisops tibialis | reverse complement strand
AGTTTCTCATGAAAAAGCTACAGTTTGTATTGGAGGGGGGTGGAAGTGGTGCAGCTAGGCATCTAGTTTTTTTTGTTTTTACTAATAATTATGAATAAATATTTACTGCACAATTTCAGCTCGAACATTTTTATACGTACTGAGTAAATTATTTTAAAGTTTCTCATGAAAAAGTACAGTTTGTATTGGAGGGGGGTTGGAAGTGGTGCAGCTAGGCATCTAGTTTTTTTTGTTTTTACTAATAATTATGAATAAATATTTACTGCACAATTTCAGCTCGAACATTTTTATACGTACTGAGTAAATTATTTTAAAGTTTCTCATGAAAAAGTACAGTTTGTATTGGAGGGGGTGGAAGTGGTGCAGCTAGGCATCTAGTTTTTTTCTTGTTTTTTACTAATAATTATGAATAAATATTTACTGCACAATTTCAGCTCGAACATTTTTATACGTACTGAGTAAATTATTTTAAAGTTTCTCATGAAAAAGTACAGTTTGTATTGGAGGGGGTGGAAGTGGTGCAGCTAGGCATCTAGTTTTTTTTTTGTTTTTACTAATAATTATGAATAAATATTTACTGCACAATTTCAGCTCGAACAATTTTTATACGTACTGAGTAAATTATTTTAAAGTTTCTCATGAAAAAGTACAGTTTGTATTGGAGGGGGTGGAAGTGGTGCAGCTAGGCATCTAGTTTTTTTTTGTTTTTACTAATAATTATGAATAAATATTTACTGCACAATTTCAGCTCGAACATTTTTATACGTACTGAGTAAATTATTTTAAAGTTTCTCATGAAAAAGTACAGTTTGTATTGGAGGGGGTGAAGTGGTGCAGCTAGGCATCTAGTTTTTTTTTGTTTTTACTAATAATTATGAATAAATATTTACTGCACAATTTCAGCTCGAACAATTTTATACGTACTGAGTAAATTATTTTAAAGTTTCTCATGAAAAAGTACAGTTTGTATTGGAGGGGGTGGAAGTGGTGCAGCTAGGCATCTAGTTTTTTTTTGTTTTTACTAATAATTATAATAAATATTTACTGCACAATTTCAGCTCGAACATTTTTATACGTACTGAGTAAATTATTTTAAAGTTTCTCATGAAAAACTGCAGTTTGTATTGGAGGGGGTGGAAGTGGTGCAGCTAGGCATCTAGTTTTTTTTTGTTTTTACTAATAATTATGAATAAATATTTACTGCACAATTTCAGCTCGAACAATTTTATACGTACTGAGTAAATTATTTTAAAGTTTCTCATGAAAAAGTACAGATTGTATTGGAGTGGGTTGAAGTGGTGCAGCTAGGCATCTAGTTTTTTTTTGTTTTTACTAATAATTATGAATAAATATTTACTGCACAATTTCAGCTCGAACAATTTTATACGTACTGAGTAAATTATTTTAAAGTTTCTCATGAAAAAGTACAGTTTGTATTGGAGGGGGTGGAAGTGGTGCAGCTAGGCATCTAGTTTTTTTTTGTTTTTACTAATAATTATGAATAAATATTTACTGCACAATTTCAGCTCGAACATTTTTATACGTACTGAGTAAATTATTTTAAAGTTTCTCATGAAAAAGTACAGTTTGTATTGGAGGGGGTGGAAGTGGTGCAGCTAGGCATCTAGTTTTTTTTTGTTTTTACTAATAATTATGAATAAATATTTACTGCACAATTTCAGCTCGAACAATTTTATACGTACTGAGTAAATTATTTTAAAGTTTCTCATGAAAAAGTACAGTTTGTATTGGAGGGGGTTGAAGTGGTGCAGCTAGGCATCTAGTTTTTTTTTGTTTTTACTAATAATTATAATAAATATTTACTGCACAATTTCAGCTCGAACAATTTTATACGTACTGAGTAAATTATTTTAAAGTTTCTCATGAAAAAGTACAGTTTGTATTGGAGGGGGTGGAAGTGGTGCAGCTAGGCATCTAGTTTTTTTTTTGTTTTTACTAATAATTATAAATAAATATTTACTGCACAATTTCAGCTCGAACATTTTTATACGTACTGAGTAAATTATTTTAAAGTTTCTCATGAAAAAGTACAGTTTGTATTGGAGGGGGTTGAAGTGGTGCAGCTAGGCATCTAGTTTTTTTTTGTTTTTACTAATAATTATGAATAAATATTTACTGCACAATTTCAGCTCGAACAATTTTATACGTACTGAGTAAATTATTTTAAAGTTTCTCATGAAAAAGTACAGTTTGTATTGGAGGGGGTGGAAGTGGTGCAGCTAGGCATCTAGTTTTTTTTTCGGTTTTACTAATAATTATAAATACATATTTACTGCACAATTTCAGCTCGAACAATTTTATACGTACTGAGTAAATTATTTTAAAGTTTCTCATGAAAAAGTACAGTTTGTATTGGAGGGGGTGGAAGTGGTGCAGCTAGGCATCTAGTTTTTTTTTTGTTTTTACTAATAATTATGAATAAATATTTACTGCACAATTTCAGCTCGAACAATTTTATACGTACTGAGTAAATTATTTTAAAGTTTCTCATGAAAAAGTACAGTTTGTATTGGAGTGGGTTGAAGTGGTGCAGCTAGGCATCTAGTTTTTTTTTGTTTTTACTAATAATTATGAATAAATATTTACTGCACAATTTCAGCTCGAACAATTTTATACGTACTGAGTAAATTATTTTAAAGTTTCTCATGAAAAAGTACAGTTTGTATTGGAGGGGAGTTGAAGTGGTGCAGCTAGGCATCTAGTTTTTTTTTGTTTTTACTAATAATTATGAATAAATATTTACTGCACAATTTCAGCTCGAACAATTTTATACGTACTGAGTAAATTATTTTAAAGTTTCTCATGAAAAAGTACAGTTTGTATTGGAGGGGGTGGAAGTGGTGCAGCTAGGCATCTAGTTTTTTTTTGTTTTTACTAATAATTATAAATAAATATTTACTGCACAATTTCAGCTCGAACATTTTTATACGTACTGAGTAAATTATTTTAAAGTTTCTCATGAAAAAGTACAGTTTGTATTGGAGGGGGTTGAAGTGGTGCAGCTAGGCATCTAGTTTTTTTTTGTTTTTACTAATAATTATGAATAAATATTTACTGCACAATTTCAGCTCGAACAATTTTATACGTACTGAGTAAATTATTTTAAAGTTTCTCATGAAAAAGTACA
This sequence comes from Chorisops tibialis, assembly GCA_963669355.1. Classification (NCBI taxonomy): domain Eukaryota; kingdom Metazoa; phylum Arthropoda; class Insecta; order Diptera; family Stratiomyidae; genus Chorisops; species Chorisops tibialis. The sequence continues at coordinate 13,238,054 of OY770265.1, read as the reverse complement.
GTTTGTATTGGAGGGGGTGGAAGTGGTGCAGCTAGGCATCTAGTTTTTTTTTGTTTTTACTAATAATTATGAATAAATATTTACTGCACAATTTCAGCTCGAACAATTTTATACGTACTGAGTAAATTATTTTAAAGTTTCTCATGAAAAAGTACAGTTTGTATTGGAGTGGGTTGAATTGGTGCAGCTAGGCATCTAGTTTTTTTTTTGTTTTTACTAATAATTATGAATAAATATTTACTGCACAATTTCAGCTCGAACAATTTTATACGTACTGAGTAAATTATTTTAAAGTTTCTCATGAAAAAGTACAGTTTGTATTGGAGGGGGTTGAAGTGGTGCAGCTAGGCATCTAGTTTTTTTTTTGTTTTTACTAATAATTATGAATAAATATTTACTGCACAATTTCAGCTCGAACAATTTTATACGTACTGAGTAAATTATTTTAAAGTTTCTCATGAAAAAGTACAGTTTGTATTGGAGGGGGTGGAAGTGGTGCAGCTAGGCATCTAGTTTTTTTTTTGTTTTTACTAATAATTATGAATAAATATTTACTGCACAATTTCATCTCGAACAATTTTATACGTACTGAGTAAATTATTTTAAAGTTTCTCATGAAAAAGTACAGTTTGTATTGGAGGGGGTGGAAGTGGTGCAGCTAGGCATCTAGTTTTTTTTTGTTTTTACTAATAATTATGAATAAATATTTACTGCACAATTTCAGCTCGAACAATTTTATACGTACTGAGTAAATTATTTTAAAGTTTCTCATGAAAAAGTACAGTTTGTATTGGAGGGGGTTGAAGTGGTGCAGCTAGGCATCTAGTTTTTTTTGTTTTTACTAATAATTATGAATAAATATTTACTGCACAATTTCAGCTCGAACAATTTTATACGTACTGAGTAAATTATTTTAAAGTTTCTCATGAAAAAGTACAGTTTGTATTGGAGGGGGTGGAAGTGGTGCAGCTAGGCATCTAGTTTTTTTTTTGTTTTTACTAATAATTATGAATAAATATTTACTGCACAATTTCAGCTCGAACAATTTTATACGTACTGAGTAAATTATTTTAAAGTTTCTCATGAAAAAGTACAGTTTGTATTGGAGGGGGTTGAAGTGGTGCAGCTAGGCATCTAGTTTTTTTTTGTTTTTACTAATAATTATGAATAAATATTTACTGCCCAATTTCAGCTCGAACAATTTTATACGTACTGAGTAAATTATTTTAAAGTTTCTCATGAAAAAGTACAGTTTGTATTGGAGGGGGTGGAAGTGGTGCAGCTAGGCATCTAGTTTTTTTTTGTTTTTACTAATAATTATAAATAAATATTTACTGCACAATTTCAGCTCGAACATTTTATACGTACTGAGTAAATTATTTTAAAGTTTCTCATGAAAAAGTACAGTTTGTATTGGAGGGGGTGGAAGTGGTGCAGCTAGGCATCTAGTTTTTTTTTGTTTTTACTAATAATTATGAATAAATATTTACTGCACAATTTCAGCTCGAACAATTTTATACGTACTGAGTAAATTATTTTAAAGTTTCTCATGAAAAAGTACAGTTTGTATTGGAGTGGGTTGAATTGGTGCAGCTAGGCATCTAGTTTTTTTTTGTTTTTACTAATAATTATGAATAAATATTTACTGCACAATTTCAGCTCGAACAATTTTATACGTACTGAGTAAATTATTTTAAAGTTTCTCATGAAAAAGTACAGTTTGTATTGGAGGGGGTTGAAGTGGTGCAGCTAGGCATCTAGTTTTTTTTTGTTTTTACTAATAATTATGAATAAATATTTACTGCACAATTTCAGCTCGAACAATTTTATACGTACTGAGTAAATTATTTTAAAGTTTCTCATGAAAAAGTACAGTTTTTATTGGAGGGGGTGGAAGTGGTGCAGCTAGGCATCTAGTTTTTTTTTGTTTTTACTAATAATTATGAATAAATATTTACTGCACAATTTCATCTCGAACAATTTTATACGTACTGAGTAAATTATTTTAAAGTTTCTCATGAAAAAGTACAGTTTGTATTGGAGGGGTGGAAGTGGTGCAGCTAGGCATCTAGTTTTTTTTTGTTTTTACTAATAATTATGAATAAATATTTACTGCACAATTTCAGCTCGAACAATTTTATACGTACTGAGTAAATTATTTTAAAGTTTCTCATGAAAAAGTACAGTTTGTATTGGAGGGGGTTGAAGTGGTGCAGCTAGGCATCTAGTTTTTTTTTGTTTTTACTAATAATTATGAATAAATATTTACTGCACAATTTCAGCTCGAACAATTTTATACGTACTGAGTAAATTATTTTAAAGTTTCTCATGAAAAAGTACAGTTTGTATTGGAGGGGGTGGAAGTGGTGCAGCTAGGCATCTAGTTTTTTTTTGTTTTTACTAATAATTATGAATAAATATTTACTGCACAATTTCAGCTCGAACAATTTTATACGTACTGAGTAAATTATTTTAAAGTTTCTCATGAAAAAGTACAGTTTGTATTGGAGGGGGTTGAAGTGGTGCAGCTAGGCATCTAGTTTTTTTTTGTTTTTACTAATAATTATGAATTAATATTTACTGCCCAATTTCAGCTCGAACAATTTTATACGTACTGAGTAAATTATTTTAAAGTTTCTCATGAAAAAGTACAGTTTGTATTGGAGGGGGTGGAAGTGGTGCAGCTAGGCATCTAGTTTTTTTTTGTTTTTACTAATAATTATAAATAAATATTTACTGCACAATTTCAGCTCGAACATTTTTATACGTACTGAGTAAATTATTTTAAAGTTTCTCATGAAAAAGTACAGTTTGTATTGGAGGGGGTGAAGTGGTGCAGCTAGGCATCTAGTTTTTTTTTGTTTTTACTAATAATTATGAATAAATATTTACTGCACAATTTCAGCTCGAACAATTTTATACGTACTGAGTAAATTATTTTAAAGTTTCTCATGAAAAAGTACAGTTTGTATTGGAGGGGGTTGAAGTGGTGCAGCTAGGCATCTAGTTTTTTTTTGTTTTTACTAATAATTATAATAAATATTTACTGCACAATTTCAGCTCGAACAATTTTATACGTACTGAGTAAATTATTTTAAAGTTTCTCATGAAAAAGTACAGTTTGTATTGGAGGGGGTGGAAGTGGTGCAGCTAGGCATCTAGTTTTTTTTTGTTTTTACTAATAATTATAAATAAATATTTACTGCACAATTTCAGCTCGAACATTTTTATACGTACTGAGTAAATTATTTTAAAGTTTCTCATGAAAAAGTACAGTTTGTATTGGAGGGGGTTGAAGTGGTGCAGCTAGGCATCTAGTTTTTTTTTTGTTTTTACTAATAATTATGAATAAATATTTACTGCACAATTTCAGCTCGAACAATTTTATACGTACTGAGTAAATTATTTTAAAGTTTCTCATGAAAAAGTACAGTTTGTATTGGAGGGGGTGGAAGTGGTGCAGCTAGGCATCTAGTTTTTTTTTGTTTTTACTAATAATTATGAATAAATATTTACTGCACAATTTCAGCTCGAACAATTTTATACGTACTGAGTAAATTATTTTAAAGTTTCTCATGAAAAAGTACAGTTTGTATTGGAGTGGGTTGAAGTGGTGCAGCTAGGCATCTAGTTTTTTTTTGTTTTTACTAATAATTATGAATAAATATTTACTGCACAATTTCAGCTCGAACAATTTTATACGTACTGAGTAAATTATTTTAAAGTTTCTCATGAAAAAGTACAGTTTGTATTGGAGGGGGTGAAGTGGTGCAGCTAGGCATCTAGTTTTTTTTTGTTTTTACTAATAATTATAAATAAATATTTACTGCACAATTTCAGCTCGAACATTTTTATACGTACTGAGTAAATTATTTTAAAGTTTCTCATGAAAAAGTACAGTTTGTATTGGAGGGGGTTGAAGTGGTGCAGCTAGGCATCTAGTTTTTTTTTGTTTTTACTAATAATTATGAATAAATATTTACTGCACAATTTCAGCTCGAACAATTTTATACGTACTGAGTAAATTATTTTAAAGTTTCTCATGAAAAAGTACAGTTTGTATTGGAGGGGGTGGAAGTGGTGCAGCTAGGCATCTAGTTTTTTTTTGTTTTTACTAATAATTATGAATAAATATTTACTGCACAATTTCAGCTCGAACAATTTTATACGTACTGAGTAAATTATTTTAAAGTTTCTCATGAAAAAGTTACAGTTTGTATTGGAGGGGGTGGAAGTGGTGCAGCTAGGCATCTAGTTTTTTTTTGTTTTTACTAATAATTATGAATAAATATTTACTGCACAATTTCAGCTCGAACAATTTTATACGTACTGAGTAAATTATTTTAAAGTTTCTCATGAAAAAGTACAGTTTGTATTGGAGGGGGTTGAAGTGGTGCAGCTAGGCATCTAGTTTTTTTTTGTTTTTACTAATAATTATGAATAAATATTTACTGCACAATTTCAGCTCGAACAATTTTATACGTACTGAGTAAATTATTTTAAAGTTTCTCATGAAAAAGTACAGTTTTGTATTGGAGGGGGTTGAAGTGGTGCAGCTAGGCATCTAGTTTTTTTTTGTTTTTACTAATAATTATGAATAAATATTTACTGCACAATTTCAGCTCGAACAATTTTATACGTACTGAGTAAATTATTTTAAAGTTTCTCATGAAAAAGTACAGTTTGTATTGGAGGGGGTGGAAGTGGTGCAGCTAGGCATCTAGTTTTTTTTTGTTTTTACTAATAATTATGAATAAATATTTACTGCACAATTTCAGCTCGAACAATTTTATACGTACTGAGTAAATTATTTTAAAGTTTCTCATGAAAAAGTACAGTTTGTATTGGAGGGGGTGGAAGTGGTGCAGCTAGGCATCTAGTTTTTTTTTGTTTTTACTAATAATTATGAATAAATATTTACTGCACAATTTCAGCTCGAACAATTTTATACGTACTGAGTAAATTATTTTAAAGTTTCTCATGAAAAAGTACAGTTTGTATTGGAGGGGGTGGAAGTGGTGCAGCTAGGCATCTAGTTTTTTTTTGTTTTTACTAATAATTATGAATAAATATTTACTGCACAATTTCAGCTCGAACAATTTTATACGTACTGAGTAAATTATTTTAAAGTTTCTCATGAAAAAGTACAGTTTGTATTGGAGGGGGTGGAAGTGGTGCAGCTAGGCATCTAGTTTTTTTTTTGTTTTTACTAATAATTATGAAATAAATATTTACTGCACAATTTCAGCTCGAACATTTTTATACGTACTGAGTAAATTATTTTAAAGTTTCTCATGAAAAAGTACAGTTTGTATTGGAGGGGGTTGAAGTGGTGCAGCTAGGCATCTAGTTTTTTTTTGTTTTTACTAATAATTATGAATAAATATTTACTGCACAATTTCAGCTCGAACAATTTTATACGTACTGAGTAAATTATTTTAAAGTTTCTCATGAAAAAGTACAGTTTGTATTGGAGGGGGGTGGAAGTGGTGCAGCTAGGCATCTAGTTTTTTTTTGTTTTTACTAATAATTATGAATAAATATTTACTGCACAATTTCAGCTCGAACAATTTTATACGTACTGAGTAAATTATTTTAAAGTTTCTCATGAAAAAGTACAGTTTGTATTGGAGGGGGTGGAAGTGGTGCAGCTAGGCATCTAGTTTTTTTTGTTTTTACTAATAATTATGAATAAATATTTACTGCACAATTTCAGCTCGAACAATTTTATACGTACTGAGTAAATTATTTTAAAGTTTCTCATGAAAAAGTACAGTTTGTATTGGAGGGGGGTGGAAGTGGTGCAGCTAGGCATCTAGTTTTTTTTTGTTTTTACTAATAATTATAAATAAATATTTACTGCACAATTTCAGCTCGAACAATTTTATACGTACTGAGTAAATTATTTTAAAGTTTCTCATGAAAAAGTACAGTTTGTATTGGAGGGGGTGGAAGTGGTGCAGCTAGGCATCTAGTTTTTTTTGTTTTTACTAATAATTATGAATAAATATTTACTGCACAATTTCAGCTCGAACAATTTTATACGTACTGAGTAAATTATTTTAAAGTTTCTCATGAAAAAGTACAGTTTTGTATTGGAGGGGGTTGAAGTGGTGCAGCTAGGCATCTAGTTTTTTTTTGTTTTTACTAATAATTATGAATAAATATTTACTGCACAATTTCAGCTCGAACAATTTTATACGTACTGAGTAAATTATTTTAAAGTTTCTCATGAAAAAGTACAGTTTGTATTGGAGGGGGGTGGAAGTGGTGCAGCTAGGCATCTAGTTTTTTTTTGTTTTTACTAATAATTATGAATAAATATTTACTGCACAATTTCAGCTCGAACAATTTTATACGTACTGAGTAAATTATTTTAAAGTTTCTCATGAAAAAGTACAGTTTGTATTGGAGGGGGTGGAAGTGGTGCAGCTAGGCATCTAGTTTTTTTTTGTTTTTACTAATAATTATGAATAAATATTTACTGCACAATTTCAGCTCGAACAATTTTATACGTACTGAGTAAATTATTTTAAAGTTTCTCATGAAAAAGTACAGTTTGTATTGGAGGGGGTGGAAGTGGTGCAGCTAGGCATCTAGTTTTTTTTTTGTTTTTACTAATAATTATGAATAAATATTTACTGCACAATTTCAGCTCGAACAATTTTATACGTACTGAGTAAATTATTTTAAAGTTTCTCATGAAAAAGTACAGTTTGTATTGGAGGGGGGTGGAAGTGGTGCAGCTAGGCATCTAGTTTTTTTTTGTTTTTACTAATAATTATAAATAAATATTTACTGCACAATTTCAGCTCGAACAATTTTATACGTACTGAGTAAATTATTTAAAGTTTCTCATGAAAAAGTACAGTTTGTATTGGAGGGGGTTGAAGTGGTGCAGCTAGGCATCTAGTTTTTTTTTGTTTTTACTAATAATTATGAATAAATATTTACTGCACAATTTCAGCTCGAACAATTTTATACGTACTGAGTAAATTATTTTAAAGTTTCTCATGAAAAAGTACAGTTTGTATTGGAGGGGGTGGAAGTGGTGCAGCTAGGCATCTAGTTTTTTTTTGTTTTTACTAATAATTATGAATAAATATTTACTGCACAATTTCAGCTCGAACAATTTTATACGTACTGAGTAAATTATTTTAAAGTTTCTCATGAAAAAGTACAGTTTGTATTGGAGTGGGTTGAAGTGGTGCAGCTAGGCATCTAGTTTTTTTTTGTTTTTACTAATAATTATGAATAAATATTTACTGCACAATTTCAGCTCGAACAATTTTATACGTACTGAGTAAATTATTTTAAAGTTTCTCATGAAAAAGTACAGTTTGTATTGGAGGGGGGTGGAAGTGGTGCAGCTAGGCATCTAGTTTTTTTTTGTTTTTACTAATAATTATAAATAAATATTTACTGCACAATTTCAGCTCGAACATTTTTATACGTACTGAGTAAATTATTTTAAAGTTTCTCATGAAAAAGTACAGTTTGTATTGGAGGGGGTTGAAGTGGTGCAGCTAGGCATCTAGTTTTTTTTTGTTTTTACTAATAATTATGAATAAATATTTACTGCACAATTTCAGCTCGAACAATTTTATACGTACTGAGTAAATTATTTTAAAGTTTCTCATGAAAAAGTACAGTTTGTATTGGAGGGGGTGGAAGTGGTGCAGCTAGGCATCTAGTTTTTTTTTGTTTTTACTAATAATTATGAATAAATATTTACTGCACAATTTCAGCTCGAACAATTTTATACGTACTGAGTAAATTATTTTAAAGTTTCTCATGAAAAAGTACAGTTTGTATTGGAGGGGGTGGAAGTGGTGCAGCTAGGCATCTAGTTTTTTTTTGTTTTTACTAATAATTATAAATAAATATTTACTGCACAATTTCAGCTCGAACATTTTTATACGTACTGAGTAAATTATTTTAAAGTTTCTCATGAAAAAGTACAGTTTGTATTGGAGGGGGTTGAAGTGGTGCAGCTAGGCATCTAGTTTTTTTTTGTTTTTACTAATAATTATGAATAAATATTTACTGCACAATTTCAGCTCGAACAATTTTATACGTACTGAGTAAATTATTTTAAAGTTTCTCATGAAAAAGTACAGTTTGTATTGGAGGGGGTGGAAGTGGTGCAGCTAGGCATCTAGTTTTTTTTTGTTTTTACTAATAATTATGAATAAATATTTACTGCACAATTTCAGCTCGAACAATTTTATACGTACTGAGTAAATTATTTTAAAGTTTCTCATGAAAAAGTACAGTTTGTATTGGAGGGGGTGGAAGTGGTGCAGCTAGGCATCTAGTTTTTTTTTGTTTTTACTAATAATTATGAATAAATATTTACTGCACAATTTCAGCTCGAACAATTTTATACGTACTGAGTAAATTATTTTAAAGTTTCTCATGAAAAAGTACAGTTTGTATTGGAGGGGGTGGAAGTGGTGCAGCTAGGCATCTAGTTTTTTTTTGTTTTTACTAATAATTATGAATAAATATTTACTGCACAATTTCAGCTCGAACAATTTTATACGTACTGAGTAAATTATTTTAAAGTTTCTCATGAAAAAGTACAGTTTGTATTGGAGGGGGTTGAAGTGGTGCAGCTAGGCATCTAGTTTTTTTTTGTTTTTACTAATAATTATGAATAAATATTTACTGCACAATTTCAGCTCGAACAATTTTATACGTACTGAGTAAATTATTTTAAAGTTTCTCATGAAAAAGTACAGTTTGTATTGGAGGGGGTGGAAGTGGTGCAGCTAGGCATCTAGTTTTTTTTTGTTTTTACTAATAATTATGAATAAATATTTACTGCACAATTTCAGCTCGAACAATTTTATACGTACTGAGTAAATTATTTTAAAGTTTCTCATGAAAAAGTACAGTTTGTATTGGAGTGGGTTGAAGTGGTGCAGCTAGGCATCTAGTTTTTTTTTGTTTTCACTAATAATTATGAATAAATATTTACTGCACAATTTCAGCTCGAACAATTTTATACGTACTGAGTAAATTATTTTAAAGTTTCTCATGAAAAAGTACAGTTTGTATTGGAGGGGGTTGAAGTGGTGCAGCTAGGCATCTAGTTTTTTTTTGTTTTTACTAATAATTATGAATAAATATTTACTGCACAATTTCAGCTCGAACAATTTTATACGTACTGAGTAAATTATTTTAAAGTTTCTCATGAAAAACTGCAGTTTGTATTGGAGGGGGTGGAAGTAGTGCAGCTAAGCGTCTAGTTTTTTTTCAGTTTTACTAATAATTATAAATACATATTTACTGCACAATTTCAGCTCGAACAATTTTATACGTACTGAGTAAATTATTTTAAAGTTTCTCATGAAAAAGTACAGTTTGTATTGGAGGGGGTGGAAGTGGTGCAGCTAGGCATCTAGTTTTTTTTTGTTTTTACTAATAATTATGAATAAATATTTACTGCACAATTTCAGCTCGAACAATTTTATACGTACTGAGTAAATTATTTTAAAGTTTCTCATGAAAAAGTACAGTTTGTATTGGAGGGGGTTGAAGTGGTGCAGCTAGGCATCTAGTTTTTTTTTGTTTTTACTAATAATTATGAATAAATATTTACTGCACAATTTCAGCTCGAACAATTTTATACGTACTGAGTAAATTATTTTAAAGTTTCTCATGAAAAAGTACAGTTTGTATTGGAGGGGGTTGAAGTGGTGCAGCTAGGCATCTAGTTTTTTTTTGTTTTTACTAATAATTATGAATAAATATTTACTGCACAATTTCAGCTCGAACAATTTTATACGTACTGAGTAAATTATTTTAAAGTTTCTCATGAAAAAGTACAGTTTGTATTGGAGGGGGTGGAAGTGGTGCAGCTAGGCATCTAGTTTTTTTTTGTTTTTACTAATAATTATGAATAAATATTTACTGCACAATTTCAGCTCGAACAATTTTATACGTACTGAGTAAATTATTTTAAAGTTTCTCATGAAAAACTGCAGTTTGTATTGGAGGGGGTGGAAGTAGTGCAGCTAAGCGTCTAGTTTTTTTTCGGTTTTACTAATAATTATAAATTCATATTTACTGCACAATTTCAGCTCGAACAATTTTATACGTACTGAGTAAATTATTTTAAAGTTTCTCATGAAAAACTGCAGTTTGTATTGGAGGGGGTGGAAGTAGTGCAGCTAAGCGTCTAGTTTTTTTTCGGTTTTACTAATAATTATAAATACATATTTACTGCACAATTTCAGCTCGAACAATTTTATACGTACTGAGTAAATTATTTTAAAGTTTCTCATGAAAAAGTGCAGTTTGTATGGGAGGGGGTTGAAGCGGTGCAGCTAGGCGTCTAGTTTTTTTTCGGTTTTACTAATAATTATAAATACATATTTACTGCACAATTTCAGCTCGAACAATTTTATACGTACTGAGTAAATTATTTTAAAGTTTCTCATGAAAAACTGCAGTTTGTATTGGAGGGGGTGGAAGTAGTGCAGCTAAGCGTCTAGTTTTTTTTCGGTTTTACTACTAATTATGAATAAATATTTACTGCACAATTTCAGCTCGAACAATTTTATAAGTACTGAGTAAATTATTTTAAAGTTTCTCATGAAAAACTGCAGTTTGTATTGGAGGGGGTGGAAGTGGTGCAGCTAGGCATCTAGTTTTTTTTTGTTTTTACTAATAATTATAAATAAATATTTACTGCACAATTTCAGCTCGAACATTTTTATACGTACTGAGTAAATTATTTTAAAGTTTCTCATGAAAAAGTGCAGTTTGTATGGGAGGGGGTGGAACTAGTGCAGCTAAGCGTCTAGTTTTTTTTCGGTTTTACTACTAATTATGAATAAATATTTACTGCACAATTTCAGCTCGAAAAATTTTATACGTACTGAGTAAATTATTTTAAAGTTTCTCATGAAAAACTGCAGTTTGTATTGGAGGGGGTGGAAGTGGTGCAGCTAGGCATCTAGTTTTTTTTTGTTTTTACTAATAATTATAAATACATATTTACTGCACAATTTCAGCTCGAACAATTTTATACGTACTGAGTAAATTATTTTAAAGTTTCTCATGAAAAAGTACAGTTTGTATTGGAGGGGGTGGAAGTAGTGCAGCTAAGCGTCTAGTTTTTTTTCGGTTTTACTAATAATTATAAATACATATTTACTGCACAATTTCAGCTCGAACAATTTTATACGTACTGAGTAAATTATTTTAAAGTTTCTCATGAAAAAGTACAGTTTGTATTGGAGGGGGTGGAAGTGGTGCAGCTAGGCATCTAGTTTTTTTTTGTTTTTACTAATAATTATGAATAAATATTTACTGCACAATTTCAGCTCGAACAATTTTATACGTACTGAGTAAATTATTTTAAAGTTTCTCATGAAAAACTGCAGTTTGTATTGGAGGGGGTGGAAGTAGTGCAGCTAAGCGTCTAGTTTTTTTTCGGTTTTACTAATAATTATAAATACATATTTACTGCACAATTTCAGCTCGAACAATTTTATACGTACTGAGTAAATTATTTTAAAGTTTCTCATGAAAAAGTACAGTTTGTATTGGAGGGGGTGGAAGTGGTGCAGCTAGGCATCTAGTTTTTTTTTGTTTTTACTAATAATTATAAATAAATATTTACTGCACAATTTCAGCTCGAACATTTTTATACGTACTGAGTAAATTATTTTAAAGTTTCTCATGAAAAAGTACAGTTTGTATTGGAGGGGGTGGAAGTGGTGCAGCTAGGCATCTAGTTTTTTTTTGTTTTTACTAATAATTATGAATAAATATTTACTGCACAATTTCAGCTCGAACATTTTTATACGTACTGAGTAAATTATTTTAAAGTTTCTCATGAAAAAGTACAGTTTGTATTGGAGGGGGTGGAAGTGGTGCAGCTAGGCATCTAGTTTTTTTTTGTTTTTACTAATAATTATGAATAAATATTTACTGCACAATTTCAGCTCGAACAATTTTATACGTACTGAGTAAATTATTTTAAAGTTTCTCATGAAAAAGTACAGTTTGTATTGGAGGGGGTGGAAGTGGTGCAGCTAGGCATCTAGTTTTTTTTTGTTCTTACTAATAATTATGAATAAATATTTACTGCACAATTTCAGCTCGAACAATTTTATACGTACTGAGTAAATTATTTTAAAGTTTCTCATGAAAAAGTACAGTTTGTATTGGAGGGGGTTGAAGTGGTGCAGCTAGGCATCTAGTTTTTTTTTGTTTTTACTAATAATTATGAATAAATATTTACTGCACAATTTCAGCTCGAACAATTTTATACGTACTGAGTAAATTATTTTAAAGTTTCTCATGAAAAAGTACAGTTTGTATTGGAGGGGGTTGAAGTGGTGCAGCTAGGCATCTAGTTTTTTTTTGTTTTTACTAATAATTATGAATAAATATTTACTGCACAATTTCAGCTCGAACATTTTTATACGTACTGAGTAAATTATTTTAAAGTTTCTCATGAAAAAGTACAGTTTGTATTGGAGGGGGTGGAAGTGGTGCAGCTAGGCATCTAGTTTTTTTTTGTTTTTACTAATAATTATGAATAAATATTTACTGCACAATTTCAGCTCGAACAATTTTATACGTACTGAGTAAATTATTTTAAAGTTTCTCATGAAAAAGTACAGTTTGTATTGGAGGGGGTGGAAGTGGTGCAGCTAGGCATCTAGTTTTTTTTTGTTTTTACTAATAATTATGAATAAATATTTACTGCACAATTTCAGCTCGAACAATTTTATACGTACTGAGTAAATTATTTTAAAGTTTCTCATGAAAAAGTACAGTTTGTATTGGAGGGGGTTGAAGTGGTGCAGCTAGGCATCTAGTTTTTTTTTGTTTTTACTAATAATTATGAATAAATATTTACTGCACAATTTCAGCTCGAACAATTTTATACGTACTGAGTAAATTATTTTAAAGTTTCTCATGAAAAAGTACAGTTTGTATTGGAGGGGGTTGAAGTGGTGCAGCTAGGCATCTAGTTTTTTTTTGTTTTTACTAATAATTATGAATAAATATTTACTGCACAATTTCAGCTCGAACAATTTTATACGTACTGAGTAAATTATTTTAAAGTTTCTCATGAAAAAGTACAGTTTGTATTGGAGGGGGTGGAAGTGGTGCAGCTAGGCATCTAGTTTTTTTTTGTTTTTACTAATAATTATGAATAAATATTTACTGCACAATTTCAGCTCGAACAATTTTATACGTACTGAGTAAATTATTTTAAAGTTTCTCATGAAAAAGTACAGTTTGTATTGGAGGGGGTGGAAGTGGTGCAGCTAGGCATCTAGTTTTTTTTTGTTTTTACTAATAATTATGAATAAATATTTACTGCACAATTTCAGCTCGAACAATTTTATACGTACTGAGTAAATTATTTTAAAGTTTCTCATGAAAAAGTACAGTTTGTATTGGAGGGGGTGGAAGTGGTGCAGCTAGGCATCTAGTTTTTTTTTGTTTTTACTAATAATTATGAATAAATATTTACTGCACAATTTCAGCTCGAACAATTTTATACGTACTGAGTAAATTATTTTAAAGTTTCTCATGAAAAAGTACAGTTTGTATTGGAGGGGGTGGAAGTGGTGCAGCTAGGCATCTAGTTTTTTTTTGTTTTTACTAATAATTATGAATAAATATTTACTGCACAATTTCAGCTCGAACAATTTTATACGTACTGAGTAAATTATTTTAAAGTTTCTCATGAAAAAGTACAGTTTGTATTGGAGGGGGTGGAAGTGGTGCAGCTAGGCATCTAGTTTTTTTTTGTTTTTACTAATAATTATGAATAAATATTTACTGCACAATTTCAGCTCGAACAATTTTATACGTACTGAGTAAATTATTTTAAAGTTTCTCATGAAAAAGTACAGTTTGTATTGGAGGGGGTGGAAGTGGTGCAGCTAGGCATCTAGTTTTTTTTTGTTTTTACTAATAATTATAAATAAATATTTACTGCACAATTTCAGCTCGAACATTTTTATACGTACTGAGTAAATTATTTTAAAGTTTCTCATGAAAAAGTACAGTTTGTATTGGAGGGGGTTGAAGTGGTGCAGCTAGGCATCTAGTTTTTTTTTGTTTTTACTAATAATTATGAATAAATATTTACTGCACAATTTCAGCTCGAACAATTTTATACGTACTGAGTAAATTATTTTAAAGTTTCTCATGAAAAAGTGCAGTTTGTATGGGAGGGGGTGGAACTAGTGCAGCTAAGCGTCTAGTTTTTTTTCGGTTTTACTACTAATTATGAATAAATATTTACTGCACAATTTCAGCTCGAAAAATTTTATACGTACTGAGTAAATTATTTTAAAGTTTCTCATGAAAAACTGCAGTTTGTATTGGAGGGGGTGGAAGTGGTGCAGCTAGGCATCTAGTTTTTTTTTGTTTTTACTAATAATTATAAATACATATTTACTGCACAATTTCAGCTCGAACAATTTTATACGTACTGAGTAAATTATTTTAAAGTTTCTCATGAAAAAGTACAGTTTGTATTGGAGGGGGTGGAAGTAGTGCAGCTAAGCGTCTAGTTTTTTTTCGGTTTTACTAATAATTATAAATACATATTTACTGCACAATTTCAGCTCGAACAATTTTATACGTACTGAGTAAATTATTTTAAAGTTTCTCATGAAAAAGTACAGTTTGTATTGGAGGGGGTGGAAGTGGTGCAGCTAGGCATCTAGTTTTTTTTTGTTTTTACTAATAATTATGAATAAATATTTACTGCACAATTTCAGCTCGAACAATTTTATACGTACTGAGTAAATTATTTTAAAGTTTCTCATGAAAAACTGCAGTTTGTATTGGAGGGGGTGGAAGTAGTGCAGCTAAGCGTCTAGTTTTTTTTCGGTTTTACTAATAATTATAAATACATATTTACTGCACAATTTCAGCTCGAACAATTTTATACGTACTGAGTAAATTATTTTAAAGTTTCTCATGAAAAAGTACAGTTTGTATTGGAGGGGGTGGAAGTGGTGCAGCTAGGCATCTAGTTTTTTTTTGTTTTTACTAATAATTATAAATAAATATTTACTGCACAATTTCAGCTCGAACATTTTTATACGTACTGAGTAAATTATTTTAAAGTTTCTCATGAAAAAGTACAGTTTGTATTGGAGGGGGTGGAAGTGGTGCAGCTAGGCATCTAGTTTTTTTTTGTTTTTACTAATAATTATGAATAAATATTTACTGCACAATTTCAGCTCGAACATTTTTATACGTACTGAGTAAATTATTTTAAAGTTTCTCATGAAAAAGTACAGTTTGTATTGGAGGGGGTGGAAGTGGTGCAGCTAGGCATCTAGTTTTTTTTTGTTTTTACTAATAATTATGAATAAATATTTACTGCACAATTTCAGCTCGAACAATTTTATACGTACTGAGTAAATTATTTTAAAGTTTCTCATGAAAAAGTACAGTTTGTATTGGAGGGGGTGGAAGTGGTGCAGCTAGGCATCTAGTTTTTTTTTGTTTTTACTAATAATTATGAATAAATATTTACTGCACAATTTCAGCTCGAACAATTTTATACGTACTGAGTAAATTATTTTAAAGTTTCTCATGAAAAAGTACAGTTTGTATTGGAGGGGGTTGAAGTGGTGCAGCTAGGCATCTAGTTTTTTTTTGTTTTTACTAATAATTATGAATAAATATTTACTGCACAATTTCAGCTCGAACAATTTTATACGTACTGAGTAAATTATTTTAAAGTTTCTCATGAAAAAGTACAGTTTGTATTGGAGGGGGTTGAAGTGGTGCAGCTAGGCATCTAGTTTTTTTTTGTTTTTACTAATAATTATGAATAAATATTTACTGCACAATTTCAGCTCGAACATTTTTATACGTACTGAGTAAATTATTTTAAAGTTTCTCATGAAAAAGTACAGTTTGTATTGGAGGGGGTGGAAGTGGTGCAGCTAGGCATCTAGTTTTTTTTTGTTTTTACTAATAATTATGAATAAATATTTACTGCACAATTTCAGCTCGAACAATTTTATACGTACTGAGTAAATTATTTTAAAGTTTCTCATGAAAAAGTACAGTTTGTATTGGAGGGGGTGGAAGTGGTGCAGCTAGGCATCTAGTTTTTTTTTGTTTTTACTAATAATTATGAATAAATATTTACTGCACAATTTCAGCTCGAACAATTTTATACGTACTGAGTAAATTATTTTAAAGTTTCTCATGAAAAAGTACAGTTTGTATTGGAGGGGGTTGAAGTGGTGCAGCTAGGCATCTAGTTTTTTTTTGTTTTTACTAATAATTATGAATAAATATTTACTGCACAATTTCAGCTCGAACAATTTTATACGTACTGAGTAAATTATTTTAAAGTTTCTCATGAAAAAGTACAGTTTGTATTGGAGGGGGTTGAAGTGGTGCAGCTAGGCATCTAGTTTTTTTTTGTTTTTACTAATAATTATGAATAAATATTTACTGCACAATTTCAGCTCGAACAATTTTATACGTACTGAGTAAATTATTTTAAAGTTTCTCATGAAAAAGTACAGTTTGTATTGGAGGGGGTGGAAGTGGTGCAGCTAGGCATCTAGTTTTTTTTTGTTTTTACTAATAATTATGAATAAATATTTACTGCACAATTTCAGCTCGAACAATTTTATACGTACTGAGTAAATTATTTTAAAGTTTCTCATGAAAAAGTACAGTTTGTATTGGAGGGGGTGGAAGTGGTGCAGCTAGGCATCTAGTTTTTTTTTGTTTTTACTAATAATTATGAATAAATATTTACTGCACAATTTCAGCTCGAACAATTTTATACGTACTGAGTAAATTATTTTAAAGTTTCTCATGAAAAAGTACAGTTTGTATTGGAGGGGGTGGAAGTGGTGCAGCTAGGCATCTAGTTTTTTTTTGTTTTTACTAATAATTATGAATAAATATTTACTGCACAATTTCAGCTCGAACAATTTTATACGTACTGAGTAAATTATTTTAAAGTTTCTCATGAAAAAGTACAGTTTGTATTGGAGGGGGTGGAAGTGGTGCAGCTAGGCATCTAGTTTTTTTTTGTTTTTACTAATAATTATAAATAAATATTTACTGCACAATTTCAGCTCGAACATTTTTATACGTACTGAGTAAATTATTTTAAAGTTTCTCATGAAAAAGTACAGTTTGTATTGGAGGGGGTTGAAGTGGTGCAGCTAGGCATCTAGTTTTTTTTTGTTTTTACTAATAATTATGAATAAATATTTACTGCACAATTTCAGCTCGAACAATTTTATACGTACTGAGTAAATTATTTTAAAGTTTCTCATGAAAAAGTACAGTTTGTATTGGAGGGGGTGGAAGTGGTGCAGCTAGGCATCTAGTTTTTTTTTGTTTTTACTAATAATTATGAATAAATATTTACTGCACAATTTCAGCTCGAACAATTTTATACGTACTGAGTAAATTATTTTAAAGTTTCTCATGAAAAAGTACAGTTTGTATTGGAGGGGGTGGAAGTGGTGCAGCTAGGCATCTAGTTTTTTTTTGTTTTTACTAATAATTATGAATAAATATTTACTGCACAATTTCAGCTCGAACAATTTTATACGTACTGAGTAAATTATTTTAAAGTTTCTCATGAAAAAGTGCAGTTTGTATGGGAGGGGGTTGAAGCGGTGCAGCTAGGCGTCTAGTTTTTTTTCGGTTTTACTAATAATTATAAATACATATTTACTGCACAATTTCAGCTCGAACAATTTTATACGTACTGAGTAAATTATTTTAAAGTTTCTCATGAAAAACTGCAGTTTGTATTGGAGGGGGTGGAAGTAGTGCAGCTAAGCGTCTAGTTTTTTTTCGGTTTTACTACTAATTATGAATAAATATTTACTGCACAATTTCAGCTCGAACAATTTTATACGTACTGAGTAAATTATTTTAAAGTTTCTCATGAAAAAGTACAGTTTGTATTGGAGGGGGTGGAAGTGGTGCAGCTAGGCATCTAGTTTTTTTTTGTTTTTACTAATAATTATGAATAAATATTTACTGCACAATTTCAGCTCGAACAATTTTATACGTACTGAGTAAATTATTTTAAAGTTTCTCATGAAAAAGTACAGTTTGTATTGGAGGGGGTGGAAGTGGTGCAGCTAGGCATCTAGTTTTTTTTTGTTTTTACTAATAATTATGAATAAATATTTACTGCACAATTTCAGCTCGAACAATTTTATACGTACTGAGTAAATTATTTTAAAGTTTCTCATGAAAAAGTACAGTTTGTATTGGAGGGGGTGGAAGTGGTGCAGCTAGGCATCTAGTTTTTTTTTGTTTTTACTAATAATTATAAATAAATATTTACTGCACAATTTCAGCTCGAACATTTTTATACGTACTGAGTAAATTATTTTAAAGTTTCTCATGAAAAAGTACAGTTTGTATTGGAGGGGGTTGAAGTGGTGCAGCTAGGCATCTAGTTTTTTTTTGTTTTTACTAATAATTATGAATAAATATTTACTGCACAATTTCAGCTCGAACAATTTTATACGTACTGAGTAAATTATTTTAAAGTTTCTCATGAAAAAGTACAGTTTGTATTGGAGGGGGTGGAAGTGGTGCAGCTAGGCATCTAGTTTTTTTTTGTTTTTACTAATAATTATGAATAAATATTTACTGCACAATTTCAGCTCGAACAATTTTATACGTACTGAGTAAATTATTTTAAAGTTTCTCATGAAAAACTGCAGTTTGTATTGGAGGGGGTGGAAGTAGTGCAGCTAAGCGTCTAGTTTTTTTTCGGTTTTACTAATAATTATAAATTCATATTTACTGCACAATTTCAGCTCGAACAATTTTATACGTACTGAGTAAATTATTTTAAAGTTTCTCATGAAAAACTGCAGTTTGTATTGGAGGGGGTGGAAGTAGTGCAGCTAAGCGTCTAGTTTTTTTTCGGTTTTACTAATAATTATAAATACATATTTACTGCACAATTTCAGCTCGAACAATTTTATACGTACTGAGTAAATTATTTTAAAGTTTCTCATGAAAAAGTGCAGTTTGTATGGGAGGGGGTTGAAGCGGTGCAGCTAGGCGTCTAGTTTTTTTTCGGTTTTACTAATAATTATAAATACATATTTACTGCACAATTTCAGCTCGAACAATTTTATACGTACTGAGTAAATTATTTTAAAGTTTCTCATGAAAAACTGCAGTTTGTATTGGAGGGGGTGGAAGTAGTGCAGCTAAGCGTCTAGTTTTTTTTCGGTTTTACTACTAATTATGAATAAATATTTACTGCACAATTTCAGCTCGAACAATTTTATAAGTACTGAGTAAATTATTTTAAAGTTTCTCATGAAAAACTGCAGTTTGTATTGGAGGGGGTGGAAGTGGTGCAGCTAGGCATCTAGTTTTTTTTTGTTTTTACTAATAATTATAAATAAATATTTACTGCACAATTTCAGCTCGAACATTTTTATACGTACTGAGTAAATTATTTTAAAGTTTCTCATGAAAAAGTGCAGTTTGTATGGGAGGGGGTGGAACTAGTGCAGCTAAGCGTCTAGTTTTTTTTCGGTTTTACTACTAATTATGAATAAATATTTACTGCACAATTTCAGCTCGAAAAATTTTATACGTACTGAGTAAATTATTTTAAAGTTTCTCATGAAAAACTGCAGTTTGTATTGGAGGGGGTGGAAGTGGTGCAGCTAGGCATCTAGTTTTTTTTTGTTTTTACTAATAATTATAAATACATATTTACTGCACAATTTCAGCTCGAACAATTTTATACGTACTGAGTAAATTATTTTAAAGTTTCTCATGAAAAAGTACAGTTTGTATTGGAGGGGGTGGAAGTAGTGCAGCTAAGCGTCTAGTTTTTTTTCGGTTTTACTAATAATTATAAATACATATTTACTGCACAATTTCAGCTCGAACAATTTTATACGTACTGAGTAAATTATTTTAAAGTTTCTCATGAAAAAGTACAGTTTGTATTGGAGGGGGTGGAAGTGGTGCAGCTAGGCATCTAGTTTTTTTTTGTTTTTACTAATAATTATGAATAAATATTTACTGCACAATTTCAGCTCGAACAATTTTATACGTACTGAGTAAATTATTTTAAAGTTTCTCATGAAAAACTGCAGTTTGTATTGGAGGGGGTGGAAGTAGTGCAGCTAAGCGTCTAGTTTTTTTTCGGTTTTACTAATAATTATAAATACATATTTACTGCACAATTTCAGCTCGAACAATTTTATACGTACTGAGTAAATTATTTTAAAGTTTCTCATGAAAAAGTACAGTTTGTATTGGAGGGGGTGGAAGTGGTGCAGCTAGGCATCTAGTTTTTTTTTGTTTTTACTAATAATTATAAATAAATATTTACTGCACAATTTCAGCTCGAACATTTTTATACGTACTGAGTAAATTATTTTAAAGTTTCTCATGAAAAAGTACAGTTTGTATTGGAGGGGGTGGAAGTGGTGCAGCTAGGCATCTAGTTTTTTTTTGTTTTTACTAATAATTATGAATAAATATTTACTGCACAATTTCAGCTCGAACATTTTTATACGTACTGAGTAAATTATTTTAAAGTTTCTCATGAAAAACTGCAGTTTGTATTGGAGGGGGTGGAAGTAGTGCAGCTAAGCGTCTAGTTTTTTTTCGGTTTTACTAATAATTATAAATACATATTTACTGCACAATTTCAGCTCGAACAATTTTATACGTACTGAGTAAATTATTTTAAAGTTTCTCATGAAAAAGTACAGTTTGTATTGGAGGGGGTGGAAGTGGTGCAGCTAGGCATCTAGTTTTTTTTTGTTTTTACTAATAATTATAAATAAATATTTACTGCACAATTTCAGCTCGAACATTTTTATACGTACTGAGTAAATTATTTTAAAGTTTCTCATGAAAAAGTACAGTTTGTATTGGAGGGGGTGGAAGTGGTGCAGCTAGGCATCTAGTTTTTTTTTGTTTTTACTAATAATTATGAATAAATATTTACTGCACAATTTCAGCTCGAACAATTTTATACGTACTGAGTAAATTATTTTAAAGTTTCTCATGAAAAACTGCAGTTTGTATTGGAGGGGGTGGAAGTAGTGCAGCTAAGCGTCTAGTTTTTTTTCGGTTTTACTAATAATTATAAATACATATTTACTGCACAATTTCAGCTCGAACAATTTTATACGTACTGAGTAAATTATTTTAAAGTTTCTCATGAAAAAGTACAGTTTGTATTGGAGGGGGTGGAAGTGGTGCAGCTAGGCATCTAGTTTTTTTTTGTTTTTACTAATAATTATGAATAAATATTTACTGCACAATTTCAGCTCGAACAATTTTATACGTACTGAGTAAATTATTTTAAAGTTTCTCATGAAAAAGTACAGTTTGTATTGGAGGGGGTGGAAGTGGTGCAGCTAGGCATCTAGTTTTTTTTTGTTTTTACTAATAATTATAAATAAATATTTACTGCACAATTTCAGCTCGAACATTTTTATACGTACTGAGTAAATTATTTTAAAGTTTCTCATGAAAAAGTACAGTTTGTATTGGAGGGGGTTGAAGTGGTGCAGCTAGGCATCTAGTTTTTTTTTGTTTTTACTAATAATTATGAATAAATATTTACTGCACAATTTCAGCTCGAACAATTTTATACGTACTGAGTAAATTATTTTAAAGTTTCTCATGAAAAAGTGCAGTTTGTATGGGAGGGGGTGGAACTAGTGCAGCTAAGCGTCTAGTTTTTTTTCGGTTTTACTACTAATTATGAATAAATATTTACTGCACAATTTCAGCTCGAAAAATTTTATACGTACTGAGTAAATTATTTTAAAGTTTCTCATGAAAAACTGCAGTTTGTATTGGAGGGGGTGGAAGTGGTGCAGCTAGGCATCTAGTTTTTTTTTGTTTTTACTAATAATTATAAATACATATTTACTGCACAATTTCAGCTCGAACAATTTTATACGTACTGAGTAAATTATTTTAAAGTTTCTCATGAAAAAGTACAGTTTGTATTGGAGGGGGTGGAAGTAGTGCAGCTAAGCGTCTAGTTTTTTTTCGGTTTTACTAATAATTATAAATACATATTTACTGCACAATTTCAGCTCGAACAATTTTATACGTACTGAGTAAATTATTTTAAAGTTTCTCATGAAAAAGTACAGTTTGTATTGGAGGGGGTGGAAGTGGTGCAGCTAGGCATCTAGTTTTTTTTTGTTTTTACTAATAATTATGAATAAATATTTACTGCACAATTTCAGCTCGAACAATTTTATACGTACTGAGTAAATTATTTTAAAGTTTCTCATGAAAAACTGCAGTTTGTATTGGAGGGGGTGGAAGTAGTGCAGCTAAGCGTCTAGTTTTTTTTCGGTTTTACTAATAATTATAAATACATATTTACTGCACAATTTCAGCTCGAACAATTTTATACGTACTGAGTAAATTATTTTAAAGTTTCTCATGAAAAAGTACAGTTTGTATTGGAGGGGGTGGAAGTGGTGCAGCTAGGCATCTAGTTTTTTTTTGTTTTTACTAATAATTATAAATAAATATTTACTGCACAATTTCAGCTCGAACATTTTTATACGTACTGAGTAAATTATTTTAAAGTTTCTCATGAAAAAGTACAGTTTGTATTGGAGGGGGTGGAAGTGGTGCAGCTAGGCATCTAGTTTTTTTTTGTTTTTACTAATAATTATGAATAAATATTTACTGCACAATTTCAGCTCGAACATTTTTATACGTACTGAGTAAATTATTTTAAAGTTTCTCATGAAAAAGTACAGTTTGTATTGGAGGGGGTGGAAGTGGTGCAGCTAGGCATCTAGTTTTTTTTTGTTTTTACTAATAATTATGAATAAATATTTACTGCACAATTTCAGCTCGAACAATTTTATACGTACTGAGTAAATTATTTTAAAGTTTCTCATGAAAAAGTACAGTTTGTATTGGAGGGGGTGGAAGTGGTGCAGCTAGGCATCTAGTTTTTTTTTGTTTTTACTAATAATTATGAATAAATATTTACTGCACAATTTCAGCTCGAACAATTTTATACGTACTGAGTAAATTATTTTAAAGTTTCTCATGAAAAAGTACAGTTTGTATTGGAGGGGGTTGAAGTGGTGCAGCTAGGCATCTAGTTTTTTTTTGTTTTTACTAATAATTATGAATAAATATTTACTGCACAATTTCAGCTCGAACAATTTTATACGTACTGAGTAAATTATTTTAAAGTTTCTCATGAAAAAGTACAGTTTGTATTGGAGGGGGTTGAAGTGGTGCAGCTAGGCATCTAGTTTTTTTTTGTTTTTACTAATAATTATGAATAAATATTTACTGCACAATTTCAGCTCGAACAATTTTATACGTACTGAGTAAATTATTTTAAAGTTTCTCATGAAAAAGTACAGTTTGTATTGGAGGGGGTTGAAGTGGTGCAGCTAGGCATCTAGTTTTTTTTTGTTTTTACTAATAATTATGAATAAATATTTACTGCACAATTTCAGCTCGAACATTTTTATACGTACTGAGTAAATTATTTTAAAGTTTCTCATGAAAAAGTACAGTTTGTATTGGAGGGGGTGGAAGTGGTGCAGCTAGGCATCTAGTTTTTTTTTGTTTTTACTAATAATTATGAATAAATATTTACTGCACAATTTCAGCTCGAACAATTTTATACGTACTGAGTAAATTATTTTAAAGTTTCTCATGAAAAAGTACAGTTTGTATTGGAGGGGGTGGAAGTGGTGCAGCTAGGCATCTAGTTTTTTTTTGTTTTTACTAATAATTATGAATAAATATTTACTGCACAATTTCAGCTCGAACAATTTTATACGTACTGAGTAAATTATTTTAAAGTTTCTCATGAAAAAGTACAGTTTGTATTGGAGGGGGTTGAAGTGGTGCAGCTAGGCATCTAGTTTTTTTTTGTTTTTACTAATAATTATGAATAAATATTTACTGCACAATTTCAGCTCGAACAATTTTATACGTACTGAGTAAATTATTTTAAAGTTTCTCATGAAAAAGTACAGTTTGTATTGGAGGGGGTTGAAGTGGTGCAGCTAGGCATCTAGTTTTTTTTTGTTTTTACTAATAATTATGAATAAATATTTACTGCACAATTTCAGCTCGAACAATTTTATACGTACTGAGTAAATTATTTTAAAGTTTCTCATGAAAAAGTACAGTTTGTATTGGAGGGGGTGGAAGTGGTGCAGCTAGGCATCTAGTTTTTTTTTGTTTTTACTAATAATTATGAATAAATATTTACTGCACAATTTCAGCTCGAACAATTTTATACGTACTGAGTAAATTATTTTAAAGTTTCTCATGAAAAAGTACAGTTTGTATTGGAGGGGGTGGAAGTGGTGCAGCTAGGCATCTAGTTTTTTTTTGTTTTTACTAATAATTATGAATAAATATTTACTGCACAATTTCAGCTCGAACAATTTTATACGTACTGAGTAAATTATTTTAAAGTTTCTCATGAAAAAGTACAGTTTGTATTGGAGGGGGTGGAAGTGGTGCAGCTAGGCATCTAGTTTTTTTTTGTTTTTACTAATAATTATGAATAAATATTTACTGCACAATTTCAGCTCGAACAATTTTATACGTACTGAGTAAATTATTTTAAAGTTTCTCATGAAAAAGTACAGTTTGTATTGGAGGGGGTGGAAGTGGTGCAGCTAGGCATCTAGTTTTTTTTTGTTTTTACTAATAATTATAAATAAATATTTACTGCACAATTTCAGCTCGAACATTTTTATACGTACTGAGTAAATTATTTTAAAGTTTCTCATGAAAAAGTACAGTTTGTATTGGAGGGGGTTGAAGTGGTGCAGCTAGGCATCTAGTTTTTTTTTGTTTTTACTAATAATTATGAATAAATATTTACTGCACAATTTCAGCTCGAACAATTTTATACGTACTGAGTAAATTATTTTAAAGTTTCTCATGAAAAAGTACAGTTTGTATTGGAGGGGGTGAAAGTGGTGCAGCTAGGCATCTAGTTTTTTTTTGTTTTTACTAATAATTATGAATAAATATTTACTGCACAATTTCAGCTCGAACAATTTTATACGTACTGAGTAAATTATTTTAAAGTTTCTCATGAAAAAGTACAGTTTGTATTGGAGGGGGTGGAAGTGGTGCAGCTAGGCATCTAGTTTTTTTTTGTTTTTACTAATAATTATGAATAAATATTTACTGCACAATTTCAGCTCGAACAATTTTATACGTACTGAGTAAATTATTTTAAAGTTTCTCATGAAAAAGTGCAGTTTGTATGGGAGGGGGTTGAAGCGGTGCAGCTAGGCGTCTAGTTTTTTTTCGGTTTTACTAATAATTATAAATACATATTTACTGCACAATTTCAGCTCGAACAATTTTATACGTACTGAGTAAATTATTTTAAAGTTTCTCATGAAAAACTGCAGTTTGTATTGGAGGGGGTGGAAGTAGTGCAGCTAAGCGTCTAGTTTTTTTTCGGTTTTACTACTAATTATGAATAAATATTTACTGCACAATTTCAGCTCGAACAATTTTATACGTACTGAGTAAATTATTTTAAAGTTTCTCATGAAAAAGTACAGTTTGTATTGGAGGGGGTGGAAGTGGTGCAGCTAGGCATCTAGTTTTTTTTTGTTTTTACTAATAATTATGAATAAATATTTACTGCACAATTTCAGCTCGAACAATTTTATACGTACTGAGTAAATTATTTTAAAGTTTCTCATGAAAAAGTACAGTTTGTATTGGAGGGGGTGGAAGTGGTGCAGCTAGGCATCTAGTTTTTTTTTGTTTTTACTAATAATTATGAATAAATATTTACTGCACAATTTCAGCTCGAACAATTTTATACGTACTGAGTAAATTATTTTAAAGTTTCTCATGAAAAAGTACAGTTTGTATTGGAGGGGGTGGAAGTGGTGCAGCTAGGCATCTAGTTTTTTTTTGTTTTTACTAATAATTATAAATAAATATTTACTGCACAATTTCAGCTCGAACATTTTTATACGTACTGAGTAAATTATTTTAAAGTTTCTCATGAAAAAGTACAGTTTGTATTGGAGGGGGTTGAAGTGGTGCAGCTAGGCATCTAGTTTTTTTTTGTTTTTACTAATAATTATGAATAAATATTTACTGCACAATTTCAGCTCGAACAATTTTATACGTACTGAGTAAATTATTTTAAAGTTTCTCATGAAAAAGTACAGTTTGTATTGGAGGGGGTGGAAGTGGTGCAGCTAGGCATCTAGTTTTTTTTGTTTTTACTAATAATTATGAATAAATATTTACTGCACAATTTCAGCTCGAACAATTTTATACGTACTGAGTAAATTATTTTAAAGTTTCTCATGAAAAACTGCAGTTTGTATTGGAGGGGGTGGAAGTAGTGCAGCTAAGCGTCTAGTTTTTTTTCGGTTTTACTAATAATTATAAATTCATATTTACTGCACAATTTCAGCTCGAACAATTTTATACGTACTGAGTAAATTATTTTAAAGTTTCTCATGAAAAACTGCAGTTTGTATTGGAGGGGGTGGAAGTAGTGCAGCTAAGCGTCTAGTTTTTTTTCGGTTTTACTAATAATTATAAATACATATTTACTGCACAATTTCAGCTCGAACAATTTTATACGTACTGAGTAAATTATTTTAAAGTTTCTCATGAAAAAGTGCAGTTTGTATGGGAGGGGGTTGAAGCGGTGCAGCTAGGCGTCTAGTTTTTTTTCGGTTTTACTAATAATTATAAATACATATTTACTGCACAATTTCAGCTCGAACAATTTTATACGTACTGAGTAAATTATTTTAAAGTTTCTCATGAAAAACTGCAGTTTGTATTGGAGGGGGTGGAAGTAGTGCAGCTAAGCGTCTAGTTTTTTTTCGGTTTTACTACTAATTATGAATAAATATTTACTGCACAATTTCAGCTCGAACAATTTTATAAGTACTGAGTAAATTATTTTAAAGTTTCTCATGAAAAAGTACAGTTTGTATTGGAGTGGGTTGAAGTGGTGCAGCTAGGCATCTAGTTTTTTTTTGTTTTTACTAATAATTATGAATAAATATTTACTGCACAATTTCAGCTCGAACAATTTTATACGTACTGAGTAAATTATTTTAAAGTTTCTCATGAAAAAGTACAGTTTGTATTGGAGGGGGTTGAAGTGGTGCAGCTAGGCATCTAGTTTTTTTTTGTTTTTACTAATAATTATGAATAAATATTTACTGCACAATTTCAGCTCGAACAATTTTATACGTACTGAGTAAATTATTTTAAAGTTTCTCATGAAAAACTGCAGTTTGTATTGGAGGGGGTGGAAGTAGTGCAGCTAAGCGTCTAGTTTTTTTTCGGTTTTACTAATAATTATAAATACATATTTACTGCACAATTTCAGCTCGAACAATTTTATACGTACTGAGTAAATTATTTTAAAGTTTCTCATGAAAAAGTACAGTTTGTATTGGAGGGGGTGGAAGTGGTGCAGCTAGGCATCTAGTTTTTTTTTGTTTTTACTAATAATTATGAATAAATATTTACTGCACAATTTCAGCTCGAACAATTTTATACGTACTGAGTAAATTATTTTAAAGTTTCTCATGAAAAACTGCAGTTTGTATTGGAGGGGGTGGAAGTAGTGCAGCTAAGCGTCTAGTTTTTTTTCGGTTTTACTAATAATTATAAATTCATATTTACTGCACAATTTCAGCTCGAACAATTTTATACGTACTGAGTAAATTATTTTAAAGTTTCTCATGAAAAAGTACAGTTTGTATTGGAGGGGGTGGAAGTGGTGCAGCTAGGCATCTAGTTTTTTTTTGTTTTTACTAATAATTATGAATAAATATTTACTGCACAATTTCAGCTCGAACAATTTTATACGTACTGAGTAAATTATTTTAAAGTTTCTCATGAAAAAGTACAGTTTGTATTGGAGGGGGTGGAAGTAGTGCAGCTAAGCGTCTAGTTTTTTTTCGGTTTTACTAATAATTATAAATACATATTTACTGCACAATTTCAGCTCGAACAATTTTATACGTACTGAGTAAATTATTTTAAAGTTTCTCATGAAAAAGTACAGTTTGTATTGGAGGGGGTGGAAGTGGTGCAGCTAGGCATCTAGTTTTTTTTTGTTTTTACTAATAATTATGAATAAATATTTACTGCACAATTTCAGCTCGAACAATTTTATACGTACTGAGTAAATTATTTTAAAGTTTCTCATGAAAAAGTACAGTTTGTATTGGAGTGGGTTGAAGTGGTGCAGCTAGGCATCTAGTTTTTTTTTGTTTTTACTAATAATTATGAATAAATATTTACTGCACAATTTCAGCTCGAACAATTTTATACGTACTGAGTAAATTATTTTAAAGTTTCTCATGAAAAAGTACAGTTTGTATTGGAGGGGGTTGAAGTGGTGCAGCTAGGCATCTAGTTTTTTTTTGTTTTTACTAATAATTATGAATAAATATTTACTGCACAATTTCAGCTCGAACAATTTTATACGTACTGAGTAAATTATTTTAAAGTTTCTCATGAAAAACTGCAGTTTGTATTGGAGGGGGTGGAAGTAGTGCAGCTAAGCGTCTAGTTTTTTTTCGGTTTTACTAATAATTATAAATACATATTTACTGCACAATTTCAGCTCGAACAATTTTATACGTACTGAGTAAATTATTTTAAAGTTTCTCATGAAAAAGTAGAGTTTGTATTGGAGGGGGTTGAAGTGGTGCAGCTAGGCATCTAGTTTTTTTTTGTTTTTACTAATAATTATGAATAAATATTTACTGCACAATTTCAGCTCGAACAATTTTATACGTACTGAGTAAATTATTTTAAAGTTTCTCATGAAAAAGTACAGTTTGTATTGGAGTGGGTTGAAGTGGTGCAGCTAGGCATCTAGTTTTTTTTTGTTTTTACTAATAATTATGAATAAATATTTACTGCACAATTTCAGCTCGAACAATTTTATACGTACTGAGTAAATTATTTTAAAGTTTCTCATGAAAAAGTACAGTTTGTATTGGAGTGGGTTGAAGTGGTGCAGCTAGGCATCTAGTTTTTTTTTGTTTTTACTAATAATTATGAATAAATATTTACTGCACAATTTCAGCTCGAACAATTTTATACGTACTGAGTAAATTATTTTAAAGTTTCTCATGAAAAAGTACAGTTTGTATTGGAGGGGGTGGAAGTGGTGCAGCTAGGCATCTAGTTTTTTTTTGTTTTTACTAATAATTATGAATAAATATTTACTGCACAATTTCAGCTCGAACAATTTTATACGTACTGAGTAAATTATTTTAAAGTTTCTCATGAAAAAGTACAGTTTGTATTGGAGTGGGTTGAAGTGTTGCAGCTAGGCATCTAGTTTTTTTTTGTTTTTACTAATAATTATGAATAAATATTTACTGCACAATTTCAGCTCGAACAATTTTATACGTACTGAGTAAATTATTTTAAAGTTTCTCATGAAAAAGTACAGTTTGTATTGGAGGGGGTTGAAGTGGTGCAGCTAGGCATCTAGTTTTTTTTTGTTTTTACTAATAATTATGAATAAATATTTACTGCACAATTTCAGCTCGAACAATTTTATACGTACTGAGTAAATTATTTTAAAGTTTCTCATGAAAAAGTACAGTTTGTATTGGAGGGGGTGGAAGTGGTGCAGCTAGGCATCTAGTTTTTTTTTGTTTTTACTAATAATTATGAATAAATATTTACTGCACAATTTCAGCTCGAACAATTTTATACGTACTGAGTAAATTATTTTAAAGTTTCTCATGAAAAAGTACAGTTTGTATTGGAGGGGGTGGAAGTAGTGCAGCTAAGCGTCTAGTTTTTTTTCGGTTTTACTAATAATTATAAATACATATTTACTGCACAATTTCAGCTCGAACAATTTTATACGTACTGAGTAAATTATTTTAAAGTTTCTCATGAAAAAGTACAGTTTGTATTGGAGGGGGTGGAAGTGGTGCAGCTAGGCATCTAGTTTTTTTTTGTTTTTACTAATAATTATGAATAAATATTTACTGCACAATTTCAGCTCGAACAATTTTATACGTACTGAGTAAATTATTTTAAAGTTTCTCATGAAAAAGTACAGTTTGTATTGGAGGGGGTGGAAGTAGTGCAGCTAAGCGTCTAGTTTTTTTTCGGTTTTACTAATAATTATAAATACATATTTACTGCACAATTTCAGCTCGAACAATTTTATACGTACTGAGTAAATTATTTTAAAGTTTCTCATGAAAAAGTACAGTTTGTATTGGAGGGGGTGGAAGTGGTGCAGCTAGGCATCTAGTTTTTTTTTGTTTTTACTAATAATTATGAATAAATATTTACTGCACAATTTCAGCTCGAACAATTTTATACGTACTGAGTAAATTATTTTAAAGTTTCTCATGAAAAAGTACAGTTTGTATTGGAGTGGGTTGAAGTGGTGCAGCTAGGCATCTAGTTTTTTTTTGTTTTTACTAATAATTATGAATAAATATTTACTGCACAATTTCAGCTCGAACAATTTTATACGTACTGAGTAAATTATTTTAAAGTTTCTCATGAAAAAGTACAGTTTGTATTGGAGGGGGTTGAAGTGGTGCAGCTAGGCATCTAGTTTTTTTTTGTTTTTACTAATAATTATGAATAAATATTTACTGCACAATTTCAGCTCGAACAATTTTATACGTACTGAGTAAATTATTTTAAAGTTTCTCATGAAAAACTGCAGTTTGTATTGGAGGGGGTGGAAGTAGTGCAGCTAAGCGTCTAGTTTTTTTTCGGTTTTACTAATAATTATAAATACATATTTACTGCACAATTTCAGCTCGAACAATTTTATACGTACTGAGTAAATTATTTTAAAGTTTCTCATGAAAAAGTACAGTTTGTATTGGAGGGGGTGGAAGTGGTGCAGCTAGGCATCTAGTTTTTTTTTGTTTTTACTAATAATTATGAATAAATATTTACTGCACAATTTCAGCTCGAACAATTTTATACGTACTGAGTAAATTATTTTAAAGTTTCTCATGAAAAAGTACAGTTTGTATTGGAGTGGGTTGAAGTGGTGCAGCTAGGCATCTAGTTTTTTTTTGTTTTTACTAATAATTATGAATAAATATTTACTGCACAATTTCAGCTCGAACAATTTTAAACGTACTGAGTAAATTATTTTAAAGTTTCTCATGAAAAAGTACAGTTTGTATTGGAGGGGGTTGAAGTGGTGCAGCTAGGCATCTAGTTTTTTTTTGTTTTTACTAATAATTATGAATAAATATTTACTGCACAATTTCAGCTCGAACAATTTTATACGTACTGAGTAAATTATTTTAAAGTTTCTCATGAAAAAGTACAGTTTGTATTGGAGGGGGTTGAAGTGGTGCAGCTAGGCATCTAGTTTTTTTTTGTTTTTACTAATAATTATGAATAAATATTTACTGCACAATTTCAGCTCGAACAATTTTATACGTACTGAGTAAATTATTTTAAAGTTTCTCATGAAAAAGTACAGTTTGTATTGGAGGGGGTGGAAGTAGTGCAGCTAAGCGTCTAGTTTTTTTTCGGTTTTACTAATAATTATAAATACATATTTACTGCACAATTTCAGCTCGAACAATTTTATACGTACTGAGTAAATTATTTTAAAGTTTCTCATGAAAAAGTACAGTTTGTATTGGAGGGGGTGGAAGTGGTGCAGCTAGGCATCTAGTTTTTTTTTGTTTTTACTAATAATTATGAATAAATATTTACTGCACAATTTCAGCTCGAACAATTTTATACGTACTGAGTAAATTATTTTAAAGTTTCTCATGAAAAAGTACAGTTTGTATTGGAGGGGGTGGAAGTAGTGCAGCTAAGCGTCTAGTTTTTTTTCGGTTTTACTAATAATTATAAATACATATTTACTGCACAATTTCAGCTCGAACAATTTTATACGTACTGAGTAAATTATTTTAAAGTTTCTCATGAAAAAGTACAGTTTGTATTGGAGGGGGTGGAAGTGGTGCAGCTAGGCATCTAGTTTTTTTTTGTTTTTAGTAATAATTATGAATAAATATTTACTGCACAATTTCAGCTCGAACAATTTTATACGTACTGAGTAAATTATTTTAAAGTTTCTCATGAAAAAGTACAGTTTGTATTGGAGGGGGTTGAAGTGGTGCAGCTAGGCATCTAGTTTTTTTTTGTTTTTACTAATAATTATGAATAAATATTTACTGCACAATTTCAGCTCGAACAATTTTATACGTACTGAGTAAATTATTTTAAAGTTTCTCATGAAAAAGTACAGTTTGTATTGGAGGGGGTTGAAGTGGTGCAGCTAGGCATCTAGTTTTTTTTTGTTTTTACTAATAATTATGAATAAATATTTACTGCACAATTTCAGCTCGAACAATTTTATACGTACTGAGTAAATTATTTTAAAGTTTCTCATGAAAAAGTACAGTTTGTATTGGAGGGGGTGGAAGTGGTGCAGCTAGGCATCTAGTTTTTTTTTGTTTTTACTAATAATTATGAATAAATATTTACTGCACAATTTCAGCTCGAACAATTTTATACGTACTGAGTAAATTATTTTAAAGTTTCTCATGAAAAACTGCAGTTTGTATTGGAGGGGGTGGAAGTAGTGCAGCTAAGCGTCTAGTTTTTTTTCGGTTTTACTAATAATTATAAATTCATATTTACTGCACAATTTCAGCTCGAACAATTTTATACGTACTGAGTAAATTATTTTAAAGTTTCTCATGAAAAACTGCAGTTTGTATTGGAGGGGGTGGAAGTAGTGCAGCTAAGCGTCTAGTTTTTTTTCGGTTTTACTAATAATTATAAATACATATTTACTGCACAATTTCAGCTCGAACAATTTTATACGTACTGAGTAAATTATTTTAAAGTTTCTCATGAAAAAGTGCAGTTTGTATGGGAGGGGGTTGAAGCGGTGCAGCTAGGCGTCTAGTTTTTTTTCGGTTTTACTAATAATTATAAATACATATTTACTGCACAATTTCAGCTCGAACAATTTTATACGTACTGAGTAAATTATTTTAAAGTTTCTCATGAAAAACTGCAGTTTGTATTGGAGGGGGTGGAAGTAGTGCAGCTAAGCGTCTAGTTTTTTTTCGGTTTTACTACTAATTATGAATAAATATTTACTGCACAATTTCAGCTCGAACAATTTTATAAGTACTGAGTAAATTATTTTAAAGTTTCTCATGAAAAACTGCAGTTTGTATTGGAGGGGGTGGAAGTGGTGCAGCTAGGCATCTAGTTTTTTTTTGTTTTTACTAATAATTATAAATAAATATTTACTGCACAATTTCAGCTCGAACATTTTTATACGTACTGAGTAAATTATTTTAAAGTTTCTCATGAAAAAGTGCAGTTTGTATGGGAGGGGGTGGAACTAGTGCAGCTAAGCGTCTAGTTTTTTTTCGGTTTTACTACTAATTATGAATAAATATTTACTGCACAATTTCAGCTCGAAAAATTTTATACGTACTGAGTAAATTATTTTAAAGTTTCTCATGAAAAAGTACAGTTTGTATTGGAGGGGGTGGAAGTGGTGCAGCTAGGCATCTAGTTTTTTTTTGTTTTTACTAATAATTATGAATAAATATTTACTGCACAATTTCAGCTCGAACAATTTTATACGTACTGAGTAAATTATTTTAAAGTTTCTCATGAAAAACTGCAGTTTGTATTGGAGGGGGTGGAAGTAGTGCAGCTAAGCGTCTAGTTTTTTTTCGGTTTTACTAATAATTATAAATACATATTTACTGCACAATTTCAGCTCGAACAATTTTATACGTACTGAGTAAATTATTTTAAAGTTTCTCATGAAAAAGTGCAGTTTGTATTGGAGGGGGTGGAAGTAGTGCAGCTAAGCGTCTAGTTTTTTTTCGGTTTTACTAATAATTATAAATACATATTTACTGCACAATTTCAGCTCGAACAATTTTATACGTACTGAGTAAATTATTTTAAAGTTTCTCATGAAAAAGTACAGTTTGTATTGGAGGGGGTTGAAGTGGTGCAGCTAGGCATCTAGTTTTTTTTTGTTTTTACTAATAATTATGAATAAATATTTACTGCACAATTTCAGCTCGAACAATTTTATACGTACTGAGTAAATTATTTTAAAGTTTCTCATGAAAAACTGCAGTTTGTATTGGAGGGGGTGGAAGTAGTGCAGCTAAGCGTCTAGTTTTTTTTCGGTTTTACTACTAATTATGAATAAATATTTACTGCACAATTTCAGCTCGAACAATTTTATAAGTACTGAGTAAATTATTTTAAAGTTTCTCATGAAAAACTGCAGTTTGTATTGGAGGGGGTGGAAGTGGTGCAGCTAGGCATCTAGTTTTTTTTTGTTTTTACTAATAATTATAAATACATATTTACTGCACAATTTCAGCTCGAACAATTTTATACGTACTGAGTAAATTATTTTAAAGTTTCTCATGAAAAACTGCAGTTTGTATTGGAGGGGGTGGAAGTAGTGCAGCTAAGCGTCTAGTTTTTTTTCGGTTTTACTAATAATTATAAATACATATTTACTGCACAATTTCAGCTCGAACAATTTTATACGTACTGAGTAAATTATTTTAAAGTTTCTCATGAAAAAGTACAGTTTGTATTGGAGGGGGTGGAAGTGGTGCAGCTAGGCATCTAGTTTTTTTTTGTTTTTACTAATAATTATGAATAAATATTTACTGCACAATTTCAGCTCGAACAATTTTATACGTACTGAGTAAATTATTTTAAAGTTTCTCATGAAAAACTGCAGTTTGTATTGGAGGGGGTGGAAGTAGTGCAGCTAAGCGTCTAGTTTTTTTTCGGTTTTACTAATAATTATAAATACATATTTACTGCACAATTTCAGCTCGAACAATTTTATACGTACTGAGTAAATTATTTTAAAGTTTCTCATGAAAAAGTGCAGTTTGTATGGGAGGGGGTTGAAGCGGTGCAGCTAGGC
This sequence comes from Chorisops tibialis, assembly GCA_963669355.1. Lineage (NCBI taxonomy): Eukaryota > Metazoa > Arthropoda > Insecta > Diptera > Stratiomyidae > Chorisops > Chorisops tibialis. The sequence continues at coordinate 13,203,067 of OY770265.1, read as the reverse complement.
GTCTAGTTTTTTTTCGGTTTTACTAATAATTATAAATACATATTTACTGCACAATTTCAGCTCGAACAATTTTATACGTACTGAGTAAATTATTTTAAAGTTTCTCATGAAAAAGTGCAGTTTGTATGGGAGGGGGTTGAAGCGGTGCAGCTAGGCGTCTAGTTTTTTTTCGGTTTTACTAATAATTATAAATACATATTTACTGCACAATTTCAGCTCGAACAATTTTATACGTACTGAGTAAATTATTTTAAAGTTTCTCATGAAAAAGTGCAGTTTGTATGGGAGGGGGTTGAAGCGGTGCAGCTAGGCGTCTAGTTTTTTTTCGGTTTTACTAATAATTATGAATAAATATTTACTGCACAATTTCAGCTCGAACAATTTTATACGTACTGAGTAAATTATTTTAAAGTTTCTCATGAAAAAGTACAGTTTGTATTGGAGGGGGTGGAAGTGGTGCAGCTAGGCATCTAGTTTTTTTTTGTTTTTACTAATAATTATAAATACATATTTACTGCACAATTTCAGCTCGAACAATTTTATACGTACTGAGTAAATTATTTTAAAGTTTCTCATGAAAAACTGCAGTTTGTATTGGAGGGGGTGGAAGTAGTGCAGCTAAGCGTCTAGTTTTTTTTCGGTTTAACTAATAATTATAAATACATATTTACTGCACAATTTCAGCTCGAACAATTTTATACGTACTGAGTAAATTATTTTAAAGTTTCTCATGAAAAAGTGCAGTTTGTATGGGAGGGGGTTGAAGCGGTGCAGCTAGGCGTCTAGTTTTTTTTCGGTTTTACTAATAATTATAAATACATATTTACTGCACAATTTCAGCTCGAACAATTTTATACGTACTGAGTAAATTATTTTAAAGTTTCTCATGAAAAACTGCAGTTTGTATTGGAGGGGGTGGAAGTAGTGCAGCTAAGCGTCTAGTTTTTTTTCGGTTTTACTACTAATTATGAATAAATATTTACTGCACAATTTCAGCTCGAACAATTTTATAAGTACTGAGTAAATTATTTTAAAGTTTCTCATGAAAAACTGCAGTTTGTATTGGAGGGGGTGGAAGTGGTGCAGCTAGGCATCTAGTTTTTTTTTGTTTTTACTAATAATTATAAATAAATATTTACTGCACAATTTCAGCTCGAACATTTTTATACGTACTGAGTAAATTATTTTAAAGTTTCTCATGAAAAAGTGCAGTTTGTATGGGAGGGGGTGGAACTAGTGCAGCTAAGCGTCTAGTTTTTTTTCGGTTTTACTACTAATTATGAATAAATATTTACTGCACAATTTCAGCTCGAACAATTTTATACGTACTGAGTAAATTATTTTAAAGTTTCTCATGAAAAAGTACAGTTTGTATTGGAGGGGGTGGAAGCGGTGCAGCTAGGCATCTAGTTTTTTTTTGTTTTTACTAATAATTATAAATACATATTTACTGCACAATTTCAGCTCGAACAATTTTATACGTACTGAGTAAATTATTTTAAAGTTTCTCATGAAAAACTGCAGTTTGTATTGGAGGGGGTGGAAGTAGTGCAGCTAAGCGTCTAGTTTTTTTTCGGTTTTACTAATAATTATAAATACATATTTACTGCACAATTTCAGCTCGAACAATTTTATACGTACTGAGTAAATTATTTTAAAGTTTCTCATGAAAAAGTACAGTTTGTATTGGAGGGGGTGGAAGTGGTGCAGCTAGGCATCTAGTTTTTTTTTGTTTTTACTAATAATTATGAATAAATATTTACTGCACAATTTCAGCTCGAACAATTTTATACGTACTGAGTAAATTATTTTAAAGTTTCTCATGAAAAACTGCAGTTTGTATTGGAGGGGGTGGAAGTAGTGCAGCTAAGCGTCTAGTTTTTTTTCGGTTTTACTAATAATTATAAATACATATTTACTGCACAATTTCAGCTCGAACAATTTTATACGTACTGAGTAAATTATTTTAAAGTTTCTCATGAAAAAGTGCAGTTTGTATGGGAGGGGGTTGAAGCGGTGCAGCTAGGCGTCTAGTTTTTTTTTGTTTTTACTAATAATTATGAATAAATATTTACTGCACAATTTCAGCTCGAACAATTTTATACGTACTGAGTAAATTATTTTAAAGTTTCTCATGAAAAAGTACAGTTTGTATTGGAGGGGGTTGAAGTGGTGCAGCTAGGCATCTAGTTTTTTTTTGTTTTTACTAATAATTATGAATAAATATTTACTGCACAATTTCAGCTCGAACAATTTTATACGTACTGAGTAAATTATTTTAAAGTTTCTCATGAAAAACTGCAGTTTGTATTGGAGGGGGTGGAAGTAGTGCAGCTAAGCGTCTAGTTTTTTTTCGGTTTTGCTAATAATTATAAATACATATTTACTGCACAATTTCAGCTCGAACAATTTTATACGTACTGAGTAAATTATTTTAAAGTTTCTCATGAAAAAGTACAGTTTGTATTGGAGGGGGTGGAAGTGGTGCAGCTAGGCATCTAGTTTTTTTTCGGTTTTACTAATAATTATAAATACATATTTACTGCACAATTTCAGCTCGAACAATTTTATACGTACTGAGTAAATTATTTTAAAGTTTCTCATGAAAAAGTACAGTTTGTATTGGAGGGGGTGGAAGTGGTGCAGCTAGGCATCTAGTTTTTTTTTGTTTTTACTAAAGTAGTGGAAGTAGTGCAGCTAAGCGTCTAGTTTTTTTTCGGTTTTACTAATAATTATAAATACATATTTACTGCACAATTTCAGCTCGAACAATTTTATACGTACTGAGTAAATTATTTTAAAGTTTCTCATGAAAAAGTACAGTTTGTATTGGAGGGGGTGGAAGTGGTGCAGCTAGGCATCTAGTTTTTTTTTGTTTTTACTAAAGTAGTGGAAGTAGTGCAGCTAAGCGTCTAGTTTTTTTTCGGTTTTACTAATAATTATAAATACATATTTACTGCACAATTTCAGCTCGAACAATTTTATACGTACTGAGTAAATTATTTTAAAGTTTCTCATGAAAAAGTACAGTTTGTATTGGAGGGGGTGGAAGTGGTGCAGCTAGGCATCTAGTTTTTTTTTGTTTTTACTACTAATTATGAATAAATATTTACTGCACAATTTCAGCTCGAACAATTTTATAAGTACTGAGTAAATTATTTTAAAGTTTCTCATGAAAAACTGCAGTTTGTATTGGAGGGGGTGGAAGTGGTGCAGCTAGGCATCTAGTTTTTTTTTGTTTTTACTAATAATTATAAATAAATATTTACTGCACAATTTCAGCTCGAACATTTTTATACGTACTGAGTAAATTATTTTAAAGTTTCTCATGAAAAAGTGCAGTTTGTATGGGAGGGGGTGGAACTAGTGCAGCTAAGCGTCTAGTTTTTTTTCGGTTTTACTACTAATTATGAATAAATATTTACTGCACAATTTCAGCTCGAACAATTTTATACGTACTGAGTAAATTATTTTAAAGTTTCTCATGAAAAAGTACAGTTTGTATTGGAGGGGGTGGAAGCGGTGCAGCTAGGCATCTAGTTTTTTTTTGTTTTTACTAATAATTATAAATACATATTTACTGCACAATTTCAGCTCGAACAATTTTATACGTACTGAGTAAATTATTTTAAAGTTTCTCATGAAAAACTGCAGTTTGTATTGGAGGGGGTGGAAGTAGTGCAGCTAAGCGTCTAGTTTTTTTTCGGTTTTACTAATAATTATAAATACATATTTACTGCACAATTTCAGCTCGAACAATTTTATACGTACTGAGTAAATTATTTTAAAGTTTCTCATGAAAAAGTACAGTTTGTATTGGAGGGGGTGGAAGTGGTGCAGCTAGGCATCTAGTTTTTTTTTGTTTTTACTAATAATTATGAATAAATATTTACTGCACAATTTCAGCTCGAACAATTTTATACGTACTGAGTAAATTATTTTAAAGTTTCTCATGAAAAACTGCAGTTTGTATTGGAGGGGGTGGAAGTAGTGCAGCTAAGCGTCTAGTTTTTTTTCGGTTTTACTAATAATTATAAATACATATTTACTGCACAATTTCAGCTCGAACAATTTTATACGTACTGAGTAAATTATTTTAAAGTTTCTCATGAAAAAGTGCAGTTTGTATGGGAGGGGGTTGAAGCGGTGCAGCTAGGCGTCTAGTTTTTTTTCGGTTTTACTAATAATTATAAATACATATTTACTGCACAATTTCAGCTCGAACAATTTTATACGTACTGAGTAAATTATTTTAAAGTTTCTCATGAAAAAGTGCAGTTTGTATGGGAGGGGGTGGAACTAGTGCAGCTAAGCGTCTAGTTTTTTTTCGGTTTTACTACTAATTATGAATAAATATTTACTGCACAATTTCAGCTCGAACAATTTTATACGTACTGAGTAAATTATTTTAAAGTTTCTCATGAAAAAGTACAGTTTGTATTGGAGGGGGTGGAAGCGGTGCAGCTAGGCATCTAGTTTTTTTTTGTTTTTACTAATAATTATAAATACATATTTACTGCACAATTTCAGCTCGAACAATTTTATACGTACTGAGTAAATTATTTTAAAGTTTCTCATGAAAAACTGCAGTTTGTATTGGAGGGGGTGGAAGTAGTGCAGCTAAGCGTCTAGTTTTTTTTCGGTTTTACTAATAATTATAAATACATATTTACTGCACAATTTCAGCTCGAACAATTTTATACGTACTGAGTAAATTATTTTAAAGTTTCTCATGAAAAAGTACAGTTTGTATTGGAGGGGGTGGAAGTGGTGCAGCTAGGCATCTAGTTTTTTTTTGTTTTTACTAATAATTATGAATAAATATTTACTGCACAATTTCAGCTCGAACAATTTTATACGTACTGAGTAAATTATTTTAAAGTTTCTCATGAAAAACTGCAGTTTGTATTGGAGGGGGTGGAAGTAGTGCAGCTAAGCGTCTAGTTTTTTTTCGGTTTTACTAATAATTATAAATACATATTTACTGCACAATTTCAGCTCGAACAATTTTATACGTACTGAGTAAATTATTTTAAAGTTTCTCATGAAAAAGTGCAGTTTGTATGGGAGGGGGTTGAAGCGGTGCAGCTAGGCGTCTAGTTTTTTTTCGGTTTTACTAATAATTATAAATACATATTTACTGCACAATTTCAGCTCGAACAATTTTATACGTACTGAGTAAATTATTTTAAAGTTTCTCATGAAAAAGTGCAGTTTGTATGGGAGGGGGTTGAAGCGGTGCAGCTAGGCGTCTAGTTTTTTTTCGGTTTTACTAATAATTATAAATACATATTTACTGCACAATTTCAGCTCGAACAATTTTATACGTACTGAGTAAATTATTTTAAAGTTTCTCATGAAAAAGTGCAGTTTGTATGGGAGGGGGTTGAAGCGGTGCAGCTAGGCGTCTAGTTTTTTTTCGGTTTTACTAATAATTATGAATAAATATTTACTGCACAATTTCAGCTCGAACAATTTTATACGTACTGAGTAAATTATTTTAAAGTTTCTCATGAAAAAGTACAGTTTGTATTGGAGGGGGTGGAAGTGGTGCAGCTAGGCATCTAGTTTTTTTTTGTTTTTACTAATAATTATAAATACATATTTACTGCACAATTTCAGCTCGAACAATTTTATACGTACTGAGTAAATTATTTTAAAGTTTCTCATGAAAAACTGCAGTTTGTATTGGAGGGGGTGGAAGTAGTGCAGCTAAGCGTCTAGTTTTTTTTCGGTTTAACTAATAATTATAAATACATATTTACTGCACAATTTCAGCTCGAACAATTTTATACGTACTGAGTAAATTATTTTAAAGTTTCTCATGAAAAAGTGCAGTTTGTATGGGAGGGGGTTGAAGCGGTGCAGCTAGGCGTCTAGTTTTTTTTCGGTTTTACTAATAATTATAAATACATATTTACTGCACAATTTCAGCTCGAACAATTTTATACGTACTGAGTAAATTATTTTAAAGTTTCTCATGAAAAACTGCAGTTTGTATTGGAGGGGGTGGAAGTAGTGCAGCTAAGCGTCTAGTTTTTTTTCGGTTTTACTACTAATTATGAATAAATATTTACTGCACAATTTCAGCTCGAACAATTTTATAAGTACTGAGTAAATTATTTTAAAGTTTCTCATGAAAAACTGGAGTTTGTATTGGAGGGGGTGGAAGTGGTGCAGCTAGGCATCTAGTTTTTTTTTGTTTTTACTAATAATTATAAATAAATATTTACTGCACAATTTCAGCTCGAACATTTTTATACGTACTGAGTAAATTATTTTAAAGTTTCTCATGAAAAAGTGCAGTTTGTATGGGAGGGGGTGGAACTAGTGCAGCTAAGCGTCTAGTTTTTTTTCGGTTTTACTACTAATTATGAATAAATATTTACTGCACAATTTCAGCTCGAAAAATTTTATACGTACTGAGTAAATTATTTTAAAGTTTCTCATGAAAAACTGCAGTTTGTATTGGAGGGGGTGGAAGTGGTGCAGCTAGGCATCTAGTTTTTTTTTGTTTTTACTAATAATTATAAATACATATTTACTGCACAATTTCAGCTCGAACAATTTTATACGTACTGAGTAAATTATTTTAAAGTTTCTCATGAAAAAGTACAGTTTGTATTGGAGGGGGTGGAAGTAGTGCAGCTAAGCGTCTAGTTTTTTTTCGGTTTTACTAATAATTATAAATACATATTTACTGCACAATTTCAGCTCGAACAATTTTATACGTACTGAGTAAATTATTTTAAAGTTTCTCATGAAAAAGTACAGTTTGTATGGGAGGGGGTGGAACTAGTGCAGCTAAGCGTCTAGTTTTTTTTCGGTTTTACTACTAATTATGAATAAATATTTACTGCACAATTTCAGCTCGAACAATTTTATAAGTACTGAGTAAATTATTTTAAAGTTTCTCATGAAAAACTGGAGTTTGTATTGGAGGGGGTGGAAGTGGTGCAGCTAGGCATCTAGTTTTTTTTTGTTTTTACTAATAATTATAAATAAATATTTACTGCACAATTTCAGCTCGAACATTTTTATACGTACTGAGTAAATTATTTTAAAGTTTCTCATGAAAAAGTGCAGTTTGTATGGGAGGGGGTGGAACTAGTGCAGCTAAGCGTCTAGTTTTTTTTCGGTTTTACTACTAATTATGAATAAATATTTACTGCACAATTTCAGCTCGAACAATTTTATACGTACTGAGTAAATTATTTTAAAGTTTCTCATGAAAAAGTACAGTTTGTATTGGAGGGGGTGGAAGCGGTGCAGCTAGGCATCTAGTTTTTTTTTGTTTTTACTAATAATTATAAATACATATTTACTGCACAATTTCAGCTCGAACAATTTTATACGTACTGAGTAAATTATTTTAAAGTTTCTCATGAAAAACTGCAGTTTGTATTGGAGGGGGTGGAAGTAGTGCAGCTAAGCGTCTAGTTTTTTTTCGGTTTTACTAATAATTATAAATACATATTTACTGCACAATTTCAGCTCGAACAATTTTATACGTACTGAGTAAATTATTTTAAAGTTTCTCATGAAAAAGTACAGTTTGTATTGGAGGGGGTGGAAGTGGTGCAGCTAGGCATCTAGTTTTTTTTTGTTTTTACTAATAATTATGAATAAATATTTACTGCACAATTTCAGCTCGAACAATTTTATACGTACTGAGTAAATTATTTTAAAGTTTCTCATGAAAAACTGCAGTTTGTATTGGAGGGGGTGGAAGTAGTGCAGCTAAGCGTCTAGTTTTTTTTCGGTTTTACTAATAATTATAAATACATATTTACTGCACAATTTCAGCTCGAACAATTTTATACGTACTGAGTAAATTATTTTAAAGTTTCTCATGAAAAAGTGCAGTTTGTATGGGAGGGGGTTGAAGCGGTGCAGCTAGGCGTCTAGTTTTTTTTCGGTTTTACTAATAATTATAAATACATATTTACTGCACAATTTCAGCTCGAACAATTTTATACGTACTGAGTAAATTATTTTAAAGTTTCTCATGAAAAAGTGCAGTTTGTATGGGAGGGGGTGGAACTAGTGCAGCTAAGCGTCTAGTTTTTTTTCGGTTTTACTACTAATTATGAATAAATATTTACTGCACAATTTCAGCTCGAACAATTTTATACGTACTGAGTAAATTATTTTAAAGTTTCTCATGAAAAAGTACAGTTTGTATTGGAGGGGGTGGAAGCGGTGCAGCTAGGCATCTAGTTTTTTTTTGTTTTTACTAATAATTATAAATACATATTTACTGCACAATTTCAGCTCGAACAATTTTATACGTACTGAGTAAATTATTTTAAAGTTTCTCATGAAAAACTGCAGTTTGTATTGGAGGGGGTGGAAGTAGTGCAGCTAAGCGTCTAGTTTTTTTTCGGTTTTACTAATAATTATAAATACATATTTACTGCACAATTTCAGCTCGAACAATTTTATACGTACTGAGTAAATTATTTTAAAGTTTCTCATGAAAAAGTACAGTTTGTATTGGAGGGGGTGGAAGTGGTGCAGCTAGGCATCTAGTTTTTTTTTGTTTTTACTAATAATTATGAATAAATATTTACTGCACAATTTCAGCTCGAACAATTTTATACGTACTGAGTAAATTATTTTAAAGTTTCTCATGAAAAACTGCAGTTTGTATTGGAGGGGGTGGAAGTAGTGCAGCTAAGCGTCTAGTTTTTTTTCGGTTTTACTAATAATTATAAATACATATTTACTGCACAATTTCAGCTCGAACAATTTTATACGTACTGAGTAAATTATTTTAAAGTTTCTCATGAAAAAGTACAGTTTGTATTGGAGGGGGTGGAAGTGGTGCAGCTAGGCATCTAGTTTTTTTTTGTTTTTACTAATAATTATGAATAAATATTTACTGCACAATTTCAGCTCGAACAATTTTATACGTACTGAGTAAATTATTTTAAAGTTTCTCATGAAAAACTGCAGTTTGTATTGGAGGGGGTGGAAGTAGTGCAGCTAAGCGTCTAGTTTTTTTTCGGTTTTACTAATAATTATAAATACATATTTACTGCACAATTTCAGCTCGAACAATTTTATACGTACTGAGTAAATTATTTTAAAGTTTCTCATGAAAAAGTACAGTTTGTATTGGAGGGGGTGGAAGTGGTGCAGCTAGGCATCTAGTTTTTTTTTGTTTTTACTAATAATTATGAATAAATATTTACTGCACAATTTCAGCTCGAACAATTTTATACGTACTGAGTAAATTATTTTAAAGTTTCTCATGAAAAACTGCAGTTTGTATTGGAGGGGGTGGAAGTAGTGCAGCTAAGCGTCTAGTTTTTTTTCGGTTTTACTAATAATTATAAATACATATTTACTGCACAATTTCAGCTCGAACAATTTTATACGTACTGAGTAAATTATTTTAAAGTTTCTCATGAAAAAGTGCAGTTTGTATGGGAGGGGGTTGAAGCGGTGCAGCTAGGCGTCTAGTTTTTTTTCGGTTTTACTAATAATTATAAATACATATTTACTGCACAATTTCAGCTCGAACAATTTTATACGTACTGAGTAAATTATTTTAAAGTTTCTCATGAAAAAGTGCAGTTTGTATGGGAGGGGGTTGAAGCGGTGCAGCTAGGCGTCTAGTTTTTTTTCGGTTTTACTAATAATTATAAATACATATTTACTGCACAATTTCAGCTCGAACAATTTTATACGTACTGAGTAAATTATTTTAAAGTTTCTCATGAAAAAGTGCAGTTTGTATGGGAGGGGGTTGAAGCGGTGCAGCTAGGCGTCTAGTTTTTTTTCGGTTTTACTAATAATTATGAATAAATATTTACTGCACAATTTCAGCTCGAACAATTTTATACGTACTGAGTAAATTATTTTAAAGTTTCTCATGAAAAAGTACAGTTTGTATTGGAGGGGGTGGAAGTGGTGCAGCTAGGCATCTAGTTTTTTTTTGTTTTTACTAATAATTATAAATACATATTTACTGCACAATTTCAGCTCGAACAATTTTATACGTACTGAGTAAATTATTTTAAAGTTTCTCATGAAAAAGTACAGTTTGTATTGGAGGGGGTGGAAGTAGTGCAGCTAAGCGTCTAGTTTTTTTTCGGTTTTACTAATAATTATAAATACATATTTACTGCACAATTTCAGCTCGAACAATTTTATACGTACTGAGTAAATTATTTTAAAGTTTCTCATGAAAAAGTACAGTTTGTATGGGAGGGGGTGGAACTAGTGCAGCTAAGCGTCTAGTTTTTTTTCGGTTTTACTACTAATTATGAATAAATATTTACTGCACAATTTCAGCTCGAACAATTTTATAAGTACTGAGTAAATTATTTTAAAGTTTCTCATGAAAAACTGGAGTTTGTATTGGAGGGGGTGGAAGTGGTGCAGCTAGGCATCTAGTTTTTTTTTGTTTTTACTAATAATTATAAATAAATATTTACTGCACAATTTCAGCTCGAACATTTTTATACGTACTGAGTAAATTATTTTAAAGTTTCTCATGAAAAAGTGCAGTTTGTATGGGAGGGGGTGGAACTAGTGCAGCTAAGCGTCTAGTTTTTTTTCGGTTTTACTACTAATTATGAATAAATATTTACTGCACAATTTCAGCTCGAACAATTTTATACGTACTGAGTAAATTATTTTAAAGTTTCTCATGAAAAAGTACAGTTTGTATTGGAGGGGGTGGAAGCGGTGCAGCTAGGCATCTAGTTTTTTTTTGTTTTTACTAATAATTATAAATACATATTTACTGCACAATTTCAGCTCGAACAATTTTATACGTACTGAGTAAATTATTTTAAAGTTTCTCATGAAAAACTGCAGTTTGTATTGGAGGGGGTGGAAGTAGTGCAGCTAAGCGTCTAGTTTTTTTTCGGTTTTACTAATAATTATAAATACATATTTACTGCACAATTTCAGCTCGAACAATTTTATACGTACTGAGTAAATTATTTTAAAGTTTCTCATGAAAAAGTACAGTTTGTATTGGAGGGGGTGGAAGTGGTGCAGCTAGGCATCTAGTTTTTTTTTGTTTTTACTAATAATTATGAATAAATATTTACTGCACAATTTCAGCTCGAACAATTTTATACGTACTGAGTAAATTATTTTAAAGTTTCTCATGAAAAACTGCAGTTTGTATTGGAGGGGGTGGAAGTAGTGCAGCTAAGCGTCTAGTTTTTTTTCGGTTTTACTAATAATTATAAATACATATTTACTGCACAATTTCAGCTCGAACAATTTTATACGTACTGAGTAAATTATTTTAAAGTTTCTCATGAAAAAGTGCAGTTTGTATGGGAGGGGGTTGAAGCGGTGCAGCTAGGCGTCTAGTTTTTTTTCGGTTTTACTAATAATTATAAATACATATTTACTGCACAATTTCAGCTCGAACAATTTTATACGTACTGAGTAAATTATTTTAAAGTTTCTCATGAAAAAGTGCAGTTTGTATGGGAGGGGGTGGAACTAGTGCAGCTAAGCGTCTAGTTTTTTTTCGGTTTTACTACTAATTATGAATAAATATTTACTGCACAATTTCAGCTCGAACAATTTTATACGTACTGAGTAAATTATTTTAAAGTTTCTCATGAAAAAGTACAGTTTGTATTGGAGGGGGTGGAAGCGGTGCAGCTAGGCATCTAGTTTTTTTTTGTTTTTACTAATAATTATAAATACATATTTACTGCACAATTTCAGCTCGAACAATTTTATACGTACTGAGTAAATTATTTTAAAGTTTCTCATGAAAAACTGCAGTTTGTATTGGAGGGGGTGGAAGTAGTGCAGCTAAGCGTCTAGTTTTTTTTCGGTTTTACTAATAATTATAAATACATATTTACTGCACAATTTCAGCTCGAACAATTTTATACGTACTGAGTAAATTATTTTAAAGTTTCTCATGAAAAAGTACAGTTTGTATTGGAGGGGGTGGAAGTGGTGCAGCTAGGCATCTAGTTTTTTTTTGTTTTTACTAATAATTATGAATAAATATTTACTGCACAATTTCAGCTCGAACAATTTTATACGTACTGAGTAAATTATTTTAAAGTTTCTCATGAAAAACTGCAGTTTGTATTGGAGGGGGTGGAAGTAGTGCAGCTAAGCGTCTAGTTTTTTTTCGGTTTTACTAATAATTATAAATACATATTTACTGCACAATTTCAGCTCGAACAATTTTATACGTACTGAGTAAATTATTTTAAAGTTTCTCATGAAAAAGTGCAGTTTGTATGGGAGGGGGTTGAAGCGGTGCAGCTAGGCGTCTAGTTTTTTTTCGGTTTTACTAATAATTATAAATACATATTTACTGCACAATTTCAGCTCGAACAATTTTATACGTACTGAGTAAATTATTTTAAAGTTTCTCATGAAAAAGTGCAGTTTGTATGGGAGGGGGTTGAAGCGGTGCAGCTAGGCGTCTAGTTTTTTTTCGGTTTTACTAATAATTATAAATACATATTTACTGCACAATTTCAGCTCGAACAATTTTATACGTACTGAGTAAATTATTTTAAAGTTTCTCATGAAAAAGTGCAGTTTGTATGGGAGGGGGTTGAAGCGGTGCAGCTAGGCGTCTAGTTTTTTTTCGGTTTTACTAATAATTATGAATAAATATTTACTGCACAATTTCAGCTCGAACAATTTTATACGTACTGAGTAAATTATTTTAAAGTTTCTCATGAAAAAGTACAGTTTGTATTGGAGGGGGTGGAAGTGGTGCAGCTAGGCATCTAGTTTTTTTTTGTTTTTACTAATAATTATAAATACATATTTACTGCACAATTTCAGCTCGAACAATTTTATACGTACTGAGTAAATTATTTTAAAGTTTCTCATGAAAAACTGCAGTTTGTATTGGAGGGGGTGGAAGTAGTGCAGCTAAGCGTCTAGTTTTTTTTCGGTTTAACTAATAATTATAAATACATATTTACTGCACAATTTCAGCTCGAACAATTTTATACGTACTGAGTAAATTATTTTAAAGTTTCTCATGAAAAAGTGCAGTTTGTATGGGAGGGGGTTGAAGCGGTGCAGCTAGGCGTCTAGTTTTTTTTCGGTTTTACTAATAATTATAAATACATATTTACTGCACAATTTCAGCTCGAACAATTTTATACGTACTGAGTAAATTATTTTAAAGTTTCTCATGAAAAACTGCAGTTTGTATTGGAGGGGGTGGAAGTAGTGCAGCTAAGCGTCTAGTTTTTTTTCGGTTTTACTACTAATTATGAATAAATATTTACTGCACAATTTCAGCTCGAACAATTTTATAAGTACTGAGTAAATTATTTTAAAGTTTCTCATGAAAAACTGGAGTTTGTATTGGAGGGGGTGGAAGTGGTGCAGCTAGGCATCTAGTTTTTTTTTGTTTTTACTAATAATTATAAATAAATATTTACTGCACAATTTCAGCTCGAACATTTTTATACGTACTGAGTAAATTATTTTAAAGTTTCTCATGAAAAAGTGCAGTTTGTATGGGAGGGGGTGGAACTAGTGCAGCTAAGCGTCTAGTTTTTTTTCGGTTTTACTACTAATTATGAATAAATATTTACTGCACAATTTCAGCTCGAAAAATTTTATACGTACTGAGTAAATTATTTTAAAGTTTCTCATGAAAAACTGCAGTTTGTATTGGAGGGGGTGGAAGTGGTGCAGCTAGGCATCTAGTTTTTTTTTGTTTTTACTAATAATTATAAATACATATTTACTGCACAATTTCAGCTCGAACAATTTTATACGTACTGAGTAAATTATTTTAAAGTTTCTCATGAAAAAGTACAGTTTGTATTGGAGGGGGTGGAAGTAGTGCAGCTAAGCGTCTAGTTTTTTTTCGGTTTTACTAATAATTATAAATAAATATTTACTGCACAATTTCAGCTCGAACATTTTTATACGTACTGAGTAAATTATTTTAAAGTTTCTCATGAAAAAGTGCAGTTTGTATGGGAGGGGGTGGAACTAGTGCAGCTAAGCGTCTAGTTTTTTTTCGGTTTTACTACTAATTATGAATAAATATTTACTGCACAATTTCAGCTCGAACAATTTTATACGTACTGAGTAAATTATTTTAAAGTTTCTCATGAAAAAGTACAGTTTGTATTGGAGGGGGTGGAAGCGGTGCAGCTAGGCATCTAGTTTTTTTTTGTTTTTACTAATAATTATAAATACATATTTACTGCACAATTTCAGCTCGAACAATTTTATACGTACTGAGTAAATTATTTTAAAGTTTCTCATGAAAAACTGCAGTTTGTATTGGAGGGGGTGGAAGTAGTGCAGCTAAGCGTCTAGTTTTTTTTCGGTTTTACTAATAATTATAAATACATATTTACTGCACAATTTCAGCTCGAACAATTTTATACGTACTGAGTAAATTATTTTAAAGTTTCTCATGAAAAAGTACAGTTTGTATTGGAGGGGGTGGAAGTGGTGCAGCTAGGCATCTAGTTTTTTTTTGTTTTTACTAATAATTATGAATAAATATTTACTGCACAATTTCAGCTCGAACAATTTTATACGTACTGAGTAAATTATTTTAAAGTTTCTCATGAAAAACTGCAGTTTGTATTGGAGGGGGTGGAAGTAGTGCAGCTAAGCGTCTAGTTTTTTTTCGGTTTTACTAATAATTATAAATACATATTTACTGCACAATTTCAGCTCGAACAATTTTATACGTACTGAGTAAATTATTTTAAAGTTTCTCATGAAAAAGTGCAGTTTGTATGGGAGGGGGTTGAAGCGGTGCAGCTAGGCGTCTAGTTTTTTTTTGTTTTTACTAATAATTATGAATAAATATTTACTGCACAATTTCAGCTCGAACAATTTTATACGTACTGAGTAAATTATTTTAAAGTTTCTCATGAAAAAGTACAGTTTGTATTGGAGGGGGTTGAAGTGGTGCAGCTAGGCATCTAGTTTTTTTTTGTTTTTACTAATAATTATGAATAAATATTTACTGCACAATTTCAGCTCGAACAATTTTATACGTACTGAGTAAATTATTTTAAAGTTTCTCATGAAAAACTGCAGTTTGTATTGGAGGGGGTGGAAGTAGTGCAGCTAAGCGTCTAGTTTTTTTTCGGTTTTGCTAATAATTATAAATACATATTTACTGCACAATTTCAGCTCGAACAATTTTATACGTACTGAGTAAATTATTTTAAAGTTTCTCATGAAAAAGTACAGTTTGTATTGGAGGGGGTGGAAGTGGTGCAGCTAGGCATCTAGTTTTTTTTCGGTTTTACTAATAATTATAAATACATATTTACTGCACAATTTCAGCTCGAACAATTTTATACGTACTGAGTAAATTATTTTAAAGTTTCTCATGAAAAAGTACAGTTTGTATTGGAGGGGGTGGAAGTGGTGCAGCTAGGCATCTAGTTTTTTTTTGTTTTTACTAAAGTAGTGGAAGTAGTGCAGCTAAGCGTCTAGTTTTTTTTCGGTTTTACTAATAATTATAAATACATATTTACTGCACAATTTCAGCTCGAACAATTTTATACGTACTGAGTAAATTATTTTAAAGTTTCTCATGAAAAAGTACAGTTTGTATTGGAGGGGGTGGAAGTGGTGCAGCTAGGCATCTAGTTTTTTTTTGTTTTTACTAAAGTAGTGGAAGTAGTGCAGCTAAGCGTCTAGTTTTTTTTCGGTTTTACTAATAATTATAAATACATATTTACTGCACAATTTCAGCTCGAACAATTTTATACGTACTGAGTAAATTATTTTAAAGTTTCTCATGAAAAAGTACAGTTTGTATTGGAGGGGGTGGAAGTGGTGCAGCTAGGCATCTAGTTTTTTTTTGTTTTTACTACTAATTATGAATAAATATTTACTGCACAATTTCAGCTCGAACAATTTTATAAGTACTGAGTAAATTATTTTAAAGTTTCTCATGAAAAACTGCAGTTTGTATTGGAGGGGGTGGAAGTGGTGCAGCTAGGCATCTAGTTTTTTTTTGTTTTTACTAATAATTATAAATAAATATTTACTGCACAATTTCAGCTCGAACATTTTTATACGTACTGAGTAAATTATTTTAAAGTTTCTCATGAAAAAGTGCAGTTTGTATGGGAGGGGGTGGAACTAGTGCAGCTAAGCGTCTAGTTTTTTTTCGGTTTTACTACTAATTATGAATAAATATTTACTGCACAATTTCAGCTCGAACAATTTTATACGTACTGAGTAAATTATTTTAAAGTTTCTCATGAAAAAGTACAGTTTGTATTGGAGGGGGTGGAAGCGGTGCAGCTAGGCATCTAGTTTTTTTTTGTTTTTACTAATAATTATAAATACATATTTACTGCACAATTTCAGCTCGAACAATTT
Organism: Chorisops tibialis; assembly: GCA_963669355.1. Classification (NCBI taxonomy): domain Eukaryota; kingdom Metazoa; phylum Arthropoda; class Insecta; order Diptera; family Stratiomyidae; genus Chorisops; species Chorisops tibialis. The sequence goes on along the minus strand of OY770265.1, from coordinate 13,186,723 downwards.
TATACGTACTGAGTAAATTATTTTAAAGTTTCTCATGAAAAACTGCAGTTTGTATTGGAGGGGGTGGAAGTAGTGCAGCTAAGCGTCTAGTTTTTTTTCGGTTTTACTAATAATTATAAATACATATTTACTGCACAATTTCAGCTCGAACAATTTTATACGTACTGAGTAAATTATTTTAAAGTTTCTCATGAAAAAGTACAGTTTGTATTGGAGGGGGTGGAAGTGGTGCAGCTAGGCATCTAGTTTTTTTTTGTTTTTACTAATAATTATGAATAAATATTTACTGCACAATTTCAGCTCGAACAATTTTATACGTACTGAGTAAATTATTTTAAAGTTTCTCATGAAAAACTGCAGTTTGTATTGGAGGGGGTGGAAGTAGTGCAGCTAAGCGTCTAGTTTTTTTTCGGTTTTACTAATAATTATAAATACATATTTACTGCACAATTTCAGCTCGAACAATTTTATACGTACTGAGTAAATTATTTTAAAGTTTCTCATGAAAAAGTGCAGTTTGTATGGGAGGGGGTTGAAGCGGTGCAGCTAGGCGTCTAGTTTTTTTTCGGTTTTACTAATAATTATAAATACATATTTACTGCACAATTTCAGCTCGAACAATTTTATACGTACTGAGTAAATTATTTTAAAGTTTCTCATGAAAAAGTGCAGTTTGTATGGGAGGGGGTGGAACTAGTGCAGCTAAGCGTCTAGTTTTTTTTCGGTTTTACTACTAATTATGAATAAATATTTACTGCACAATTTCAGCTCGAACAATTTTATACGTACTGAGTAAATTATTTTAAAGTTTCTCATGAAAAAGTACAGTTTGTATTGGAGGGGGTGGAAGCGGTGCAGCTAGGCATCTAGTTTTTTTTTGTTTTTACTAATAATTATAAATACATATTTACTGCACAATTTCAGCTCGAACAATTTTATACGTACTGAGTAAATTATTTTAAAGTTTCTCATGAAAAACTGCAGTTTGTATTGGAGGGGGTGGAAGTAGTGCAGCTAAGCGTCTAGTTTTTTTTCGGTTTTACTAATAATTATAAATACATATTTACTGCACAATTTCAGCTCGAACAATTTTATACGTACTGAGTAAATTATTTTAAAGTTTCTCATGAAAAAGTACAGTTTGTATTGGAGGGGGTGGAAGTGGTGCAGCTAGGCATCTAGTTTTTTTTTGTTTTTACTAATAATTATGAATAAATATTTACTGCACAATTTCAGCTCGAACAATTTTATACGTACTGAGTAAATTATTTTAAAGTTTCTCATGAAAAACTGCAGTTTGTATTGGAGGGGGTGGAAGTAGTGCAGCTAAGCGTCTAGTTTTTTTTCGGTTTTACTAATAATTATAAATACATATTTACTGCACAATTTCAGCTCGAACAATTTTATACGTACTGAGTAAATTATTTTAAAGTTTCTCATGAAAAAGTGCAGTTTGTATGGGAGGGGGTTGAAGCGGTGCAGCTAGGCGTCTAGTTTTTTTTCGGTTTTACTAATAATTATAAATACATATTTACTGCACAATTTCAGCTCGAACAATTTTATACGTACTGAGTAAATTATTTTAAAGTTTCTCATGAAAAAGTGCAGTTTGTATGGGAGGGGGTTGAAGCGGTGCAGCTAGGCGTCTAGTTTTTTTTCGGTTTTACTAATAATTATAAATACATATTTACTGCACAATTTCAGCTCGAACAATTTTATACGTACTGAGTAAATTATTTTAAAGTTTCTCATGAAAAAGTGCAGTTTGTATGGGAGGGGGTTGAAGCGGTGCAGCTAGGCGTCTAGTTTTTTTTCGGTTTTACTAATAATTATGAATAAATATTTACTGCACAATTTCAGCTCGAACAATTTTATACGTACTGAGTAAATTATTTTAAAGTTTCTCATGAAAAAGTACAGTTTGTATTGGAGGGGGTGGAAGTGGTGCAGCTAGGCATCTAGTTTTTTTTTGTTTTTACTAATAATTATAAATACATATTTACTGCACAATTTCAGCTCGAACAATTTTATACGTACTGAGTAAATTATTTTAAAGTTTCTCATGAAAAACTGCAGTTTGTATTGGAGGGGGTGGAAGTAGTGCAGCTAAGCGTCTAGTTTTTTTTCGGTTTAACTAATAATTATAAATACATATTTACTGCACAATTTCAGCTCGAACAATTTTATACGTACTGAGTAAATTATTTTAAAGTTTCTCATGAAAAAGTGCAGTTTGTATGGGAGGGGGTTGAAGCGGTGCAGCTAGGCGTCTAGTTTTTTTTCGGTTTTACTAATAATTATAAATACATATTTACTGCACAATTTCAGCTCGAACAATTTTATACGTACTGAGTAAATTATTTTAAAGTTTCTCATGAAAAACTGCAGTTTGTATTGGAGGGGGTGGAAGTAGTGCAGCTAAGCGTCTAGTTTTTTTTCGGTTTTACTACTAATTATGAATAAATATTTACTGCACAATTTCAGCTCGAACAATTTTATAAGTACTGAGTAAATTATTTTAAAGTTTCTCATGAAAAACTGGAGTTTGTATTGGAGGGGGTGGAAGTGGTGCAGCTAGGCATCTAGTTTTTTTTTGTTTTTACTAATAATTATAAATAAATATTTACTGCACAATTTCAGCTCGAACATTTTTATACGTACTGAGTAAATTATTTTAAAGTTTCTCATGAAAAAGTGCAGTTTGTATGGGAGGGGGTGGAACTAGTGCAGCTAAGCGTCTAGTTTTTTTTCGGTTTTACTACTAATTATGAATAAATATTTACTGCACAATTTCAGCTCGAAAAATTTTATACGTACTGAGTAAATTATTTTAAAGTTTCTCATGAAAAACTGCAGTTTGTATTGGAGGGGGTGGAAGTGGTGCAGCTAGGCATCTAGTTTTTTTTTGTTTTTACTAATAATTATAAATACATATTTACTGCACAATTTCAGCTCGAACAATTTTATACGTACTGAGTAAATTATTTTAAAGTTTCTCATGAAAAAGTACAGTTTGTATTGGAGGGGGTGGAAGTAGTGCAGCTAAGCGTCTAGTTTTTTTTCGGTTTTACTAATAATTATAAATACATATTTACTGCACAATTTCAGCTCGAACAATTTTATACGTACTGAGTAAATTATTTTAAAGTTTCTCATGAAAAAGTACAGTTTGTATTGGAGGGGGTGGAAGTGGTGCAGCTAGGCATCTAGTTTTTTTTTGTTTTTACTAATAATTATGAATAAATATTTACTGCACAATTTCAGCTCGAACAATTTTATACGTACTGAGTAAATTATTTTAAAGTTTCTCATGAAAAACTGCAGTTTGTATTGGAGGGGGTGGAAGTAGTGCAGCTAAGCGTCTAGTTTTTTTTCGGTTTTACTAATAATTATAAATACATATTTACTGCACAATTTCAGCTCGAACAATTTTATACGTACTGAGTAAATTATTTTAAAGTTTCTCATGAAAAAGTGCAGTTTGTATTGGAGGGGGTGGAAGTAGTGCAGCTAAGCGTCTAGTTTTTTTTCGGTTTTACTAATAATTATAAATACATATTTACTGCACAATTTCAGCTCGAACAATTTTATACGTACTGAGTAAATTATTTTAAAGTTTCTCATGAAAAAGTACAGTTTGTATTGGAGGGGGTTGAAGTGGTGCAGCTAGGCATCTAGTTTTTTTTTGTTTTTACTAATAATTATGAATAAATATTTACTGCACAATTTCAGCTCGAACAATTTTATACGTACTGAGTAAATTATTTTAAAGTTTCTCATGAAAAACTGCAGTTTGTATTGGAGGGGGTGGAAGTAGTGCAGCTAAGCGTCTAGTTTTTTTTCGGTTTTACTACTAATTATGAATAAATATTTACTGCACAATTTCAGCTCGAACAATTTTATAAGTACTGAGTAAATTATTTTAAAGTTTCTCATGAAAAACTGCAGTTTGTATTGGAGGGGGTGGAAGTGGTGCAGCTAGGCATCTAGTTTTTTTTTGTTTTTACTAATAATTATAAATACATATTTACTGCACAATTTCAGCTCGAACAATTTTATACGTACTGAGTAAATTATTTTAAAGTTTCTCATGAAAAACTGCAGTTTGTATTGGAGGGGGTGGAAGTAGTGCAGCTAAGCGTCTAGTTTTTTTTCGGTTTTACTAATAATTATAAATACATATTTACTGCACAATTTCAGCTCGAACAATTTTATACGTACTGAGTAAATTATTTTAAAGTTTCTCATGAAAAAGTACAGTTTGTATTGGAGGGGGTGGAAGTGGTGCAGCTAGGCATCTAGTTTTTTTTTGTTTTTACTAATAATTATGAATAAATATTTACTGCACAATTTCAGCTCGAACAATTTTATACGTACTGAGTAAATTATTTTAAAGTTTCTCATGAAAAACTGCAGTTTGTATTGGAGGGGGTGGAAGTAGTGCAGCTAAGCGTCTAGTTTTTTTTCGGTTTTACTAATAATTATAAATACATATTTACTGCACAATTTCAGCTCGAACAATTTTATACGTACTGAGTAAATTATTTTAAAGTTTCTCATGAAAAAGTGCAGTTTGTATGGGAGGGGGTTGAAGCGGTGCAGCTAGGCGTCTAGTTTTTTTTCGGTTTTACTAATAATTATAAATACATATTTACTGCACAATTTCAGCTCGAACAATTTTATACGTACTGAGTAAATTATTTTAAAGTTTCTCATGAAAAAGTGCAGTTTGTATGGGAGGGGGTTGAAGCGGTGCAGCTAGGCGTCTAGTTTTTTTTCGGTTTTACTAATAATTATAAATACATATTTACTGCACAATTTCAGCTCGAACAATTTTATACGTACTGAGTAAATTATTTTAAAGTTTCTCATGAAAAAGTGCAGTTTGTATGGGAGGGGGTTGAAGCGGTGCAGCTAGGCGTCTAGTTTTTTTTCGGTTTTACTAATAATTATGAATAAATATTTACTGCACAATTTCAGCTCGAACAATTTTATACGTACTGAGTAAATTATTTTAAAGTTTCTCATGAAAAAGTACAGTTTGTATTGGAGGGGGTGGAAGTGGTGCAGCTAGGCATCTAGTTTTTTTTTGTTTTTACTAATAATTATAAATACATATTTACTGCACAATTTCAGCTCGAACAATTTTATACGTACTGAGTAAATTATTTTAAAGTTTCTCATGAAAAACTGCAGTTTGTATTGGAGGGGGTGGAAGTAGTGCAGCTAAGCGTCTAGTTTTTTTTCGGTTTTACTAATAATTATAAAAACATATTTACTGCACAATTTCAGCTCGAACAATTTTATACGTACTGAGTAAATTATTTTAAAGTTTCTCATGAAAAAGTGCAGTTTGTATGGGAGGGGGTTGAAGCGGTGCAGCTAGGCGTCTAGTTTTTTTTCGGTTTTACTAATAATTATAAATACATATTTACTGCACAATTTCAGCTCGAACAATTTTATACGTACTGAGTAAATTATTTTAAAGTTTCTCATGAAAAACTGCAGTTTGTATTGGAGGGGGTGGAAGTAGTGCAGCTAAGCGTCTAGTTTTTTATCGGTTTTACTACTAATTATGAATAAATATTTACTGCACAATTTCAGCTCGAACAATTTTATAAGTACTGAGTAAATTATTTTAAAGTTTCTCATGAAAAACTGCAGTTTGTATTGGAGGGGGTGGAAGTGGTGCAGCTAGGCATCTAGTTTTTTTTTGTTTTTACTAATAATTATAAATAAAAATTTACTGCACAATTTCAGCTCGAACATTTTTATACGTACTGAGTAAATTATTTTAAAGTTTCTCATGAAAAAGTGCAGTTTGTATGGGAGGGGGTGGAACTAGTGCAGCTAAGCGTCTAGTTTTTTTTCGGTTTTACTACTAATTATGAATAAATATTTACTGCACAATTTCAGCTCGAAAAATTTTATACGTACTGAGTAAATTATTTTAAAGTTTCTCATGAAAAACTGCAGTTTGTATTGGAGGGGGTGGAAGTGGTGCCGCTAGGCATCTAGTTTTTTTTTGTTTTTACTAATAATTATAAATACATATTTACTGCACAATTTCAGCTCGAACAATTTTATACGTACTGAGTAAATTATTTTAAAGTTTCTCATGAAAAAGTACAGTTTGTATTGGAGGGGGTGGAAGTAGTGCAGCTAAGCGTCTAGTTTTTTTTCGGTTTTACTAATAATTATAAATACATATTTACTGCACAATTTCAGCTCGAACAATTTTATACGTACTGAGTAAATTATTTTAAAGTTTCTCATGAAAAAGTACAGTTTGTATTGGAGGGGGTGGAAGTGGTGCAGCTAGGCATCTAGTTTTTTTTTGTTTTTACTAATAATTATGAATAAATATTTACTGCACAATTTCAGCTCGAACAATTTTATACGTACTGAGTAAATTATTTTAAAGTTTCTCATGAAAAAGTACAGTTTGTATTGGAGGGGGTTGAAGTGGTGCAGCTAGGCATCTAGTTTTTTTTTGTTTTTACTAATAATTATGAATAAATATTTACTGCACAATTTCAGCTCGAACAATTTTATACGTACTGAGTAAATTATTTTAAAGTTTCTCATGAAAAACTGCAGTTTGTATTGGAGGGGGTGGAAGTAGTGCAGCTAAGCGTCTAGTTTTTTTTCGGTTTTGCTAATAATTATAAATACATATTTACTGCACAATTTCAGCTCGAACAATTTTATACGTACTGAGTAAATTATTTTAAAGTTTCTCATGAAAAAGTACAGTTTGTATTGGAGGGGGTGGAAGTGGTGCAGCTAGGCATCTAGTTTTTTTTCGGTTTTACTAATAATTATAAATACATATTTACTGCACAATTTCAGCTCGAACAATTTTATACGTACTGAGTAAATTATTTTAAAGTTTCTCATGAAAAAGTACAGTTTGTATTGGAGGGGGTGGAAGTGGTGCAGCTAGGCATCTAGTTTTTTTTTGTTTTTACTAAAGTAGTGGAAGTAGTGCAGCTAAGCGTCTAGTTTTTTTTCGGTTTTACTAATAATTATAAATACATATTTACTGCACAATTTCAGCTCGAACAATTTTATACGTACTGAGTAAATTATTTTAAAGTTTCTCATGAAAAAGTACAGTTTGTATTGGAGGGGGTGGAAGTGGTGCAGCTAGGCATCTAGTTTTTTTTTGTTTTTACTAATAATTATGAATAAATATTTACTGCACAATTTCAGCTCGAACAATTTTATACGTACTGAGTAAATTATTTTAAAGTTTCTCATGAAAAAGTACAGTTTGTATTGGAGGGGGTTGAAGTGGTGCAGCTAGGCATCTGGTTTTTTTTTGTTTTTACTAATAATTATGAATAAATATTTACTGCACAATTTCAGCTCGAACATTTTTATACGTACTGAGTAAATTATTTTAAAGTTTCTCATGAAAAAGTGCAGTTTGTATGGGAGGGGGTGGAACTAGTGCAGCTAAGCGTCTAGTTTTTTTTCGGTTTTACTACTAATTATGAATAAATATTTACTGCACAATTTCAGCTCGAAAAATTTTATACGTACTGAGTAAATTATTTTAAAGTTTCTCATGAAAAAGTACAGTTTGTATTGGAGGGGGTGGAAGTAGTGCAGCTAAGCGTCTAGTTTTTTTTCGGTTTTACTAATAATTATAAATACATATTTACTGCACAATTTCAGCTCGAACAATTTTATACGTACTGAGTAAATTATTTTAAAGTTTCTCATGAAAAAGTACAGTTTGTATTGGAGGGGGTGGAAGTGGTGCAGCTAGGCATCTTTTTTTTTTTTGTTTTTACTAATAATTATAAATACATATTTACTGCACAATTTCAGCTCGAACAATTTTATACGTACTGAGTAAATTATTTTAAAGTTTCTCATGAAAAAGTACAGTTTGTATTGGAGGGGGTGGAAGTAGTGCAGCTAAGCGTCTAGTTTTTTTTCGGTTTTACTAATAATTATAAATAAATATTTACTGCACAATTTCAGCTCGAACATTTTTATACGTACTGAGTAAATTATTTTAAAGTTTCTCATGAAAAAGTACAGTTTGTATTGGAGGGGGTTGAAGTGGTGCAGCTAGGCATCTAGTTTTTTTTTGTTTTTACTAATAATTATGAATAAATATTTACTGCACAATTTCAGCTCGAACAATTTTATACGTACTGAGTAAATTATTTTAAAGTTTCTCATGAAAAAGTACAGTTTGTATTGGAGGGGGTGGAAGTGGTGCAGCTAGGCATCTAGTTTTTTTTTGTTTTTACTAATAATTATGAATAAATATTTACTGCACAATTTCAGCTCGAACAATTTTATACGTACTGAGTAAATTATTTTAAAGTTTCTCATGAAAAAGTACAGTTTGTATTGGAGTGGGTTGAAGTGGTGCAGCTAGGCATCTAGTTTTTTTTTGTTTTTACTAATAATTATGAATAAATATTTACTGCACAATTTCAGCTCGAACAATTTTATACGTACTGAGTAAATTATTTTAAAGTTTCTCATGAAAAACTGCAGTTTGTATTGGAGGGGGTGGAAGTAGTGCAGCTAAGCGTCTAGTTTTTTTTCGGTTTTACTAATAATTATAAATACATATTTACTGCACAATTTCAGCTCGAACAATTTTATACGTACTGAGTAAATTATTTTAAAGTTTCTCATGAAAAAGTACAGTTTGTATTGGAGGGGGTGGAAGTGGTGCAGCTAGGCATCTAGTTTTTTTTTGTTTTTACTAATAATTATGAATAAATATTTACTGCACAATTTCAGCTCGAACAATTTTATACGTACTGAGTAAATTATTTTAAAGTTTCTCATGAAAAAGTACAGTTTGTATTGGAGGGGGTTGAAGTGGTGCAGCTAGGCATCTAGTTTTTTTTTGTTTTTACTAATAATTATGAATAAATATTTACTGCATAATTTCAGCTCGAACAATTTTATATGTACTGAGTAAATTATTTTAAAGTTTCTCATGAAAAACTGCAGTTTGTATTGGAGGGGGTGGAAGTAGTGCAGCTAAGCGTCTAGTTTTTTTTCGGTTTTACTAATAATTATAAATACATATTTACTGCACAATTTCAGCTCGAACAATTTTATACGTACTGAGTAAATTATTTTAAAGTTTCTCATGAAAAAGTACAGTTTGTATTGGAGGGGGTGGAAGTGGTGCAGCTAGGCATCTAGTTTTTTTTTTGTTTTTACTAATAATTATAAATAAATATTTACTGCACAATTTCAGCTCGAACATTTTTATACGTACTGAGTAAATTATTTTAAAGTTTCTCATGAAAAAGTACAGTTTGTATTGGAGGGGGTTGAAGTGGTGCAGCTAGGCATCTAGTTTTTTTTTGTTTTTACTAATAATTATGAATAAATATTTACTGCACAATTTCAGCTCGAACAATTTTATACGTACTGAGTAAATTATTTTAAAGTTTCTCATGAAAAAGTACAGTTTGTATTGGAGTGGGTTGAAGTGGTGCAGCTAGGCATCTAGTTTTTTTTTGTTTTTACTAATAATTATGAATAAATATTTACTGCACAATTTCAGCTCGAACAATTTTATACGTACTGAGTAAATTATTTTAAAGTTTCTCATGAAAAAGTACAGTTTGTATTGGAGGGGGTTGAAGTGGTGCAGCTAGGCATCTAGTTTTTTTTTGTTTTTACTAATAATTATGAATAAATATTTACTGCACAATTTCAGCTCGAACAATTTTATACGTACTGAGTAAATTATTTTAAAGTTTCTCATGAAAAAGTACAGTTTGTATTGGAGGGGGTGGAAGTGGTGCAGCTAGGCATCTAGTTTTTTTTTGTTTTTACTAATAATTATGAATAAATATTTACTGCACAATTTCAGCTCGAACAATTTTATACGTACTGAGTAAATTATTTTAAAGTTTCTCATGAAAAACTGCAGTTTGTATTGGAGGGGGTGGAAGTAGTGCAGCTAAGCGTCTAGTTTTTTTTCGGTTTTACTAATAATTATAAATTCATATTTACTGCACAATTTCAGCTCGAACAATTTTATACGTACTGAGTAAATTATTTTAAAGTTTCTCATGAAAAAGTACAGTTTGTATTGGAGGGGGTGGAAGTGGTGCAGCTAGGCATCTAGTTTTTTTTTGTTTTTACTAATAATTATAAATACATATTTACTGCACAATTTCAGCTCGAACAATTTTATACGTACTGAGTAAATTATTTTAAAGTTTCTCATGAAAAAGTACAGTTTGTATTGGAGGGGGTGGAAGTAGTGCAGCTAAGCGTCTAGTTTTTTTTCGGTTTTACTAATAATTATAAATAAATATTTACTGCACAATTTCAGCTCGAACATTTTTATACGTACTGAGTAAATTATTTTAAAGTTTCTCATGAAAAAGTACAGTTTGTATTGGAGGGGGTGGAAGTGGTGCAGCTAGGCATCTAGTTTTTTTTTGTTTTTACTAATAATTATAAATACATATTTACTGCACAATTTCAGCTCGAACAATTTTATACGTACTGAGTAAATTATTTTAAAGTTTCTCATGAAAAAGTACAGTTTGTATTGGAGGGGGTGGAAGTAGTGCAGCTAAGCGTCTAGTTTTTTTTCGGTTTTACTAATAATTATAAATAAATATTTACTGCACAATTTCAGCTCGAACATTTTTATACGTACTGAGTAAATTATTTTAAAGTTTCTCATGAAAAAGTACAGTTTGTATTGGAGGGGGTGGAAGTGGTGCAGCTAGGCATCTAGTTTTTTTTTGTTTTTACTAATAATTATAAATACATATTTACTGCACAATTTCAGCTCGAACAATTTTATACGTACTGAGTAAATTATTTTAAAGTTTCTCATGAAAAAGTACAGTTTGTATTGGAGGGGGTGGAAGTAGTGCAGCTAAGCGTCTAGTTTTTTTTCGGTTTTACTAATAATTATAAATAAATATTTACTGCACAATTTCAGCTCGAACATTTTTATACGTACTGAGTAAATTATTTTAAAGTTTCTCATGAAAAAGTACAGTTTGTATTGGAGGGGGTTGAAGTGGTGCAGCTAGGCATCTAGTTTTTTTTTGTTTTTACTAATAATTATGAATAAATATTTACTGCACAATTTCAGCTCGAACAATTTTATACGTACTGAGTAAATTATTTTAAAGTTTCTCATGAAAAAGTACAGTTTGTATTGGAGGGGGTGGAAGTGGTGCAGCTAGGCATCTAGTTTTTTTTTGTTTTTACTAATAATTATGAATAAATATTTACTGCACAATTTCAGCTCGAACAATTTTATACGTACTGAGTAAATTATTTTAAAGTTTCTCATGAAAAAGTACAGTTTGTATTGGAGTGGGTTGAAGTGGTGCAGCTAGGCATCTAGTTTTTTTTTGTTTTTACTAATAATTATGAATAAATATTTACTGCACAATTTCAGCTCGAACAATTTTATACGTACTGAGTAAATTATTTTAAAGTTTCTCATGAAAAACTGCAGTTTGTATTGGAGGGGGTGGAAGTAGTGCAGCTAAGCGTCTAGTTTTTTTTCGGTTTTACTAATAATTATAAATACATATTTACTGCACAATTTCAGCTCGAACAATTTTATACGTACTGAGTAAATTATTTTAAAGTTTCTCATGAAAAAGTACAGTTTGTATTGGAGGGGGTGGAAGTGGTGCAGCTAGGCATCTAGTTTTTTTTTGTTTTTACTAATAATTATGAATAAATATTTACTGCACAATTTCAGCTCGAACAATTTTATACGTACTGAGTAAATTATTTTAAAGTTTCTCATGAAAAAGTACAGTTTGTATTGGAGGGGGTTGAAGTGGTGCAGCTAGGCATCTAGTTTTTTTTTGTTTTTACTAATAATTATGAATAAATATTTACTGCACAATTTCAGCTCGAACAATTTTATACGTACTGAGTAAATTATTTTAAAGTTTCTCATGAAAAACTGCAGTTTGTATTGGAGGGGGTGGAAGTAGTGCAGCTAAGCGTCTAGTTTTTTTTCGGTTTTACTAATAATTATAAATACATATTTACTGCACAATTTCAGCTCGAACAATTTTATACGTACTGAGTAAATTATTTTAAAGTTTCTCATGAAAAAGTACAGTTTGTATTGGAGGGGGTGGAAGTGGTGCAGCTAGGCATCTAGTTTTTTTTTGTTTTTACTAATAATTATAAATAAATATTTACTGCACAATTTCAGCTCGAACATTTTTATACGTACTGAGTAAATTATTTTAAAGTTTCTCATGAAAAAGTACAGTTTGTATTGGAGGGGGTTGAAGTGGTGCAGCTAGGCATCTAGTTTTTTTTTGTTTTTACTAATAATTATGAATAAATATTTACTGCACAATTTCAGCTCGAACAATTTTATACGTACTGAGTAAATTATTTTAAAGTTTCTCATGAAAAAGTACAGTTTGTATTGGAGGGGGTGGAAGTGGTGCAGCTAGGCATCTAGTTTTTTTTTGTTTTTACTAATAATTATGAATAAATATTTACTGCACAATTTCAGCTCGAACAATTTTATACGTACTGAGTAAATTATTTTAAAGTTTCTCATGAAAAAGTACAGTTTGTATTGGAGTGGGTTGAAGTGGTGCAGCTAGGCATCTAGTTTTTTTTTGTTTTTACTAATAATTATGAATAAATATTTACTGCACAATTTCAGCTCGAACAATTTTATACGTACTGAGTAAATTATTTTAAAGTTTCTCATGAAAAAGTACAGTTTGTATTGGAGTGGGTTGAAGTGGTGCAGCTAGGCATCTAGTTTTTTTTTGTTTTTACTAATAATTATGAATAAATATTTACTGCACAATTTCAGCTCGAACAATTTTATACGTACTGAGTAAATTATTTTAAAGTTTCTCATGAAAAAGTACAGTTTGTATTGGAGGGGGTTGAAGTGGTGCAGCTAGGCATCTAGTTTTTTTTTGTTTTTACTAATAATTATGAATAAATATTTACTGCACAATTTCAGCTCGAACAATTTTATACGTACTGAGTAAATTATTTTAAAGTTTCTCATGAAAAAGTACAGTTTGTATTGGAGGGGGTGGAAGTGGTGCAGCTAGGCATCTAGTTTTTTTTTGTTTTTACTAATAATTATGAATAAATATTTACTGCACAATTTCAGCTCGAACAATTTTATACGTACTGAGTAAATTATTTTAAAGTTTCTCATGAAAAAGTACAGTTTGTATTGGAGTGGGTTGAAGTGGTGCAGCTAGGCATCTAGTTTTTTTTTGTTTTTACTAATAATTATGAATAAATATTTACTGCACAATTTCAGCTCGAACAATTTTATACGTACTGAGTAAATTATTTTAAAGTTTCTCATGAAAAAGTACAGTTTGTATTGGAGGGGGTTGAAGTGGTGCAGCTAGGCATCTAGTTTTTTTTTGTTTTTACTAATAATTATGAATAAATATTTACTGCACAATTTCAGCTCGAACAATTTTATACGTACTGAGTAAATTATTTTAAAGTTTCTCATGAAAAAGTACAGTTTGTATTGGAGGGGGTGGAAGTGGTGCAGCTAGGCATCTAGTTTTTTTTTGTTTTTACTAATAATTATGAATAAATATTTACTGCACAATTTCAGCTCGAACAATTTTATACGTACTGAGTAAATTATTTTAAAGTTTCTCATGAAAAAGTACAGTTTGTATTGGAGTGGGTTGAAGTGGTGCAGCTAGGCATCTAGTTTTTTTTTGTTTTTACTAATAATTATGAATAAATATTTACTGCACAATTTCAGCTCGAACAATTTTATACGTACTGAGTAAATTATTTTAAAGTTTCTCATGAAAAAGTACAGTTTGTATTGGAGTGGGTTGAAGTGGTGCAGCTAGGCATCTAGTTTTTTTTTGTTTTTACTAATAATTATGAATAAATATTTACTGCACAATTTCAGCTCGAACAATTTTATACGTACTGAGTAAATTATTTTAAAGTTTCTCATGAAAAAGTACAGTTTGTATTGGAGGGGGTTGAAGTGGTGCAGCTAGGCATCTAGTTTTTTTTTGTTTTTACTAATAATTATGAATAAATATTTACTGCACAATTTCAGCTCGAACAATTTTATACGTACTGAGTAAATTATTTTAAAGTTTCTCATGAAAAACTGCAGTTTGTATTGGAGGGGGTGGAAGTAGTGCAGCTAAGCGTCTAGTTTTTTTTCGGTTTTACTAATAATTATAAATACATATTTACTGCACAATTTCAGCTCGAACAATTTTATACGTACTGAGTAAATTATTTTAAAGTTTCTCATGAAAAAGTACAGTTTGTATTGGAGGGGGTGGAAGTGGTGCAGCTAGGCATCTAGTTTTTTTTTGTTTTTACTAATAATTATGAATAAATATTTACTGCACAATTTCAGCTCGAACAATTTTATACGTACTGAGTAAATTATTTTAAAGTTTCTCATGAAAAAGTACAGTTTGTATTGGAGGGGGTTGAAGTGGTGCAGCTAGGCATCTAGTTTTTTTTTGTTTTTACTAATAATTATGAATAAATATTTACTGCACAATTTCAGCTCGAACAATTTTATACGTACTGAGTAAATTATTTTAAAGTTTCTCATGAAAAAGTACAGTTTGTATTGGAGGGGGTGGAAGTGGTGCAGCTAGGCATCTAGTTTTTTTTTGTTTTTACTAATAATTATGAATAAATATTTACTGCACAATTTCAGCTCGAACAATTTTATACGTACTGAGTAAATTATTTTAAAGTTTCTCATGAAAAAGTACAGTTTGTATTGGAGGGGGTTGAAGTGGTGCAGCTAGGCATCTAGTTTTTTTTTGTTTTTACTAATAATTATGAATAAATATTTACTGCACAATTTCAGCTCGAACAATTTTATACGTACTGAGTAAATTATTTTAAAGTTTCTCATGAAAAAGTACAGTTTGTATTGGAGGGGGTTGAAGTGGTGCAGCTAGGCATCTAGTTTTTTTTTGTTTTTACTAATAATTATGAATAAATATTTACTGCACAATTTCAGCTCGAACAATTTTATACGTACTGAGTAAATTATTTTAAAGTTTCTCATGAAAAAGTACAGTTTGTATTGGAGGGGGTGGAAGTGGTGCAGCTAGGCATCTAGTTTTTTTTTGTTTTTACTAATAATTATGAATAAATATTTACTGCACAATTTCAGCTCGAACAATTTTATACGTACTGAGTAAATTATTTTAAAGTTTCTCATGAAAAAGTACAGTTTGTATTGGAGGGGGTTGAAGTGGTGCAGCTAGGCATCTAGTTTTTTTTTGTTTTTACTAATAATTATGAATAAATATTTACTGCACAATTTCAGCTCGAACAATTTTATACGTACTGAGTAAATTATTTTAAAGTTTCTCATGAAAAAGTACAGTTTGTATTGGAGTGGGTGGAAGTGGTGCAGCTAGGCATCTAGTTTTTTTTTGTTTTTACTAATAATTATGAATAAATATTTACTGCACAATTTCAGCTCGAACAATTTTATACGTACTGAGTAAATTATTTTAAAGTTTCTCATGAAAAAGTACAGTTTGTATTGGAGGGGGTTGAAGTGGTGCAGCTAGGCATCTAGTTTTTTTTTGTTTTTACTAATAATTATGAATAAATATTTACTGCACAATTTCAGCTCGAACAATTTTATACGTACTGAGTAAATTATTTTAAAGTTTCTCATGAAAAAGTACAGTTTGTATTGGAGGGGGTGGAAGTGGTGCAGCTAGGCATCTAGTTTTTTTTTGTTTTTACTAATAATTATGAATAAATATTTACTGCACAATTTCAGCTCGAACAATTTTATACGTACTGAGTAAATTATTTTAAAGTTTCTCATGAAAAAGTACAGTTTGTATTGGAGTGGGTTGAAGTGGTGCAGCTAGGCATCTAGTTTTTTTTTGTTTTTACTAATAATTATGAATAAATATTTACTGCACAATTTCAGCTCGAACAATTTTATACGTACTGAGTAAATTATTTTAAAGTTTCTCATGAAAAAGTACAGTTTGTATTGGAGTGGGTTGAAGTGGTGCAGCTAGGCATCTAGTTTTTTTTTGTTTTTACTAATAATTATGAATAAATATTTACTGCACAATTTCAGCTCGAACAATTTTATACGTACTGAGTAAATTATTTTAAAGTTTCTCATGAAAAAGTACAGTTTGTATTGGAGGGGGTTGAAGTGGTGCAGCTAGGCATCTAGTTTTTTTTTGTTTTTACTAATAATTATGAATAAATATTTACTGCACAATTTCAGCTCGAACAATTTTATACGTACTGAGTAAATTATTTTAAAGTTTCTCATGAAAAACTGCAGTTTGTATTGGAGGGGGTGGAAGTAGTGCAGCTAAGCGTCTAGTTTTTTTTCGGTTTTACTAATAATTATAAATACATATTTACTGCACAATTTCAGCTCGAACAATTTTATACGTACTGAGTAAATTATTTTAAAGTTTCTCATGAAAAAGTACAGTTTGTATTGGAGGGGGTGGAAGTGGTGCAGCTAGGCATCTAGTTTTTTTTTGTTTTTACTAATAATTATGAATAAATATTTACTGCACAATTTCAGCTCGAACAATTTTATACGTACTGAGTAAATTATTTTAAAGTTTCTCATGAAAAAGTACAGTTTGTATTGGAGGGGGTTGAAGTGGTGCAGCTAGGCATCTAGTTTTTTTTTGTTTTTACTAATAATTATGAATAAATATTTACTGCACAATTTCAGCTCGAACAATTTTATACGTACTGAGTAAATTATTTTAAAGTTTCTCATGAAAAAGTACAGTTTGTATTGGAGGGGGTTGAAGTGGTGCAGCTAGGCATCTAGTTTTTTTTTGTTTTTACTAATAATTATGAATAAATATTTACTGCACAATTTCAGCTCGAACAATTTTATACGTACTGAGTAAATTATTTTAAAGTTTCTCATGAAAAAGTACAGTTTGTATTGGAGGGGGTGGAAGTGGTGCAGCTAGGCATCTAGTTTTTTTTTGTTTTTACTAATAATTATGAATAAATATTTACTGCACAATTTCAGCTCGAACAATTTTATACGTACTGAGTAAATTATTTTAAAGTTTCTCATGAAAAACTGCAGTTTGTATTGGAGGGGGTGGAAGT
The DNA here is from genome assembly GCA_963669355.1 of Chorisops tibialis. Lineage (NCBI taxonomy): Eukaryota > Metazoa > Arthropoda > Insecta > Diptera > Stratiomyidae > Chorisops > Chorisops tibialis. Next base: position 13,169,596 of record OY770265.1, on the reverse strand, counting down.
AGTGCAGCTAAGCGTCTAGTTTTTTTTCGGTTTTACTAATAATTATAAATTCATATTTACTGCACAATTTCAGCTCGAACAATTTTATACGTACTGAGTAAATTATTTTAAAGTTTCTCATGAAAAACTGCAGTTTGTATTGGAGGGGGTGGAAGTAGTGCAGCTAAGCGTCTAGTTTTTTTTTGGTTTTACTAATAATTATAAATACATATTTACTGCACAATTTCAGCTCGAACAATTTTATACGTACTGAGTAAATTATTTTAAAGTTTCTCATGAAAAAGTGCAGTTTGTATGGGAGGGGGTTGAAGCGGTGCAGCTAGGCGTCTAGTTTTTTTTCGGTTTTACTAATAATTATAAATACATATTTACTGCACAATTTCAGCTCGAACAATTTTATACGTACTGAGTAAATTATTTTAAAGTTTCTCATGAAAAACTGCAGTTTGTATTGGAGGGGGTGGAAGTAGTGCAGCTAAGCGTCTAGTTTTTTTTCGGTTTTACTACTAATTATGAATAAATATTTACTGCACAATTTCAGCTCGAACAATTTTATAAGTACTGAGTAAATTATTTTAAAGTTTCTCATGAAAAACTGCAGTTTGTATTGGAGGGGGTGGAAGTGGTGCAGCTAGGCATCTAGTTTTTTTTTGTTTTTACTAATAATTATAAATAAATATTTACTGCACAATTTCAGCTCGAACATTTTTATACGTACTGAGTAAATTATTTTAAAGTTTCTCATGAAAAAGTGCAGTTTGTATGGGAGGGGGTGGAACTAGTGCAGCTAAGCGTCTAGTTTTTTTTCGGTTTTACTACTAATTATGAATAAATATTTACTGCACAATTTCAGCTCGAACAATTTTATACGTACTGAGTAAATTATTTTAAAGTTTCTCATGAAAAACTGCAGTTTGTATTGGAGGGGGTGGAAGTGGTGCAGCTAGGCATCTAGTTTTTTTTTGTTTTTACTAATAATTATAAATACATATTTACTGCACAATTTCAGCTCGAACAATTTTATACGTACTGAGTAAATTATTTTAAAGTTTCTCATGAAAAAGTACAGTTTGTATTGGAGGGGGTGGAAGTAGTGCAGCTAAGCGTCTAGTTTTTTTTCGGTTTTACTAATAATTATAAATACATATTTACTGCACAATTTCAGCTCGAACAATTTTATACGTACTGAGTAAATTATTTTAAAGTTTCTCATGAAAAAGTACAGTTTGTATTGGAGGGGGTGGAAGTGGTGCAGCTAGGCATCTAGTTTTTTTTTGTTTTTACTAATAATTATGAATAAATATTTACTGCACAATTTCAGCTCGAACAATTTTATACGTACTGAGTAAATTATTTTAAAGTTTCTCATGAAAAACTGCAGTTTGTATTGGAGGGGGTGGAAGTAGTGCAGCTAAGCGTCTAGTTTTTTTTCGGTTTTACTAATAATTATAAATACATATTTACTGCACAATTTCAGCTCGAACAATTTTATACGTACTGAGTAAATTATTTTAAAGTTTCTCATGAAAAACTGCAGTTTGTATTGGAGGGGGTGGAAGTAGTGCAGCTAAGCGTCTAGTTTTTTTTCGGTTTTACTAATAATTATAAATACATATTTACTGCACAATTTCAGCTCGAACAATTTTATACGTACTGAGTAAATTATTTTAAAGTTTCTCATGAAAAAGTACAGTTTGTATTGGAGGGGGTTGAAGTGGTGCAGCTAGGCATCTAGTTTTTTTTTGTTTTTACTAATAATTATGAATAAATATTTACTGCACAATTTCAGCTCGAACAATTTTATACGTACTGAGTAAATTATTTTAAAGTTTCTCATGAAAAAGTGCAGTTTGTATTGGAGGGGGTGGAAGTAGTGCAGCTAAGCGTCTAGTTTTTTTTCGGTTTTACTAATAATTATAAATACATATTTACTGCACAATTTCAGCTCGAACAATTTTATACGTACTGAGTAAATTATTTTAAAGTTTCTCATGAAAAAGTACAGTTTGTATTGGAGGGGGTTGAAGTGGTGCAGCTAGGCATCTAGTTTTTTTTTGTTTTTACTAATAATTATAAATAAATATTTACTGCACAATTTCAGCTCGAACATTTTTATACGTACTGAGTAAATTATTTTAAAGTTTCTCATGAAAAAGTGCAGTTTGTATGGGAGGGGGTGGAACTAGTGCAGCTAAGCGTCTAGTTTTTTTTCGGTTTTACTACTAATTATGAATAAATATTTACTGCACAATTTCAGCTCGAAAAATTTTATACGTACTGAGTAAATTATTTTAAAGTTTCTCATGAAAAACTGCAGTTTGTATTGGACGGGGTGGAAGTGGTGCAGCTAGGCATCTAGTTTTTTTTTGTTTTTACTAATAATTATGAATAAATATTTACTGCACAATTTCAGCTCGAACAATTTTATACGTACTGAGTAAATTATTTTAAAGTTTCTCATGAAAAAGTACAGTTTGTATTGGAGGGGGTTGAAGTGGTGCAGCTAGGCATCTAGTTTTTTTTTGTTTTTACTAATAATTATGAATAAATATTTACTGCACAATTTCAGCTCGAACAATTTTATACGTACTGAGTAAATTATTTTAAAGTTTCTCATGAAAAAGTACAGTTTGTATTGGAGGGGGTGGAAGTAGTGCAGCTAAGCGTCTAGTTTTTTTTCGGTTTTACTAATAATTATAAATACATATTTACTGCACAATTTCAGCTCGAACAATTTTATACGTACTGAGTAAATTATTTTAAAGTTTCTCATGAAAAAGTACAGTTTGTATTGGAGGGGGTGGAAGTGGTGCAGCTAGGCATCTAGTTTTTTTTTGTTTTTACTAATAATTATGAATAAATATTTACTGCACAATTTCAGCTCGAACAATTTTATACGTACTGAGTAAATTATTTTAAAGTTTCTCATGAAAAACTGCAGTTTGTATTGGAGGGGGTGGAAGTAGTGCAGCTAAGCGTCTAGTTTTTTTTCGGTTTTACTAATAATTATAAATACATATTTACTGCACAATTTCAGCTCGAACAATTTTATACGTACTGAGTAAATTATTTTAAAGTTTCTCATGAAAAAGTACAGTTTGTATTGGAGGGGGTTGAAGTGGTGCAGCTAGGCATCTAGTTTTTTTTTGTTTTTACTAATAATTATGAATAAATATTTACTGCACAATTTCAGCTCGAACAATTTTATACGTACTGAGTAAATTATTTTAAAGTTTCTCATGAAAAACTGCAGTTTGTATTGGAGGGGGTGGAAGTAGTGCAGCTAAGCGTCTAGTTTTTTTCGGTTTTACTAATAATTATAAATACATATTTACTGCACAATTTCAGCTCGAACAATTTTATACGTACTGAGTAAATTATTTTAAAGTTTCTCATGAAAAAGTACAGTTTGTATTGGAGGGGGTTGAAGTGGTGCAGCTAGGCATCTAGTTTTTTTTTGTTTTTACTAATAATTATGAATAAATATTTACTGCACAATTTCAGCTCGAACAATTTTATACGTACTGAGTAAATTATTTTAAAGTTTCTCATGAAAAAGTACAGTTTGTATTGGAGTGGGTTGAAGTGGTGCAGCTAGGCATCTAGTTTTTTTTTGTTTTTACTAATAATTATGAATAAATATTTACTGCACAATTTCAGCTCGAACAATTTTATACGTACTGAGTAAATTATTTTAAAGTTTCTCATGAAAAAGTACAGTTTGTATTGGAGGGGGTTGAAGTGGTGCAGCTAGGCATCTAGTTTTTTTTTGTTTTTACTAATAATTATGAATAAATATTTACTGCACAATTTCAGCTCGAACAATTTTATACGTACTGAGTAAATTATTTTAAAGTTTCTCATGAAAAAGTACAGTTTGTATTGGAGTGGGTTGAAGTGGTGCAGCTAGGCATCTAGTTTTTTTTTGTTTTTACTAATAATTATGAATAAATATTTACTGCACAATTTCAGCTCGAACAATTTTATACGTACTGAGTAAATTATTTTAAAGTTTCTCATGAAAAAGTACAGTTTGTATTGGAGGGGGTTGAAGTGGTGCAGCTAGGCATCTAGTTTTTTTTTGTTTTTACTAATAATTATGAATAAATATTTACTGCACAATTTCAGCTCGAACAATTTTATACGTACTGAGTAAATTATTTTAAAGTTTCTCATGAAAAAGTACAGTTTGTATTGGAGGGGGTGGAAGTGGTGCAGCTAGGCATCTAGTTTTTTTTTGTTTTTACTAATAATTATGAATAAATATTTACTGCACAATTTCAGCTCGAACAATTTTATACGTACTGAGTAAATTATTTTAAAGTTTCTCATGAAAAAGTACAGTTTGTATTGGAGGGGGTGGAAGTAGTGCAGCTAAGCGTCTAGTTTTTTTTCGGTTTTACTAATAATTATAAATACATATTTACTGCACAATTTCAGCTCGAACAATTTTATACGTACTGAGTAAATTATTTTAAAGTTTCTCATGAAAAAGTACAGTTTGTATTGGAGGGGGTGGAAGTGGTGCAGCTAGGCATCTAGTTTTTTTTTGTTTTTACTAATAATTATGAATAAATATTTACTGCACAATTTCAGCTCGAACAATTTTATACGTACTGAGTAAATTATTTTAAAGTTTCTCATGAAAAAGTACAGTTTGTATTGGAGGGGGTGGAAGTAGTGCAGCTAAGCGTCTAGTTTTTTTTCGGTTTTACTAATAATTATAAATACATATTTACTGCACAATTTCAGCTCGAACAATTTTATACGTACTGAGTAAATTATTTTAAAGTTTCTCATGAAAAAGTACAGTTTGTATTGGAGGGGGTGGAAGTGGTGCAGCTAGGCATCTAGTTTTTTTTTGTTTTTACTAATAATTATAAATAAATATTTACTGCACAATTTCAGCTCGAACATTTTTATACGTACTGAGTAAATTATTTTAAAGTTTCTCATGAAAAAGTGCAGTTTGTATGGGAGGGGGTGGAACTAGTGCAGCTAAGCGTCTAGTTTTTTTTCGGTTTTACTACTAATTATGAATAAATATTTACTGCACAATTTCAGCTCGAAAAATTTTATACGTACTGAGTAAATTATTTTAAAGTTTCTCATGAAAAACTGCAGTTTGTATTGGAGGGGGTGGAAGTGGTGCAGCTAGGCATCTAGTTTTTTTTTGTTTTTACTAATAATTATAAATACATATTTACTGCACAATTTCAGCTCGAACAATTTTATACGTACTGAGTAAATTATTTTAAAGTTTCTCATGAAAAAGTACAGTTTGTATTGGAGGGGGTGGAAGTAGTGCAGCTAAGCGTCTAGTTTTTTTTCGGTTTTACTAATAATTATAAATACATATTTACTGCACAATTTCAGCTCGAACAATTTTATACGTACTGAGTAAATTATTTTAAAGTTTCTCATGAAAAAGTACAGTTTGTATTGGAGGGGGTGGAAGTAGTGCAGCTAAGCGTCTAGTTTTTTTTCGGTTTTACTAATAATTATAAATACATATTTACTGCACAATTTCAGCTCGAACAATTTTATACGTACTGAGTAAATTATTTTAAAGTTTCTCATGAAAAAGTACAGTTTGTATTGGAGGGGGTGGAAGTGGTGCAGCTAGGCATCTAGTTTTTTTTTGTTTTTACTAATAATTATAAATAAATATTTACTGCACAATTTCAGCTCGAACATTTTTATACGTACTGAGTAAATTATTTTAAAGTTTCTCATGAAAAAGTACAGTTTGTATTGGAGGGGGTTGAAGTGGTGCAGCTAGGCATCTAGTTTTTTTTTGTTTTTACTAATAATTATGAATAAATATTTACTGCACAATTTCAGCTCGAACAATTTTATACGTACTGAGTAAATTATTTTAAAGTTTCTCATGAAAAAGTACAGTTTGTATTGGAGGGGGTGGAAGTGGTGCAGCTAGGCATCTAGTTTTTTTTTGTTTTTACTAATAATTATGAATAAATATTTACTGCACAATTTCAGCTCGAACAATTTTATACGTACTGAGTAAATTATTTTAAAGTTTCTCATGAAAAAGTACAGTTTGTATTGGAGTGGGTTGAAGTGGTGCAGCTAGGCATCTAGTTTTTTTTTGTTTTTACTAATAATTATGAATAAATATTTACTGCACAATTTCAGCTCGAACAATTTTATACGTACTGAGTAAATTATTTTAAAGTTTCTCATGAAAAAGTACAGTTTGTATTGGAGGGGGTTGAAGTGGTGCAGCTAGGCATCTAGTTTTTTTTTGTTTTTACTAATAATTATGAATAAATATTTACTGCACAATTTCAGCTCGAACAATTTTATACGTACTGAGTAAATTATTTTAAAGTTTCTCATGAAAAACTGCAGTTTGTATTGGAGGGGGTGGAAGTAGTGCAGCTAAGCGTCTAGTTTATTTCGGTTTTACTAATAATTATAAATAAATATTTACTGCACAATTTCAGCTCGAACAATTTTATACGTACTGAGTAAATTATTTTAAAGTTTCTCATGAAAAAGTACAGTTTGTATTGGAGGGGGTTGAAGTGGTGCAGCTAGGCATCTAGTTTTTTTTTGTTTTTACTAATAATTATAAATAAATATTTACTGCACAATTTCAGCTCGAACATTTTTATACGTACTGAGTAAATTATTTTAAAGTTTCTCATGAAAAAGTACAGTTTGTATTGGAGGGGGTTGAAGTGGTGCAGCTAGGCATCTAGTTTTTTTTTGTTTTTACTAATAATTATGAATAAATATTTACTGCACAATTTCAGCTCGAACAATTTTATACGTACTGAGTAAATTATTTTAAAGTTTCTCATGAAAAAGTACAGTTTGTATTGGAGGGGGTGGAAGTGGTGCAGCTAGGCATCTAGTTTTTTTTTGTTTTTACTAATAATTATGAATAAATATTTACTGCACAATTTCAGCTCGAACAATTTTATACGTACTGAGTAAATTATTTTAAAGTTTCTCATGAAAAAGTACAGTTTGTATTGGAGTGGGTTGAAGTGGTGCAGCTAGGCATCTAGTTTTTTTTTGTTTTTACTAATAATTATGAATAAATATTTACTGCACAATTTCAGCTCGAACAATTTTATACGTACTGAGTAAATTATTTTAAAGTTTCTCATGAAAAAGTACAGTTTGTATTGGAGGGGGTTGAAGTGGTGCAGCTAGGCATCTATTTTTTTTTTGTTTTTACTAATAATTATGAATAAATATTTACTGCACAATTTCAGCTCGAACAATTTTATACGTACTGAGTAAATTATTTTAAAGTTTCTCATGAAAAAGTACAGTTTGTATTGGAGTGGGTTGAAGTGGTGCAGCTAGGCATCTAGTTTTTTTTTGTTTTTACTAATAATTATGAATAAATATTTACTGCACAATTTCAGCTCGAACATTTTTATACGTACTGAGTAAATTATTTTAAAGTTTCTCATGAAAAAGTACAGTTTGTATTGGAGGGGGTTGAAGTGGTGCAGCTAGGCATCTAGTTTTTTTTTGTTTTTACTAATAATTATGAATAAATATTTACTGCACAATTTCAGCTCGAACAATTTTATACGTACTGAGTAAATTATTTTAAAGTTTCTCATGAAAAAGTACAGTTTGTATTGGAGGGGGTTGAAGTGGTGCAGCTAGGCATCTAGTTTTTTTTTGTTTTTACTAATAATTATGAATAAATATTTACTGCACAATTTCAGCTCGAACAATTTTATACGTACTGAGTAAATTATTTTAAAGTTTCTCATGAAAAAGTACAGTTTGTATTGGAGGGGGTGGAAGTAGTGCAGCTAAGCGTCTAGTTTTTTTTCGGTTTTACTAATAATTATAAATACATATTTACTGCACAATTTCAGCTCGAACAATTTTATACGTACTGAGTAAATTATTTTAAAGTTTCTCATGAAAAAGTACAGTTTGTATTGGAGGGGGTGGAAGTAGTGCAGCTAAGCGTCTAGTTTTTTTTCGGTTTTACTAATAATTATAAATACATATTTACTGCACAATTTCAGCTCGAACAATTTTATACGTACTGAGTAAATTATTTTAAAGTTTCTCATGAAAAAGTACAGTTTGTATTGGAGGGGGTGGAAGTGGTGCAGCTAGGCATCTAGTTTTTTTTTGTTTTTACTAATAATTATAAATAAATATTTACTGCACAATTTCAGCTCGAACATTTTTATACGTACTGAGTAAATTATTTTAAAGTTTCTCATGAAAAAGTACAGTTTGTATTGGAGGGGGTTGAAGTGGTGCAGCTAGGCATCTAGTTTTTTTTTGTTTTTACTAATAATTATGAATAAATATTTACTGCACAATTTCAGCTCGAACAATTTTATACGTACTGAGTAAATTATTTTAAAGTTTCTCATGAAAAAGTACAGTTTGTATTGGAGGGGGTGGAAGTGGTGCAGCTAGGCATCTAGTTTTTTTTTGTTTTTACTAATAATTATGAATAAATATTTACTGCACAATTTCAGCTCGAACAATTTTATACGTACTGAGTAAATTATTTTAAAGTTTCTCATGAAAAAGTACAGTTTGTATTGGAGTGGGTTGAAGTGGTGCAGCTAGGCATCTAGTTTTTTTTTGTTTTTACTAATAATTATGAATAAATATTTACTGCACAATTTCAGCTCGAACAATTTTATACGTACTGAGTAAATTATTTTAAAGTTTCTCATGAAAAAGTACAGTTTGTATTGGAGGGGGTTGAAGTGGTGCAGCTAGGCATCTAGTTTTTTTTTGTTTTTACTAATAATTATGAATAAATATTTACTGCACAATTTCAGCTCGAACAATTTTATACGTACTGAGTAAATTATTTTAAAGTTTCTCATGAAAAAGTACAGTTTGTATTGGAGTGGGTTGAAGTGGTGCAGCTAGGCATCTAGTTTTTTTTTGTTTTTACTAATAATTATGAATAAATATTTACTGCACAATTTCAGCTCGAACAATTTTATACGTACTGAGTAAATTATTTTAAAGTTTCTCATGGAAAACTGCAGTTTGTATTGGAGGGGGTGGAAGTAGTGCAGCTAAGCGTCTAGTTTTTTTTCGGTTTTACTAATAATTATAAATACATATTTACTGCACAATTTCAGCTCGAACAATTTTATACGTACTGAGTAAATTATTTTAAAGTTTCTCATGAAAAAGTACAGTTTGTATTGGAGGGGGTGGAAGTGGTGCAGCTAGGCATCTAGTTTTTTTTTGTTTTTACTAATAATTATGAATAAATATTTACTGCACAATTTCAGCTCGAACAATTTTATACGTACTGAGTAAATTATTTTAAAGTTTCTCATGAAAAACTGCAGTTTGTATTGGAGGGGGTGGAAGTAGTGCAGCTAAGCGTCTAGTTTTTTTTCGGTTTTACTAATAATTATAAATACATATTTACTGCACAATTTCAGCTCGAACAATTTTATACGTACTGAGTAAATTATTTTAAAGTTTCTCATGAAAAAGTACAGTTTGTATTGGAGGGGGTGGAAGTAGTGCAGCTAAGCGTCTAGTTTTTTTTCGGTTTTACTAATAATTATAAATACATATTTACTGCACAATTTCAGCTCGAACAATTTTATACGTACTGAGTAAATTATTTTAAAGTTTCTCATGAAAAACTGCAGTTTGTATTGGAGGGGGTGGAAGTAGTGCAGCTAAGCGTCTAGTTTTTTTTCGGTTTTACTAATAATTATAAATACATATTTACTGCACAATTTCAGCTCGAACAATTTTATACGTACTGAGTAAATTATTTTAAAGTTTCTCATGAAAAACTGCAGTTTGTATTGGAGGGGGTGGAAGTAGTGCAGCTAAGCGTCTAGTTTTTTTTCGGTTTTACTAATAATTATAAATACATATTTACTGCACAATTTCAGCTCGAACAATTTTATACGTACTGAGTAAATTATTTTAAAGTTTCTCATGAAAAAGTACAGTTTGTATTGGAGGGGGTGGAAGTAGTGCAGCTAAGCGTCTAGTTTTTTTTCGGTTTTACTAATAATTATAAATACATATTTACTGCACAATTTCAGCTCGAACAATTTTATACGTACTGAGTAAATTATTTTAAAGTTTCTCATGAAAAACTGCAGTTTGTATTGGAGGGGGTGGAAGTAGTGCAGCTAAGCGTCTAGTTTTTTTTCGGTTTTACTAATAATTATAAATACATATTTACTGCACAATTTCAGCTCGAACAATTTTATACGTACTGAGTAAATTATTTTAAAGTTTCTCATGAAAAACTGCAGTTTGTATTGGAGGGGGTGGAAGTAGTGCAGCTAAGCGTCTAGTTTTTTTTCGGTTTTACTAATAATTATAAATACATATTTACTGCACAATTTCAGCTCGAACAATTTTATACGTACTGAGTAAATTATTTTAAAGTTTCTCATGAAAAAGTACAGTTTGTATTGGAGGGGGTGGAAGTGGTGCAGCTAGGCATCTAGTTTTTTTTTGTTTTTACTAATAATTATGAATAAATATTTACTGCACAATTTCAGCTCGAACAATTTTATACGTACTGAGTAAATTATTTTAAAGTTTCTCATGAAAAACTGCAGTTTGTATTGGAGGGGGTGGAAGTAGTGCAGCTAAGCGTCTAGTTTTTTTTCGGTTTTACTAATAATTATAAATACATATTTACTGCACAATTTCAGCTCGAACAATTTTATACGTACTGAGTAAATTATTTTAAAGTTTCTCATGAAAAAGTACAGTTTGTATTGGAGGGGGTGGAAGTAGTGCAGCTAAGCGTCTAGTTTTTTTTCGGTTTTACTAATAATTATAAATACATATTTACTGCACAATTTCAGCTCGAACAATTTTATACGTACTGAGTAAATTATTTTAAAGTTTCTCATGAAAAAGTACAGTTTGTATTGGAGGGGGTGGAAGTGGTGCAGCTAGGCATCTAGTTTTTTTTTGTTTTTACTAATAATTATAAATAAATATTTACTGCACAATTTCAGCTCGAACATTTTTATACGTACTGAGTAAATTATTTTAAAGTTTCTCATGAAAAAGTACAGTTTGTATTGGAGGGGGTTGAAGTGGTGCAGCTAGGCATCTAGTTTTTTTTTGTTTTTACTAATAATTATGAATAAATATTTACTGCACAATTTCAGCTCGAACAATTTTATACGTACTGAGTAAATTATTTTAAAGTTTCTCATGAAAAAGTACAGTTTGTATTGGAGGGGGTGGAAGTGGTGCAGCTAGGCATCTAGTTTTTTTTTGTTTTTACTAATAATTATGAATAAATATTTACTGCACAATTTCAGCTCGAACAATTTTATACGTACTGAGTAAATTATTTTAAAGTTTCTCATGAAAAAGTACAGTTTGTATTGGAGTGGGTTGAAGTGGTGCAGCTAGGCATCTAGTTTTTTTTTGTTTTTACTAATAATTATGAATAAATATTTACTGCACAATTTCAGCTCGAACAATTTTATACGTACTGAGTAAATTATTTTAAAGTTTCTCATGAAAAAGTACAGTTTGTATTGGAGGGGGTTGAAGTGGTGCAGCTAGGCATCTAGTTTTTTTTTGTTTTTACTAATAATTATGAATAAATATTTACTGCACAATTTCAGCTCGAACAATTTTATACGTACTGAGTAAATTATTTTAAAGTTTCTCATGAAAAAGTACAGTTTGTATTGGAGTGGGTTGAAGTGGTGCAGCTAGGCATCTAGTTTTTTTTTGTTTTTACTAATAATTATGAATAAATATTTACTGCACAATTTCAGCTCGAACAATTTTATACGTACTGAGTAAATTATTTTAAAGTTTCTCATGAAAAACTGCAGTTTGTATTGGAGGGGGTGGAAGTAGTGCAGCTAAGCGTCTAGTTTTTTTTCGGTTTTACTAATAATTATAAATACATATTTACTGCACAATTTCAGCTCGAACAATTTTATACGTACTGAGTAAATTATTTTAAAGTTTCTCATGAAAAAGTACAGTTTGTATTGGAGGGGGTGGAAGTGGTGCAGCTAGGCATCTAGTTTTTTTTTGTTTTTACTAATAATTATGAATAAATATTTACTGCACAATTTCAGCTCGAACAATTTTATACGTACTGAGTAAATTATTTTAAAGTTTCTCATGAAAAACTGCAGTTTGTATTGGAGGGGGTGGAAGTAGTGCAGCTAAGCGTCTAGTTTTTCTTCGGTTTTACTAATAATTATAAATAAATATTTACTGCACAATTTCAGCTCGAACATTTTTATACGTACTGAGTAAATTATTTTAAAGTTTCTCATGAAAAAGTGCAGTTTGTATGGGAGGGGGTGGAACTAGTGCAGCTAAGCGTCTAGTTTTTTTTCGGTTTTACTAATAATTATAAATAAATATTTACTGCACAATTTCAGCTCGAACAATTTTATACGTACTGAGTAAATTATTTTAAAGTTTCTCATGAAAAAGTACAGTTTGTATTGGAGGGGGTGGAAGTGGTGCAGCTAGGCATCTAGTTTTTTTTTGTTTTTACTAATAATTATAAATACATATTTACTGCACAATTTCAGCTCGAACAATTTTATACGTACTGAGTAAATTATTTTAAAGTTTCTCATGAAAAAGTACAGTTTGTATTGGAGGGGGTTGAAGTGGTTCAGCTAGGCATCTAGTTTTTTTTTGTTTTTACTAATAATTATGAATAAATATTTACTGCACAATTTCAGCTCGAACAATTTTATACGTACTGAGTAAATTATTTTAAAGTTTCTCATGAAAAACTGCAGTTTGTATTGGAGGGGGTGGAAGTAGTGCAGCTAAGCGTCTAGTTTTTTTTCGGTTTTACTAATAATTATAAATAAATATTTACTGCACAATTTCAGCTCGAACAATTTTATACGTACTGAGTAAATTATTTTAAAGTTTCTCATGAAAAAGTACAGTTTGTATTGGAGGGGGTTGAAGTGGTGCAGCTAGGCATCTAGTTTTTTTTTGTTTTTACTAATAATTATGAATAAATATTTACTGCACAATTTCAGCTCGAACATTTTTATACGTACTGCGTAAATTATTTTAAAGTTTCTCATGAAAAAGTGCAGTTTGTATGGGAGGGGGTGGAACTAGTGCAGCTAAGCGTCTAGTTTTTTTTCGGTTTTACTAATAATTATAAATAAATATTTACTGCACAATTTCAGCTCGAACAATTTTATACGTACTGAGTAAATTATTTTAAAGTTTCTCATGAAAAAGTACAGTTTGTATTGGAGGGGGTGGAAGTGGTGCAGCTAGGCATCTAGTTTTTTTTTGTTTTTACTAATAATTATAAATACATATTTACTGCACAATTTCAGCTCGAACAATTTTATACGTACTGAGTAAATTATTTTAAAGTTTCTCATGAAAAAGTACAGTTTGTATTGGAGGGGGTTGAAGTGGTGCAGCTAGGCATCTAGTTTTTTTTTGTTTTTACTAATAATTATGAATAAATATTTACTGCACAATTTCAGCTCGAACATTTTTATACGTACTGAGTAAATTATTTTAAAGTTTCTCATGAAAAAGTACAGTTTGTATTGGAGGGGGTGGAAGTGGTGCAGCTAGGCATCTAGTTTTTTTTTGTTTTTACTAATAATTATGAATAAATATTTACTGCACAATTTCAGCTCGAACAATTTTATACGTACTGAGTAAATTATTTTAAAGTTTCTCATGAAAAAGTACAGTTTGTATTGGAGTGGGTTGAAGTGGTGCAGCTAGGCATCTAGTTTTATTTTGTTTTTACTAATAATTATGAATAAATATTTACTGCACAATTTCAGCTCGAACATTTTTATACGTACTGAGTAAATTATTTTAAAGTTTCTCATGAAAAAGTACAGTTTGTATTGGAGGGGGTTGAAGTGGTGCAGCTAGGCATCTAGTTTTTTTTTGTTTTTACTAATAATTATGAATAAATATTTACTGCACAATTTCAGCTCGAACAATTTTATACGTACTGAGTAAATTATTTTAAAGTTTCTCATGAAAAACTGCAGTTTGTATTGGAGGGGGTGGAAGTAGTGCAGCTAAGCGTCTAGTTTTTTTTCGGTTTTACTAATAATTATAAATAAATATTTACTGCACAATTTCAGCTCGAACAATTTTATACGTACTGAGTAAATTATTTTAAAGTTTCTCATGAAAAAGTACAGTTTGTATTGGAGGGGGTGGAAGTGGTGCAGCTAGGCATCTAGTTTTTTTTTGTTTTTACTAATAATTATAAATACATATTTACTGCACAATTTCAGCTCGAACAATTTTATACGTACTGAGTAAATTATTTTAAAGTTTCTCATGAAAAAGTACAGTTTGTATTGGAGGGGGTTGAAGTGGTGCAGCTAGGCATCTAGTTTTTTTTTGTTTTTACTAATAATTATGAATAAATATTTACTGCACAATTTCAGCTCGAACAATTTTATACGTACTGAGTAAATTATTTTAAAGTTTCTCATGAAAAACTGCAGTTTGTATTGGAGGGGGTGGAAGTAGTGCAGCTAAGCGTCTAGTTTTTTTTCGGTTTTACTAATAATTATAAATACATATTTACTGCACAATTTCAGCTCGAACAATTTTATACGTACTGAGTAAATTATTTTAAAGTTTCTCATGAAAAAGTACAGTTTGTATTGGAGGGGGTTGAAGTGGTGCAGCTAGGCATCTAGTTTTTTTTTGTTTTTACTAATAATTATGAATAAATATTTACTGCACAATTTCAGCTCGAACATTTTTATACGTACTGAGTAAATTATTTTAAAGTTTCTCATGAAAAAGTGCAGTTTGTATGGGAGGGGGTGGAACTAGTGCAGCTAAGCGTCTAGTTTTTTTTCGGTTTTACTAATAATTATAAATAAATATTTACTGCACAATTTCAGCTCGAACAATTTTATACGTACTGAGTAAATTATTTTAAAGTTTCTCATGAAAAAGTACAGTTTGTATTGGAGGGGGTGGAAGTGGTGCAGCTAGGCATCTAGTTTTTTTTTGTTTTTACTAATAATTATAAATACATATTTACTGCACAATTTCAGCTCGAACAATTTTATACGTACTGAGTAAATTATTTTAAAGTTTCTCATGAAAAAGTACAGTTTGTATTGGAGGGGGTTGAAGTGGTGCAGCTAGGCATCTAGTTTTTTTTTGTTTTTACTAATAATTATGAATAAATATTTACTGCACAATTTCAGCTCGAACATTTTTATACGTACTGAGTAAATTATTTTAAAGTTTCTCATGAAAAAGTGCAGTTTGTATGGGAGGGGGTGGAACTAGTGCAGCTAAGCGTCTAGTTTTTTTTCGGTTTTACTACTAATTATGAATAAATATTTACTGCACAATTTCAGCTCGAACAATTTTATACGTACTGAGTAAATTATTTTAAAGTTTCTCATGAAAAACTGCAGTTTGTATTGGAGGGGGTGGAAGTAGTGCAGCTAAGCGTCTAGTTTTTCTTCGGTTTTACTAATAATTATAAATAAATATTTACTGCACAATTTCAGCTCGAACAATTTTATACGTACTGAGTAAATTATTTTAAAGTTTCTCATGAAAAAGTACAGTTTGTATTGGAGGGGGTGGAAGTGGTGCAGCTAGGCATCTAGTTTTTTTTTGTTTTTACTAATAATTATAAATACATATTTACTGCACAATTTCAGCTCGAACAATTTTATACGTACTGAGTAAATTATTTTAAAGTTTCTCATGAAAAAGTACAGTTTGTATTGGAGGGGGTTGAAGTGGTGCAGCTAGGCATCTAGTTTTTTTTTGTTTTTACTAATAATTATGAATAAATATTTACTGCACAATTTCAGCTCGAACAATTTTATACGTACTGAGTAAATTATTTTAAAGTTTCTCATGAAAAACTGCAGTTTGTATTGGAGGGGGTGGAAGTAGTGCAGCTAAGCGTCTAGTTTTTTTTCGGTTTTACTAATAATTATAAATAAATATTTACTGCACAATTTCAGCTCGAACATTTTTATACGTACTGAGTAAATTATTTTAATGTTTCTCATGAAAAAGTGCAGTTTGTATGGGAGGGGGTGGAACTAGTGCAGCTAAGCGTCTAGTTTTTTTTCGGTTTTACTACTAATTATGAATAAATATTTACTGCACAATTTCAGCTCGACAAATTTTATACGTACTGAGTAAATTATTTTAAAGTTTCTCATGAAAAACTGCAGTTTGTATTGGAGGGGGTGGAAGTGGTGCAGCTAGGCATCTAGTTTTTTTTTGTTTTTACTAATAATTATAAATACATATTTACTGCACAATTTCAGCTCGAACAATTTTATACGTACTGAGTAAATTATTTTAAAGTTTCTCATGAAAAAGTACAGTTTGTATTGGAGGGGGTGGAAGTAGTGCAGCTAAGCGTCTAGTTTTTTTTCGGTTTTACTAATAATTATAAATACATATTTACTGCACAATTTCAGCTCGAACAATTTTATACGTACTGAGTAAATTATTTTAAAGTTTCTCATGAAAAAATACAGTTTGTATTGGAGGGGGTGGAAGTAGTGCAGCTAAGCGTCTAGTTTTTTTTCGGTTTTACTAATAATTATAAATACATATTTACTGCACAATTTCAGCTCGAACAATTTTATACGTACTGAGTAAATTATTTTAAAGTTTCTCATGAAAAAGTACAGTTTGTATTGGAGGGGGTGGAAGTGGTGCAGCTAGGCATCTAGTTTTTTTTTGTTTTTACTAATAATTATAAATAAATATTTACTGCACAATTTCAGCTCGAACATTTTTATACGTACTGAGTAAATTATTTTAAAGTTTCTCATGAAAAAGTACAGTTTGTATTGGAGGGGGTTGAAGTGGTGCAGCTAGGCATCTAGTTTTTTTTTGTTTTTACTAATAATTATGAATAAATATTTACTGCACAATTTCAGCTCGAACAATTTTATACGTACTGAGTAAATTATTTTAAAGTTTCTCATGAAAAAGTACAGTTTGTATTGGAGGGGGTGGAAGTGGTGCAGCTAGGCATCTAGTTTTTTTTTGTTTTTACTAATAATTATGAATAAATATTTACTGCACAATTTCAGCTCGAACAATTTTATACGTACTGAGTAAATTATTTTAAAGTTTCTCATGAAAAAGTACAGTTTGTATTGGAGTGGGTTGAAGTGGTGCAGCTAGGCATCTAGTTTTTTTTTGTTTTTACTAATAATTATGAATAAATATTTACTGCACAATTTCAGCTCGAACAATTTTATACGTACTGAGTAAATTATTTTAAAGTTTCTCATGAAAAAGTACAGTTTGTATTGGAGGGGGTTGAAGTGGTGCAGCTAGGCATCTAGTTTTTTTTTGTTTTTACTAATAATTATGAATAAATATTTACTGCACAATTTCAGCTCGAACAATTTTATACGTACTGAGTAAATTATTTTAAAGTTTCTCATGAAAAACTGCAGTTTGTATTGGAGGGGGTGGAAGTAGTGCAGCTAAGCGTCTAGTTTTTTTTCGGTTTTACTAATAATTATAAATACATATTTACTGCACAATTTCAGCTCGAACAATTTTATACGTACTGAGTAAATTATTTTAAAGTTTCTCATGAAAAAGTACAGTTTGTATTGGAGGGGGTGGAAGTGGTGCAGCTAGGCATCTAGTTTTTTTTTGTTTTTACTAATAATTATGAATAAATATTTACTGCACAATTTCAGCTCGAACAATTTTATACGTACTGAGTAAATTATTTTAAAGTTTCTCATGAAAAAGTACAGTTTGTATTGGAGGGGGTTGAAGTGGTGCAGCTAGGCATCTAGTTTTTTTTTGTTTTTACTAATAATTATGAATAAATATTTACTGCACAATTTCAGCTCGAACAATTTTATACGTACTGAGTAAATTATTTTAAAGTTTCTCATGAAAAACTGCAGTTTGTATTGGAGGGGGTGGAAGTAGTGCAGCTAAGCGTCTAGTTTTTTTTCGGTTTTACTAATAATTATAAATACATATTTACTGCACAATTTCAGCTCGAACAATTTTATACGTACTGAGTAAATTATTTTAAAGTTTCTCATGAAAAAGTACAGTTTGTATTGGAGGGGGTGGAAGTGGTGCAGCTAGGCATCTAGTTTTTTTTTGTTTTTACTAATAATTATAAATAAATATTTACTGCACAATTTCAGCTCGAACATTTTTATACGTACTGAGTAAATTATTTTAAAGTTTCTCATGAAAAAGTACAGTTTGTATTGGAGGGGGTTGAAGTGGTGCAGCTAGGCATCTAGTTTTTTTTTGTTTTTACTAATAATTATGAATAAATATTTACTGCACAATTTCAGCTCGAACAATTTTATACGTACTGAGTAAATTATTTTAAAGTTTCTCATGAAAAAGTACAGTTTGTATTGGAGGGGGTGGAAGTGGTGCAGCTAGGCATCTAGTTTTTTTTTGTTTTTACTAATAATTATGAATAAATATTTACTGCACAATTTCAGCTCGAACAATTTTATACGTACTGAGTAAATTATTTTAAAGTTTCTCATGAAAAAGTACAGTTTGTATTGGAGTGGGTTGAAGTGGTGCAGCTAGGCATCTAGTTTTTTTTTGTTTTTACTAATAATTATGAATAAATATTTACTGCACAATTTCAGCTCGAACAATTTTATACGTACTGAGTAAATTATTTTAAAGTTTCTCATGAAAAAGTACAGTTTGTATTGGAGGGGGTTGAAGTGGTGCAGCTAGGCATCTAGTTTTTTTTTGTTTTTACTAATAATTATGAATAAATATTTACTGCACAATTTCAGCTCGAACAATTTTATACGTACTGAGTAAATTATTTTAAAGTTTCTCATGAAAAAGTACAGTTTGTATTGGAGGGGGTGGAAGTGGTGCAGCTAGGCATCTAGTTTTTTTTTGTTTTTACTAATAATTATGAATAAATATTTACTGCACAATTTCAGCTCGAACAATTTTATACGTACTGAGTAAATTATTTTAAAGTTTCTCATGAAAAACTGCAGTTTGTATTGGAGGGGGTGGAAGTAGTGCAGCTAAGCGTCTAGTTTTTTTTCGGTTTTACTAATAATTATAAATACATATTTACTGCACAATTTCAGCTCGAACAATTTTATACGTACTGAGTAAATTATTTTAAAGTTTCTCATGAAAAACTGCAGTTTGTATTGGAGGGGGTGGAAGTAGTGCAGCTAAGCGTCTAGTTTTTTTTCGGTTTTACTAATAATTATAAATACATATTTACTGCACAATTTCAGCTCGAACATTTTTATACGTACTGAGTAAATTATTTTAAAGTTTCTCATGAAAAAGTGCAGTTTGTATGGGAGGGGGTGGAACTAGTGCAGCTAAGCGTCTAGTTTTTTTTTCGGTTTTACTACTAATTATGAATAAATATTTACTGCACAATTTCAGCTCGAAAAATTTTATACGTACTGAGTAAATTATTTTAAAGTTTCTCATGAAAAACTGCAGTTTGTATTGGAGGGGGTGGAAGTGGTGCAGCTAGGCATCTAGTTTTTTTTTGTTTTTACTAATAATTATAAATACATATTTACTGCACAATTTCAGCTCGAACAATTTTATACGTACTGAGTAAATTATTTTAAAGTTTCTCATGAAAAAGTACAGTTTGTATTGGAGGGGGTGGAAGTAGTGCAGCTAAGCGTCTAGTTTTTTTTCGGTTTTACTAATAATTATAAATACATATTTACTGCACAATTTCAGCTCGAACAATTTTATACGTACTGAGTAAATTATTTTAAAGTTTCTCATGAAAAAGTACAGTTTGTATTGGAGGGGGTGGAAGTGGTGCAGCTAGGCATCTAGTTTTTTTTTGTTTTTACTAATAATTATGAATAAATATTTACTGCACAATTTCAGCTCGAACAATTTTATACGTACTGAGTAAATTATTTTAAAGTTTCTCATGAAAAACTGCAGTTTGTATTGGAGGGGGTGGAAGTAGTGCAGCTAAGCGTCTAGTTTTTTTTCGGTTTTACTAATAATTATAAATACATATTTACTGCACAATTTCAGCTCGAACAATTTTATACGTACTGAGTAAATTATTTTAAAGTTTCTCATGAAAAAGTGCAGTTTGTATGGGAGGGGGTTGAAGCGGTGCAGCTAGGCGTCTAGTTTTTTTTTGGTTTTACTAATAATTATAAATACATATTTACTGCACAATTTCAGCTCGAACAATTTTATACGTACTGAGTAAATTATTTTAAAGTTTCTCATGAAAAACTGCAGTTTGTATTGGAGGGGGTGGAAGTAGTGCAGCTAAGCGTCTAGTTTTTTTTCGGTTTTACTACTAATTATGAATAAATATTTACTGCACAATTTCAGCTCGAACAATTTTATAAGTACTGAGTAAATTATTTTAAAGTTTCTCATGAAAAACTGCAGTTTGTATTGGAGGGGGTGGAAGTGGTGCAGCTAGGCATCTAGTTTTTTTTTGTTTTTACTAATAATTATAAATAAATATTTACTGCACAATTTCAGCTCGAACATTTTTATACGTACTGAGTAAATTATTTTAAAGTTTCTCATGAAAAAGTGCAGTTTGTATGGGAGGGGGTGGAACTAGTGCAGCTAAGCGTCTAGTTTTTTTTCGGTTTTACTACTAATTATGAATAAATATTTACTGCACAATTTCAGCTCGAAAAATTTTATACGTACTGAGTAAATTATTTTAAAGTTTCTCATGAAAAACTGCAGTTTGTATTGGAGGGGGTGGAAGTGGTGCAGCTAGGCATCTAGTTTTTTTTTGTTTTTACTAATAATTATAAATACATATTTACTGCACAATTTCAGCTCGAACAATTTTATACGTACTGAGTAAATTATTTTAAAGTTTCTCATGAAAAAGTACAGTTTGTATTGGAGGGGGTGGAAGTGGTGCAGCTAGGCATCTAGTTTTTTTTTGTTTTTACTAATAATTATGAATAAATATTTACTGCACAATTTCAGCTCGAACAATTTTATACGTACTGAGTAAATTATTTTAAAGTTTCTCATGAAAAACTGCAGTTTGTATTGGAGGGGGTGGAAGTAGTGCAGCTAAGCGTCTAGTTTTTTTTCGGTTTTACTAATAATTATAAATACATATTTACTGCACAATTTCAGCTCGAACAATTTTATACGTACTGAGTAAATTATTTTAAAGTTTCTCATGAAAAACTGCAGTTTGTATTGGAGGGGGTGGAAGTAGTGCAGCTAAGCGTCTAGTTTTTTTTCGGTTTTACTAATAATTATAAATACATATTTACTGCACAATTTCAGCTCGAACAATTTTATACGTACTGAGTAAATTATTTTAAAGTTTCTCATGAAAAAGTACAGTTTGTATTGGAGGGGGTTGAAGTGGTGCAGCTAGGCATCTAGTTTTTTTTTGTTTTTACTAATAATTATGAATAAATATTTACTGCACAATTTCAGCTCGAACAATTTTATACGTACTGAGTAAATTATTTTAAAGTTTCTCATGAAAAACTGCAGTTTGTATTGGAGGGGGTGGAAGTAGTGCAGCTAAGCGTCTAGTTTTTTTTCGGTTTTACTACTAATTATGAATAAATATTTACTGCACAATTTCAGCTCGAACAATTTTATAAGTACTGAGTAAATTATTTTAAAGTTTCTCATGAAAAACTGCAGTTTGTATTGGAGGGGGTGGAAGTGGTGCAGCTAGGCATCTAGTTTTTTTTTGTTTTTACTAATAATTATAAATACATATTTACTGCACAATTTCAGCTCGAACAATTTTATACGTACTGAGTAAATTATTTTAAAGTTTCTCATGAAAAACTGCAGTTTGTATTGGAGGGGGTGGAAGTAGTGCAGCTAAGCGTCTAGTTTTTTTTCGGTTTTACTAATAATTATAAATACATATTTACTGCACAATTTCAGCTCGAACAATTTTATACGTACTGAGTAAATTATTTTAAAGTTTCTCATGAAAAAGTACAGTTTGTATTGGAGGGGGTGGAAGTGGTGCAGCTAGGCATCTAGTTTTTTTTTGTTTTTACTAATAATTATGAATAAATATTTACTGCACAATTTCAGCTCGAACAATTTTATACGTACTGAGTAAATTATTTTAAAGTTTCTCATGAAAAACTGCAGTTTGTATTGGAGGGGGTGGAAGTAGTGCAGCTAAGCGTCTAGTTTTTTTTCGGTTTTACTAATAATTATAAATACATATTTACTGCACAATTTCAGCTCGAACAATTTTATACGTACTGAGTAAATTATTTTAAAGTTTCTCATGAAAAAGTGCAGTTTGTATGGGAGGGGGTTGAAGCGGAGCAGCTAGGCGTCTAGTTTTTTTTCGGTTTTACTAATAATTATAAATACATATTTACTGCACAATTTCAGCTCGAACAATTTTATACGTACTGAGTAAATTATTTTAAAGTTTCTCATGAAAAACTGCAGTTTGTATTGGAGGGGGTGGAAGTAGTGCAGCTAAGCGTCTAGTTTTTTTTCGGTTTTACTACTAATTATGAATAAATATTTACTGCACAATTTCAGCTCGAACAATTTTATAAGTACTGAGTAAATTATTTTAAAGTTTCTCATGAAAAACTGCAGTTTGTATTGGAGGGGGTGGAAGTGGTGCAGCTAGGCATCTAGTTTTTTTTTGTTTTTACTAATAATTATAAATAAATATTTACTGCACAATTTCAGCTCGAACATTTTTATACGTACTGAGTAAATTATTTTAAAGTTTCTCATGAAAAAGTGCAGTTTGTATGGGAGGGGGTGGAACTAGTGCAGCTAAGCGTCTAGTTTTTTTTCGGTTTTACTACTAATTATGAATAAATATTTACTGCACAATTTCAGCTCGAAAAATTTTATACGTACTGAGTAAATTATTTTAAAGTTTCTCATGAAAAACTGCAGTTTGTATTGGAGGGGGTGGAAGTGGTGCAGCTAGGCATCTAGTTTTTTTTTGTTTTTACTAATAATTATAAATACATATTTACTGCACAATTTCAGCTCGAACAATTTTATACGTACTGAGTAAATTATTTTAAAGTTTCTCATGAAAAAGTACAGTTTGTATTGGAGGGGGTGGAAGTGGTGCAGCTAGGCATCTAGTTTTTTTTTGTTTTTACTAATAATTATGAATAAATATTTACTGCACAATTTCAGCTCGAACAATTTTATACGTACTGAGTAAATTATTTTAAAGTTTCTCATGAAAAACTGCAGTTTGTATTGGAGGGGGTGGAAGTAGTGCAGCTAAGCGTCTAGTTTTTTTTCGGTTTTACTAATAATTATAAATACATATTTACTGCACAATTTCAGCTCGAACAATTTTATACGTACTGAGTAAATTATTTTAAAGTTTCTCATGAAAAACTGCAGTTTGTATTGGAGGGGGTGGAAGTAGTGCAGCTAAGCGTCTAGTTTATTTTCGGTTTTACTAATAATTATAAATACATATTTACTGCACAATTTCAGCTCGAACAATTTTATACGTACTGAGTAAATTATTTTAAAGTTTCTCATGAAAAAGTACAGTTTGTATTGGAGGGGGTTGAAGTGGTGCAGCTAGGCATCTAGTTTTTTTTTGTTTTTACTAATAATTATGAATAAATATTTACTGCACAATTTCAGCTCGAACAATTTTATACGTACTGAGTAAATTATTTTAAAGTTTCTCATGAAAAACTGCAGTTTGTATTGGAGGGGGTGGAAGTAGTGCAGCTAAGCGTCTAGTTTTTTTTCGGTTTTACTACTAATTATGAATAAATATTTACTGCACAATTTCAGCTCGAACAATTTTATAAGTACTGAGTAAATTATTTTAAAGTTTCTCATGAAAAACTACAGTTTGTATTGGAGGGGGTGGAAGTGGTGCAGCTAGGCATCTAGTTTTTTTTTGTTTTTACTAATAATTATAAATACATATTTACTGCACAATTTCAGCTCGAACAATTTTATACGTACTGAGTAAATTATTTTAAAGTTTCTCATGAAAAACTGCAGTTTGTATTGGAGGGGGTGGAAGTAGTGCAGCTAAGCGTCTAGTTTTTTTTCGGTTTTACTAATAATTATAAATACATATTTACTGCACAATTTCAGCTCGAACAATTTTATACGTACTGAGTAAATTATTTTAAAGTTTCTCATGAAAAAGTACAGTTTGTATTGGAGGGGGTGGAAGTGGTGCAGCTAGGCATCTAGTTTTTTTTTGTTTTTACTAATAATTATGAATAAATATTTACTGCACAATTTCAGCTCGAACAATTTTATACGTACTGAGTAAATTATTTTAAAGTTTCTCATGAAAAACTGCAGTTTGTATTGGAGGGGGTGGAAGTAGTGCAGCTAAGCGTCTAGTTTTTTTTCGGTTTTACTAATAATTATAAATACATATTTACTGCACAATTTCAGCTCGAACAATTTTATACGTACTGAGTAAATTATTTTAAAGTTTCTCATGAAAAAGTGCAGTTTGTATGGGAGGGGGTTGAAGCGGAGCAGCTAGGCGTCTAGTTTTTTTTCGGTTTTACTAATAATTATAAATACATATTTACTGCACAATTTCAGCTCGAACAATTTTATACGTACTGAGTAAATTATTTTAAAGTTTCTCATGAAAAAGTACAGTTTGTATTGGAGGGGGTGGAAGTGGTGCAGCTAGGCATCTAGTTTTTTTTTGTTTTTACTAATAATTATGAATAAATATTTACTGCACAATTTCAGCTCGAACAATTTTATACGTACTGAGTAAATTATTTTAAAGTTTCTCATGAAAAACTGCAGTTTGTATTGGAGGGGGTGGAAGTAGTGCAGCTAAGCGTCTAGTTTTTTTTCGGTTTTACTAATAATTATAAATACATATTTACTGCACAATTTCAGCTCGAACAATTTTATACGTACTGAGTAAATTATTTTAAAGTTTCTCATGAAAAACTGCAGTTTGTATTGGAGGGGGTGGAAGTAGTGCAGCTAAGCGTCTAGTTTTTTTTCGGTTTTACTAATAATTATAAATACATATTTACTGCACAATTTCAGCTCGAACAATTTTATACGTACTGAGTAAATTATTTTAAAGTTTCTCATGAAAAAGTACAGTTTGTATTGGAGGGGGTTGAAGTGGTGCAGCTAGGCATCTAGTTTTTTTTTGTTTTTACTAATAATTATGAATAAATATTTACTGCACAATTTCAGCTCGAACAATTTTATACGTACTGAGTAAATTATTTTAAAGTTTCTCATGAAAAACTGCAGTTTGTATTGGAGGGGGTGGAAGTAGTGCAGCTAAGCGTCTAGTTTTTTTTCGGTTTTACTACTAATTATGAATAAATATTTACTGCACAATTTCAGCTCGAACAATTTTATAAGTACTGAGTAAATTATTTTAAAGTTTCTCATGAAAAACTGCAGTTTGTATTGGAGGGGGTGGAAGTGGTGCAGCTAGGCATCTAGTTTTTTTTTGTTTTTACTAATAATTATAAATACATATTTACTGCACAATTTCAGCTCGAACAATTTTATACGTACTGAGTAAATTATTTTAAAGTTTCTCATGAAAAACTGCAGTTTGTATTGGAGGGGGTGGAAGTAGTGCAGCTAAGCGTCTAGTTTTTTTTCGGTTTTACTAATAATTATAAATACATATTTACTGCACAATTTCAGCTCGAACAATTTTATACGTACTGAGTAAATTATTTTAAAGTTTCTCATGAAAAAGTACAGTTTGTATTGGAGGGGGTGGAAGTGGTGCAGCTAGGCATCTAGTTTTTTTCTGTTTTTACTAATAATTATGAATAAATATTTACTGCACAATTTCAGCTCGAACAATTTTATACGTACTGAGTAAATTATTTTAAAGTTTCTCATGAAAAACTGCAGTTTGTATTGGAGGGGGTGGAAGTAGTGCAGCTAAGCGTCTAGTTTTTTTTCGGTTTTACTAATAATTATAAATACATATTTACTGCACAATTTCAGCTCGAACAATTTTATACGTACTGAGTAAATTATTTTAAAGTTTCTCATGAAAAAGTGCAGTTTGTATGGGAGGGGGTTGAAGCGGAGCAGCTAGGCGTCTAGTTTTTTTTCGGTTTTACTAATAATTATAAATACATATTTACTGCACAATTTCAGCTCGAACAATTTTATACGTACTGAGTAAATTATTTTAAAGTTTCTCATGAAAAACTGCAGTTTGTATTGGAGGGGGTGGAAGTAGTGCAGCTAAGCGTCTAGTTTTTTTTCGGTTTTACTACTAATTATGAATAAATATTTACTGCACAATTTCAGCTCGAACAATTTTATAAGTACTGAGTAAATTATTTTAAAGTTTCTCATGAAAAACTGCAGTTTGTATTGGAGGGGGTGGAAGTGGTGCAGCTAGGCATCTAGTTTTTTTTTGTTTTTACTAATAATTATAAATAAATATTTACTGCACAATTTCAGCTCGAACATTTTTATACGTACTGAGTAAATTATTTTAAAGTTTCTCATGAAAAAGTGCAGTTTGTATGGGAGGGGGTGGAACTAGTGCAGCTAAGCGTCTAGTTTTTTTTCGGTTTTACTACTAATTATGAATAAATATTTACTGCACAATTTCAGCTCGAAAAATTTTATACGTACTGAGTAAATTATTTTAAAGTTTCTCATGAAAAACTGCAGTTTGTATTGGAGGGGGTGGAAGTGGTGCAGCTAGGCATCTAGTTTTTTTTTGTTTTTACTAATAATTATAAATACATATTTACTGCACAATTTCAGCTCGAACAATTTTATACGTACTGAGTAAATTATTTTAAAGTTTCTCATGAAAAAGTACAGTTTGTATTGGAGGGGGTGGAAGTGGTGCAGCTAGGCATCTAGTTTTTTTTTGTTTTTACTAATAATTATGAATAAATATTTACTGCACAATTTCAGCTCGAACAATTTTATACGTACTGAGTAAATTATTTTAAAGTTTCTCATGAAAAACTGCAGTTTGTATTGGAGGGGGTGGAAGTAGTGCAGCTAAGCGTCTAGTTTTTTTTCGGTTTTACTAATAATTATAAATACATATTTACTGCACAATTTCAGCTCGAACAATTTTATACGTACTGAGTAAATTATTTTAAAGTTTCTCATGAAAAACTGCAGTTTGTATTGGAGGGGGTGGAAGTGGTGCAGCTAGGCATCTAGTTTTTTTTTGTTTTTACTAATAATTATGAATAAATATTTACTGCACAATTTCAGCTCGAACAATTTTATACGTACTGAGTAAATTATTTTAAAGTTTCTCATGAAAAACTGCAGTTTGTATTGGAGGGGGTGGAAGTAGTGCAGCTAAGCGTCTAGTTTTTTTTCGGTTTTACTACTAATTATGAATAAATATTTACTGCACAATTTCAGCTCGAACAATTTTATACGTACTGAGTAAATTATTTTAAAGTTTCTCATGAAAAACTGCAGTTTGTATTGGAGGGGGTGGAAGTAGTGCAGCTAAGCGTCTAGTTTTTTTTCGGTTTTACTAATAATTATAAATACATATTTACTGCACAATTTCAGCTCGAACAATTTTATACGTACTG
This sequence comes from Chorisops tibialis, assembly GCA_963669355.1. Classification (NCBI taxonomy): domain Eukaryota; kingdom Metazoa; phylum Arthropoda; class Insecta; order Diptera; family Stratiomyidae; genus Chorisops; species Chorisops tibialis. Next base: position 13,142,045 of record OY770265.1, on the reverse strand, counting down.
AGTAAATTATTTTAAAGTTTCTCATGAAAAAGTACAGTTTGTATTGGAGGGGGTTGAAGTGGTGCAGCTAGGCATCTAGTTTTTTTTTGTTTTTACTAATAATTATGAATAAATATTTACTGCACAATTTCAGCTCGAACAATTTTATACGTACTGAGTAAATTATTTTAAAGTTTCTCATGAAAAACTGCAGTTTGTATTGGAGGGGGTGGAAGTAGTGCAGCTAAGCGTCTAGTTTTTTTTCGGTTTTACTACTAATTATGAATAAATATTTACTGCACAATTTCAGCTCGAACAATTTTATAAGTACTGAGTAAATTATTTTAAAGTTTCTCATGAAAAACTACAGTTTGTATTGGAGGGGGTGGAAGTGGTGCAGCTAGGCATCTAGTTTTTTTTTGTTTTTACTAATAATTATAAATACATATTTACTGCACAATTTCAGCTCGAACAATTTTATACGTACTGAGTAAATTATTTTAAAGTTTCTCATGAAAAACTGCAGTTTGTATTGGAGGGGGTGGAAGTAGTGCAGCTAAGCGTCTAGTTTTTTTTCGGTTTTACTAATAATTATAAATACATATTTACTGCACAATTTCAGCTCGAACAATTTTATACGTACTGAGTAAATTATTTTAAAGTTTCTCATGAAAAAGTACAGTTTGTATTGGAGGGGGTGGAAGTGGTGCAGCTAGGCATCTAGTTTTTTTTTGTTTTTACTAATAATTATGAATAAATATTTACTGCACAATTTCAGCTCGAACAATTTTATACGTACTGAGTAAATTATTTTAAAGTTTCTCATGAAAAACTGCAGTTTGTATTGGAGGGGGTGGAAGTAGTGCAGCTAAGCGTCTAGTTTTTTTTCGGTTTTACTAATAATTATAAATACATATTTACTGCACAATTTCAGCTCGAACAATTTTATACGTACTGAGTAAATTATTTTAAAGTTTCTCATGAAAAAGTGCAGTTTGTATGGGAGGGGGTTGAAGCGGTGCAGCTAGGCGTCTAGTTTTTTTTCGGTTTTACTAATAATTATAAATACATATTTACTGCACAATTTCAGCTCGAACAATTTTATACGTACTGAGTAAATTATTTTAAAGTTTCTCATGAAAAACTGCAGTTTGTATTGGAGGGGGTGGAAGTAGTGCAGCTAAGCGTCTAGTTTTTTTTCGGTTTTACTACTAATTATGAATAAATATTTACTGCACAATTTCAGCTCGAACAATTTTATAAGTACTGAGTAAATTATTTTAAAGTTTCTCATGAAAAACTGCAGTTTGTATTGGAGGGGGTGGAAGTGGTGCAGCTAGGCATCTAGTTTTTTTTTGTTTTTACTAATAATTATAAATAAATATTTACTGCACAATTTCAGCTCGAACATTTTTATACGTACTGAGTAAATTATTTTAAAGTTTCTCATGAAAAAGTGCAGTTTGTATGGGAGGGGGTGGAACTAGTGCAGCTAAGCGTCTAGTTTTTTTTCGGTTTTACTACTAATTATGAATAAATATTTACTGCACAATTTCAGCTCGAAAAATTTTATACGTACTGAGTAAATTATTTTAAAGTTTCTCATGAAAAACTGCAGTTTGTATTGGAGGGGGTGGAAGTGGTGCAGCTAGGCATCTAGTTTTTTTTTGTTTTTACTAATAATTATAAATACATATTTACTGCACAATTTCAGCTCGAACAATTTTATACGTACTGAGTAAATTATTTTAAAGTTTCTCATGAAAAAGTACAGTTTGTATTGGAGGGGGTGGAAGTGGTGCAGCTAGGCATCTAGTTTTTTTTTGTTTTTACTAATAATTATGAATAAATATTTACTGCACAATTTCAGCTCGAACAATTTTATACGTACTGAGTAAATTATTTTAAAGTTTCTCATGAAAAACTGCAGTTTGTATTGGAGGGGGTGGAACTAGTGCAGCTAAGCGTCTAGTTTTTTTTTGTTTTTACTAATAATTATAAATAAATATTTACTGCACAATTTCAGCTCGAACATTTTTATACGTACTGAGTAAATTATTTTAAAGTTTCTCATGAAAAAGTGCAGTTTGTATGGGAGGGGGTGGAACTAGTGCAGCTAAGCGTCTAGTTTTTTTTCGGTTTTACTACTAATTATGAATAAATATTTACTGCACAATTTCAGCTCGAAAAATTTTATACGTACTGAGTAAATTATTTTAAAGTTTCTCATGAAAAACTGCAGTTTGTATTGGAGGGGGTGGAAGTGGTGCAGCTAGGCATCTAGTTTTTTTTTGTTTTTACTAATAATTATAAATACATATTTACTGCACAATTTCAGCTCGAACAATTTTATACGTACTGAGTAAATTATTTTAAAGTTTCTCATGAAAAAGTACAGTTTGTATTGGAGGGGGTGGAAGTGGTGCAGCTAGGCATCTAGTTTTTTTTTGTTTTTACTAATAATTATGAATAAATATTTACTGCACAATTTCAGCTCGAACAATTTTATACGTACTGAGTAAATTATTTTAAAGTTTCTCATGAAAAACTGCAGTTTGTATTGGAGGGGGTGGAAGTAGTGCAGCTAAGCGTCTAGTTTTTTTTCGGTTTTACTAATAATTATAAATACATATTTACTGCACAATTTCAGCTCGAACAATTTTATACGTACTGAGTAAATTATTTTAAAGTTTCTCATGAAAAAGTACAGTTTGTATTGGAGGGGGTGGAAGTGGTGCAGCTAGGCATCTAGTTTTTTTTTGTTTTTACTAATAATTATGAATAAATATTTACTGCACAATTTCAGCTCGAACAATTTTATACGTACTGAGTAAATTATTTTAAAGTTTCTCATGAAAAACTGCAGTTTGTATTGGAGGGGGTGGAAGTAGTGCAGCTAAGCGTCTAGTTTTTTTTCGGTTTTACTAATAATTATAAATACATATTTACTGCACAATTTCAGCTCGAACAATTTTATACGTACTGAGTAAATTATTTTAAAGTTTCTCATGAAAAAGTGCAGTTTGTATGGGAGGGGGTTGAAGCGGTGCAGCTAGGCGTCTAGTTTTTTTTCGGTTTTACTAATAATTATAAATACATATTTACTGCACAATTTCAGCTCGAACAATTTTATACGTACTGAGTAAATTATTTTAAAGTTTCTCATGAAAAACTGCAGTTTGTATTGGAGGGGGTGGAAGTAGTGCAGCTAAGCGTCTAGTTTTTTTTCGGTTTTACTACTAATTATGAATAAATATTTACTGCACAATTTCAGCTCGAACAATTTTATAAGTACTGAGTAAATTATTTTAAAGTTTCTCATGAAAAACTGCAGTTTGTATTGGAGGGGGTGGAAGTGGTGCAGCTAGGCATCTAGTTTTTTTTTGTTTTTACTAATAATTATAAATAAATATTTACTGCACAATTTCAGCTCGAACATTTTTATACGTACTGAGTAAATTATTTTAAAGTTTCTCATGAAAAAGTGCAGTTAGTATGGGAGGGGGTGGAACTAGTGCAGCTAAGCGTCTAGTTTTTTTTCGGTTTTACTACTAATTATGAATAAATATTTACTGCACAATTTCAGCTCGAAAAATTTTATACGTACTGAGTAAATTATTTTAAAGTTTCTCATGAAAAACTGCAGTTTGTATTGGAGGGGGTGGAAGTGGTGCAGCTAGGCATCTAGTTTTTTTTTGTTTTTACTAATAATTATAAATACATATTTACTGCACAATTTCAGCTCGAACAATTTTATACGTACTGAGTAAATTATTTTAAAGTTTCTCATGAAAAAGTACAGTTTGTATTGGAGGGGGTGGAAGTAGTGCAGCTAAGCGTCTAGTTTTTTTTCGGTTTTACTAATAATTATAAATACATATTTACTGCACAATTTCAGCTCGAACAATTTTATACGTACTGAGTAAATTATTTTAAAGTTTCTCATGAAAAAGTACAGTTTGTATTGGAGGGGGTGGAAGTGGTGCAGCTAGGCATCTAGTTTTTTTTTGTTTTTACTAATAATTATGAATAAATATTTACTGCACAATTTCAGCTCGAACAATTTTATACGTACTGAGTAAATTATTTTAAAGTTTCTCATGAAAAAGTACAGTTTGTATTGGAGGGGGTTGAAGTGGTGCAGCTAGGCATCTAGTTTTTTTTTGTTTTTACTAATAATTATGAATAAATATTTACTGCACAATTTCAGCTCGAACAATTTTATACGTACTGAGTAAATTATTTTAAAGTTTCTCATGAAAAACTGCAGTTTGTATTGGAGGGGGTGGAAGTAGTGCAGCTAAGCGTCTAGTTTTTTTTCGGTTTTACTAATAATTATAAATACATATTTACTGCACAATTTCAGCTCGAACAATTTTATACGTACTGAGTAAATTATTTTAAAGTTTCTCATGAAAAAGTACAGTTTGTATTGGAGGGGGTGGAAGTGGTGCAGCTAGGCATCTAGTTTTTTTTCGGTTTTACTAATAATTATAAATACATATTTACTGCACAATTTCAGCTCGAACAATTTTATACGTACTGAGTAAATTATTTTAAAGTTTCTCATGAAAAAGTACAGTTTGTATTGGAGGGGGTGGAAGTGGTGCAGCTAGGCATCTAGTTTTTTTTTGTTTTTACTAATAATTATGAATAAATATTTACTGCACAATTTCAGCTCGAACAATTTTATACGTACTGAGTAAATTATTTTAAAGTTTCTCATGAAAAAGTACAGTTTGTATTGGAGGGGGTTGAAGTGGTGCAGCTAGGCATCTAGTTTTTTTTTGTTTTTACTAATAATTATGAATAAATATTTACTGCACAATTTCAGCTCGAACAATTTTATACGTACTGAGTAAATTATTTTAAAGTTTCTCATGAAAAAGTACAGTTTGTATTGGAGGGGGTGGAAGTGGTGCAGCTAGGCATCTAGTTTTTTTTTGTTTTTACTAATAATTATGAATAAATATTTACTGCACAATTTCAGCTCGAACAATTTTATACGTACTGAGTAAATTATTTTAAAGTTTCTCATGAAAAAGTACAGTTTGTATTGGAGGGGGTGGAAGTAGTGCAGCTAAGCGTCTAGTTTTTTTTCGGTTTTACTAATAATTATAAATACATATTTACTGCACAATTTCAGCTCGAACAATTTTATACGTACTGAGTAAATTATTTTAAAGTTTCTCATGAAAAAGTACAGTTTGTATTGGAGGGGGTGGAAGTGGTGCAGCTAGGCATCTAGTTTTTTTTTGTTTTTACTAATAATTATGAATAAATATTTACTGCACAATTTCAGCTCGAACAATTTTATACGTACTGAGTAAATTATTTTAAAGTTTCTCATGAAAAAGTACAGTTTGTATTGGAGGGGTTGGAAGTAGTGCAGCTAAGCGTCTAGTTTTTTTTCGGTTTTACTAATAATTATAAATACATATTTACTGCACAATTTCAGCTCGAACAATTTTATACGTACTGAGTAAATTATTTTAAAGTTTCTCATGAAAAAGTACAGTTTGTATTGGAGGGGGTGGAAGTGGTGCAGCTAGGCATCTAGTTTTTTTTTGTTTTTACTAATAATTATGAATAAATATTTACTGCACAATTTCAGCTCGAACAATTTTATACGTACTGAGTAAATTATTTTAAAGTTTCTCATGAAAAAGTACAGTTTGTATTGGAGGGGGTTGAAGTGGTGCAGCTAGGCATCTAGTTTTTTTTTGTTTTTACTAATAATTATGAATAAATATTTACTGCACAATTTCAGCTCGAACAATTTTATACGTACTGAGTAAATTATTTTAAAGTTTCTCATGAAAAAGTACAGTTTGTATTGGAGGGGGTTGAAGTGGTGCAGCTAGGCATCTAGTTTTTTTTTGTTTTTACTAATAATTATGAATAAATATTTACTGCACAATTTCAGCTCGAACAATTTTATACGTACTGAGTAAATTATTTTAAAGTTTCTCATGAAAAAGTACAGTTTGTATTGGAGGGGGTGGAAGTGGTGCAGCTAGGCATCTAGTTTTTTTTTGTTTTTACTAATAATTATGAATAAATATTTACTGCACAATTTCAGCTCGAACAATTTTATACGTACTGAGTAAATTATTTTAAAGTTTCTCATGAAAAACTGCAGTTTGTATTGGAGGGGGTGGAAGTAGTGCAGCTAAGCGTCTAGTTTTTTTTCGGTTTTACTAATAATTATAAATTCATATTTACTGCACAATTTCAGCTCGAACAATTTTATACGTACTGAGTAAATTATTTTAAAGTTTCTCATGAAAAACTGCAGTTTGTATGGGAGGGGGTTGAAGCGGTGCAGCTAGGCGTCTAGTTTTTTTTCGGTTTTACTAATAATTATAAATACATATTTACTGCACAATTTCAGCTCGAACAATTTTATACGTACTGAGTAAATTATTTTAAAGTTTCTCATGAAAAACTGCAGTTTGTATTGGAGGGGGTGGAAGTAGTGCAGCTAAGCGTCTAGTTTTTTTTCGGTCTTACTAATAATTATAAATACATATTTACTGCACAATTTCAGCTCGAACAATTTTATACGTACTGAGTAAATTATTTTAAAGTTTCTCATGAAAAAGTACAGTTTGTATTGGAGGGGGTGGAAGTGGTGCAGCTAGGCATCTAGTTTTTTTTTGTTTTTACTAATAATTATGAATAAATATTTACTGCACAATTTCAGCTCGAACAATTTTATACGTACTGAGTAAATTATTTTAAAGTTTCTCATGAAAAAGTACAGTTTTATTGGAGGGGGTGGAAGTGGTGCAGCTAGGCATCTAGTTTTTTTTTGTTTTTACTAATAATTATGAATAAATATTTACTGCACAATTTCAGCTCGAACAATTTTATACGTACTGAGTAAATTATTTTAAAGTTTCTCATGAAAAAGTACAGTTTGTATTGGAGGGGGTTGAAGTGGTGCAGCTAAGCGTCTAGTTTTTTTTCGGTTTTACTAATAATTATAAATACATATTTACTGCACAATTTCAGCTCGAACAATTTTATACGTACTGAGTAAATTATTTTAAAGTTTCTCATGAAAAAGTACAGTTTTATTGGAGGGGGTGGAAGTGGTGCAGCTAGGCATCTAGTTTTTTTTTGTTTTTACTAATAATTATGAATAAATATTTACTGCACAATTTCAGCTCGAACAATTTTATACGTACTGAGTAAATTATTTTAAAGTTTCTCATGAAAAAGTACAGTTTGTATTGGAGGGGGTTGAAGTGGTGCAGCTAAGCGTCTAGTTTTTTTTCGGTTTTACTAATAATTATAAATACATATTTACTACACAATTTCAGCTCGAACAATTTTATACGTACTGAGTAAATTATTTTAAAGTTTCTCATGAAAAAGTACAGTTTGTATTGGAGGGGGTGGAAGTGGTGCAGCTAGGCATCTAGTTTTTTTTTGTTTTTACTAATAATTATGAATAAATATTTACTGCACAATTTCAGCTCGAACAATTTTATACGTACTGAGTAAATTATTTTAAAGTTTCTCATGAAAAAGTACAGTTTGTATTGGAGGGGGTTGAAGTGGTGCAGCTAGGCATCTAGTTTTTTTTCGGTTTTACTAATAATTATAAATACATATTTACTGCACAATTTCAGCTCGAACAATTTTATACGTACTGAGTAAATTATTTTAAAGTTTCTCATGAAAAAGTACAGTTTGTATTGGAGGGGGTGGAAGTGGTGCAGCTAGGCATCTAGTTTTTTTTTGTTTTTACTAATAATTTTGAATAAATATTTACTGCACAATTTCAGCTCGAACAATTTTATACGTACTGAGTAAATTATTTTAAAGTTTCTCATGAAAAAGTACAGTTTGTATTGGAGGGGGTTGAAGTGGTGCAGCTAGGCATCTAGTTTTTTTTTGTTTTTACTAATAATTATGAATAAATATTTACTGCACAATTTCAGCTCGAACAATTTTATACGTACTGAGTAAATTATTTTAAAGTTTCTCATGAAAAAGTACAGTTTGTATTGGAGGGGGTGGAAGTGGTGCAGCTAGGCATCTAGTTTTTTTTTGTTTTTACTAATAATTATGAATAAATATTTACTGCACAATTTCAGCTCGAACAATTTTATACGTACTGAGTAAATTATTTTAAAGTTTCTCATGAAAAAGTACAGTTTGTATTGGAGGGGGTGGAAGTGGTGCAGCTAGGCATCTAGTTTTTTTTTGTTTTTACTAATAATTATGAATAAATATTTACTGCACAATTTCAGCTCGAACAATTTTATACGTACTGAGTAAATTATTTTAAAGTTTCTCATGAAAAAGTACAGTTTGTATTGGAGGGGGTTGAAGTGGTGCAGCTAGGCATCTAGTTTTTTTTTGTTTTTACTAATAATTATGAATAAATATTTACTGCACAATTTCAGCTCGAACATTTTTATACGTACTGAGTAAATTATTTTAAAGTTTCTCATGAAAAACTGCAGTTTGTATTGGAGGGGGTGGAAGTAGTGCAGCTAAGCGTCTAGTTTTTTTTCGGTTTTACTAATAATTATAAATACATATTTACTGCACAATTTCAGCTCGAACAATTTTATACGTACTGAGTAAATTATTTTAAAGTTTCTCATGAAAAAGTACAGTTTGTATTGGAGGGGGTGGAAGTGGTGCAGCTAGGCATCTAGTTTTTTTTTGTTTTTACTAATAATTATGAATAAATATTTACTGCACAATTTCAGCTCGAACAATTTTATACGTACTGAGTAAATTATTTTAAAGTTTCTCATGAAAAAGTACAGTTTGTATTGGAGGGGGTTGAAGTGGTGCAGCTAGGCATCTAGTTTTTTTTCGGTTTTACTAATAATTATAAATACATATTTACTGCACAATTTCAGCTCGAACAATTTTATACGTACTGAGTAAATTATTTTAAAGTTTCTCATGAAAAAGTACAGTTTTATTGGAGGGGGTGGAAGTGGTGCAGCTAGGCATCTAGTTTTTTTTTGTTTTTACTAATAATTATGAATAAATATTTACTGCACAATTTCAGCTCGAACAATTTTATACGTACTGAGTAAATTATTTTAAAGTTTCTCATGAAAAAGTACAGTTTGTATTGGAGGGGGTTGAAGTGGTGCAGCTAAGCGTCTAGTTTTTTTTCGGTTTTACTAATAATTATAAATACATATTTACTACACAATTTCAGCTCGAACAATTTTATACGTACTGAGTAAATTATTTTAAAGTTTCTCATGAAAAAGTACAGTTTGTATTGGAGGGGGTGGAAGTGGTGCAGCTAGGCATCTAGTTTTTTTTTGTTTTTACTAATAATTATGAATAAATATTTACTGCACAATTTCAGCTCGAACAATTTTATACGTACTGAGTAAATTATTTTAAAGTTTCTCATGAAAAAGTACAGTTTGTATTGGAGGGGGTTGAAGTGGTGCAGCTAAGCGTCTAGTTTTTTTTCGGTTTTACTAATAATTATAAATACATATTTACTGCACAATTTCAGCTCGAACAATTTTATACGTACTGAGTAAATTATTTTAAAGTTTCTCATGAAAAAGTACAGTTTTATTGGAGGGGGTGGAAGTGGTGCAGCTAGGCATCTAGTTTTTTTTTGTTTTTACTAATAATTATGAATAAATATTTACTGCACAATTTCAGCTCGAACAATTTTATACGTACTGAGTAAATTATTTTAAAGTTTCTCATGAAAAAGTACAGTTTGTATTGGAGGGGGTTGAAGTGGTGCAGCTAAGCGTCTAGTTTTTTTTCGGTTTTACTAATAATTATAAATACATATTTACTACACAATTTCAGCTCGAACAATTTTATACGTACTGAGTAAATTATTTTAAAGTTTCTCATGAAAAAGTACAGTTTTATTGGAGGGGGTGGAAGTGGTGCAGCTAGGCATCTAGTTTTTTTTTGTTTTTACTAATAATTATGAATAAATATTTACTGCACAATTTCAGCTCGAACAATTTTATACGTACTGAGTAAATTATTTTAAAGTTTCTCATGAAAAAGTACAGTTTGTATTGGAGGGGGTTGAAGTGGTGCAGCTAGGCATCTAGTTTTTTTTCGGTTTTACTAATAATTATAAATACATATTTACTGCACAATTTCAGCTCGAACAATTTTATACGTACTGAGTAAATTATTTTAAAGTTTCTCATGAAAAAGTACAGTTTTATTGGAGGGGGTGGAAGTGGTGCAGCTAGGCATCTAGTTTTTTTTTGTTTTTACTAATAATTATGAATAAATATTTACTGCACAATTTCAGCTCGAACAATTTTATACGTACTGAGTAAATTATTTTAAAGTTTCTCATGAAAAAGTACAGTTTGTATTGGAGGGGGTTGAAGTGGTGCAGCTAAGCGTCTAGTTTTTTTTCGGTTTTACTAATAATTATAAATACATATTTACTACACAATTTCAGCTCGAACAATTTTATACGTACTGAGTAAATTATTTTAAAGTTTCTCATGAAAAAGTACAGTTTGTATTGGAGGGGGTGGAAGTGGTGCAGCTAGGCATCTAGTTTTTTTTTGTTTTTACTAATAATTATGAATAAATATTTACTGCACAATTTCAGCTCGAACAATTTTATACGTACTGAGTAAATTATTTTAAAGTTTCTCATGAAAAAGTACAGTTTGTATTGGAGGGGGTTGAAGTGGTGCAGCTAAGCGTCTAGTTTTTTTTCGGTTTTACTAATAATTATAAATACATATTTACTGCACAATTTCAGCTCGAACAATTTTATACGTACTGAGTAAATTATTTTAAAGTTTCTCATGAAAAAGTACAGTTTTATTGGAGGGGGTGGAAGTGGTGCAGCTAGGCATCTAGTTTTTTTTTGTTTTTACTAATAATTATGAATAAATATTTACTGCACAATTTCAGCTCGAACAATTTTATACGTACTGAGTAAATTATTTTAAAGTTTCTCATGAAAAAGTACAGTTTGTATTGGAGGGGTTGAAGTGGTGCAGCTAAGCGTCTAGTTTTTTTTCGGTTTTACTAATAATTATAAATACATATTTACTACACAATTTCAGCTCGAACAATTTTATACGTACTGAGTAAATTATTTTAAAGTTTCTCATGAAAAAGTACAGTTTGTATTGGAGGGGGTGGAAGTGGTGCAGCTAGGCATCTAGTTTTTTTTTGTTTTTACTAATAATTATGAATAAATATTTACTGCACAATTTCAGCTCGAACAATTTTATACGTACTGAGTAAATTATTTTAAAGTTTCTCATGAAAAAGTACAGTTTGTATTGGAGGGGGTTGAAGTGGTGCAGCTAGGCATCTAGTTTTTTTTCGGTTTTACTAATAATTATAAATACATATTTACTGCACAATTTCAGCTCGAACAATTTTATACGTACTGAGTAAATTATTTTAAAGTTTCTCATGAAAAAGTACAGTTTGTATTGGAGGGGGTGGAAGTGGTGCAGCTAGGCATCTAGTTTTTTTTTGTTTTTACTAATAATTATGAATAAATATTTACTGCACAATTTCAGCTCGAACAATTTTATACGTACTGAGTAAATTATTTTAAAGTTTCTCATGAAAAAGTACAGTTTGTATTGGAGGGGGTTGAAGTGGTGCAGCTAGGCATCTAGTTTTTTTTTGTTTTTACTAATAATTATGAATAAATATTTACTGCACAATTTCAGCTCGAACAATTTTATACGTACTGAGTAAATTATTTTAAAGTTTCTCATGAAAAAGTACAGTTTGTATTGGAGGGGGTGGAAGTGGTGCAGCTAGGCATCTAGTTTTTTTTTGTTTTTACTAATAATTATGAATAAATATTTACTGCACAATTTCAGCTCGAACAATTTTATACGTACTGAGTAAATTATTTTAAAGTTTCTCATGAAAAAGTACAGTTTGTATTGGAGGGGGTTGAAGTGGTGCAGCTAGGCATCTAGTTTTTTTTTGTTTTTACTAATAATTATGAATAAATATTTACTGCACAATTTCAGCTCGAACATTTTTATACGTACTGAGTAAATTATTTTAAAGTTTCTCATGAAAAACTGCAGTTTGTATTGGAGGGGGTGGAAGTAGTGCAGCTAAGCGTCTAGTTTTTTTTCGGTTTTACTAATAATTATAAATACATATTTACTGCACAATTTCAGCTCGAACAATTTTATACGTACTGAGTAAATTATTTTAAAGTTTCTCATGAAAAAGTACAGTTTGTATTGGAGGGGGTGGAAGTGGTGCAGCTAGGCATCTAGTTTTTTTTTGTTTTTACTAATAATTATGAATAAATATTTACTGCACAATTTCAGCTCGAACAATTTTATACGTACTGAGTAAATTATTTTAAAGTTTCTCATGAAAAAGTACAGTTTGTATTGGAGGGGGTTGAAGTGGTGCAGCTAGGCATCTAGTTTTTTTTCGGTTTTACTAATAATTATAAATACATATTTACTGCACAATTTCAGCTCGAACAATTTTATACGTACTGAGTAAATTATTTTAAAGTTTCTCATGAAAAAGTACAGTTTGTATTGGAGGGGGTGGAAGTGGTGCAGCTAGGCATCTAGTTTTTTTTTGTTTTTACTAATAATTATGAATAAATATTTACTGCACAATTTCAGCTCGAACAATTTTATACGTACTGAGTAAATTATTTTAAAGTTTCTCATGAAAAAGTACAGTTTGTATTGGAGGGGGTTGAAGTGGTGCAGCTAGGCATCTAGTTTTTTTTTGTTTTTACTAATAATTATGAATAAATATTTACTGCACAATTTCAGCTCGAACATTTTTATACGTACTGAGTAAATTATTTTAAAGTTTCTCATGAAAAACTGCAGTTTGTATTGGAGGGGGTGGAAGTAGTGCAGCTAAGCGTCTAGTTTTTTTTCGGTTTTACTAATAATTATAAATACATATTTACTGCACAATTTCAGCTCGAACAATTTTATACGTACTGAGTAAATTATTTTAAAGTTTCTCATGAAAAAGTACAGTTTGTATTGGAGGAGGTGGAAGTGGTGCAGCTAGGCATCTAGTTTTTTTTTGTTTTTACTAATAATTATGAATAAATATTTACTGCACAATTTCAGCTCGAACAATTTTATACGTACTGAGTAAATTATTTTAAAGTTTCTCATGAAAAAGTACAGTTTGTATTGGAGGGGGTGGAAGTAGTGCAGCTAAGCGTCTAGTTTTTTTTCGGTTTTACTAATAATTATAAATACATATTTACTGCACAATTTCAGCTCGAACAATTTTATACGTACTGAGTAAATTATTTTAAAGTTTCTCATGAAAAAGTACAGTTTGTATTGGAGGGGGTGGAAGTGGTGCAGCTAGGCATTTAGTTTTTTTTTGTTTTTACTAATAATTATGAATAAATATTTACTGCACAATTTCAGCTCGAACAATTTTATACGTACTGAGTAAATTATTTTAAAGTTTCTCATGAAAAAGTACAGTTTGTATTGGAGGGGGTGGAAGTAGTGCAGCTAAGCGTCTAGTTTTTTTTCGGTTTTACTAATAATTATAAATACATATTTACTGCACAATTTCAGCTCGAACAATTTTATACGTACTGAGTAAATTATTTTAAAGTTTCTCATGAAAAAGTACAGTTTGTATTGGAGGGGGTGGAAGTGGTGCAGCTAGGCATTTAGTTTTTTTTTGTTTTTACTAATAATTATGAATAAATATTTACTGCACAATTTCAGCTCGAACATTTTTATACGTACTGAGTAAATTATTTTAAAGTTTCTCATGAAAAAGTACAGTTTGTATTGGAGGGGGTGGAAGTGGTGCAGCTAGGCATTTAGTTTTTTTTTGTTTTTACTAATAATTATGAATAAATATTTACTGCACAATTTCAGCTCGAACAATTTTATACGTACTGAGTAAATTATTTTAAAGTTTCTCATGAAAAAGTACAGTTTGTATTGGAGGGGGTGGAAGTGGTGCAGCTAGGCATTTAGTTTTTTTTTGTTTTTACTAATAATTATGAATAAATATTTACTGCACAATTTCAGCTCGAACAATTTTATACGTACTGAGTAAATTATTTTAAAGTTTCTCATGAAAAAGTACAGTTTGTATTGGAGGGGGTGGAAGTGGTGCAGCTAGGCATTTAGTTTTTTTTTGTTTTTACTAATAATTATGAATAAATATTTACTGCACAATTTCAGCTCGAACAATTTTATACGTACTGAGTAAATTATTTTAAAGTTTCTCATGAAAAAGTACAGTTTGTATTGGAGGGGGTGGAAGTGGTGCAGCTAGGCATTTAGTTTTTTTTTGTTTTTACTAATAATTATGAATAAATATTTACTGCACAATTTCAGCTCGAACATTTTTATACGTACTGAGTAAATTATTTTAAAGTTTCTCATGAAAAAGTACAGTTTGTATTGGAGGGGGTGGAAGTGGTGCAGCTAGGCATTTAGTTTTTTTTTGTTTTTACTAATAATTATGAATAAATATTTACTGCACAATTTCAGCTCGAACAATTTTATACGTACTGAGTAAATTATTTTAAAGTTTCTCATGAAAAAGTACAGTTTGTATTGGAGGGGGTGGAAGTGGTGCAGCTAGGCATTTAGTTTTTTTTTGTTTTTACTAATAATTATGAATAAATATTTACTGCACAATTTCAGCTCGAACAATTTTATACGTACTGAGTAAATTATTTTAAAGTTTCTCATGAAAAAGTACAGTTTGTATTGGAGGGGGTGGAAGTGGTGCAGCTAGGCATTTAGTTTTTTTTTGTTTTTACTAATAATTATGAATAAATATTTACTGCACAATTTCAGCTCGAACAATTTTATACGTACTGAGTAAATTATTTTAAAGTTTCTCATGAAAAAGTACAGTTTGTATTGGAGGGGGTGGAAGTGGTGCAGCTAGGCATTTAGTTTTTTTTTGTTTTTACTAATAATTATGAATAAATATTTACTGCACAATTTCAGCTCGAACATTTTTATACGTACTGAGTAAATTATTTTAAAGTTTCTCATGAAAAAGTACAGTTTGTATTGGAGGGGGTGGAAGTGGTGCAGCTAGGCATTTAGTTTTTTTTTGTTTTTACTAATAATTATGAATAAATATTTACTGCACAATTTCAGCTCGAACAATTTTATACGTACTGAGTAAATTATTTTAAAGTTTCTCATGAAAAAGTACAGTTTGTATTGGAGGGGGTGGAAGTAGTGCAGCTAAGCGTCTAGTTTTTTTTCGGTTTTACTAATAATTATAAATACATATTTACTGCACAATTTCAGCTCGAACAATTTTATACGTACTGAGTAAATTATTTTAAAGTTTCTCATGAAAAAGTACAGTTTGTATTGGAGGGGGTGGAAGTGGTGCAGCTAGGCATTTAGTTTTTTTTTGTTTTTACTAATAATTATGAATAAATATTTACTGCACAATTTCAGCTCGAACAATTTTATACGTACTGAGTAAATTATTTTAAAGTTTCTCATGAAAAAGTACAGTTTGTATTGGAGGGGGTGGAAGTGGTGCAGCTAGGCATTTAGTTTTTTTTTGTTTTTACTAATAATTATGAATAAATATTTACTGCACAATTTCAGCTCGAACATTTTTATACGTACTGAGTAAATTATTTTAAAGTTTCTCATGAAAAAGTACAGTTTGTATTGGAGGGGGTGGAAGTGGTGCAGCTAGGCATTTAGTTTTTTTTTGTTTTTACTAATAATTATAAATAAATATTTACTGCACAATTTCAGCTCGAACAATTTTATACGTACTGAGTAAATTATTTTAAAGTTTCTCATGAAAAAGTACAGTTTGTATTGGAGGGGGTGGAAGTAGTGCAGCTAAGCGTCTAGTTTTTTTTCGGTTTTACTAATAATTATAAATACATATTTACTGCACAATTTCAGCTCGAACAATTTTATACGTACTGAGTAAATTATTTTAAAGTTTCTCATGAAAAAGTACAGTTTGTATTGGAGGGGGTGGAAGTGGTGCAGCTAGGCATTTAGTTTTTTTTTGTTTTTACTAATAATTATGAATAAATATTTACTGCACAATTTCAGCTCGAACATTTTTATACGTACTGAGTAAATTATTTTAAAGTTTCTCATGAAAAAGTACAGTTTGTATTGGAGGGGGTGGAAGTGGTGCAGCTAGGCATTTAGTTTTTTTTTGTTTTTACTAATAATTATGAATAAATATTTACTGCACAATTTCAGCTCGAACAATTTTATACGTACTGAGTAAATTATTTTAAAGTTTCTCATGAAAAAGTACAGTTTGTATTGGAGGGGGTGGAAGTGGTGCAGCTAGGCATTTAGTTTTTTTTTGTTTTTACTAATAATTATGAATAAATATTTACTGCACAATTTCAGCTCGAACATTTTTATACGTACTGAGTAAATTATTTTAAAGTTTCTCATGAAAAAGTACAGTTTGTATTGGAGGGGGTGGAAGTGGTGCAGCTAGGCATTTAGTTTTTTTTTGTTTTTACTAATAATTATAAATAAATATTTACTGCACAATTTCAGCTCGAACAATTTTATACGTACTGAGTAAATTATTTTAAAGTTTCTCATGAAAAAGTACAGTTTGTATTGGAGGGGGTGGAAGTAGTGCAGCTAAGCGTCTAGTTTTTTTTCGGTTTTACTAATAATTATAAATACATATTTACTGCACAATTTCAGCTCGAACAATTTTATACGTACTGAGTAAATTATTTTAAAGTTTCTCATGAAAAAGTACAGTTTGTATTGGAGGGGGTGGAAGTGGTGCAGCTAGGCATTTAGTTTTTTTTTGTTTTTACTAATAATTATGAATAAATATTTACTGCACAATTTCAGCTCGAACAATTTTATACGTACTGAGTAAATTATTTTAAAGTTTCTCATGAAAAAGTACAGTTTGTATTGGAGGGGGTGGAAGTAGTGCAGCTAAGCGTCTAGTTTTTTTTCGGTTTTACTAATAATTATAAATACATATTTACTGCACAATTTCAGCTCGAACAATTTTATACGTACTGAGTAAATTATTTTAAAGTTTCTCATGAAAAAGTACAGTTTGTATTGGAGGGGGTGGAAGTGGTGCAGCTAGGCATTTAGTTTTTTTTTGTTTTTACTAATAATTATGAATAAATATTTACTGCACAATTTCAGCTCGAACATTTTTATACGTACTGAGTAAATTATTTTAAAGTTTCTCATGAAAAACTGCAGTTTGTATTGGAGGGGGTGGAAGTAGTGCAGCTAAGCGTCTAGTTTTTTTTCGGTTTTACTAATAATTATAAATACATATTTACTGCACAATTTCAGCTCGAACAATTTTATACGTACTGAGTAAATTATTTTAAAGTTTCTCATGAAAAAGTACAGTTTGTATTGGAGGAGGTGGAAGTGGTGCAGCTAGGCATCTAGTTTTTTTTTGTTTTTACTAATAATTATGAATAAATATTTACTGCACAATTTCAGCTCGAACAATTTTATACGTACTGAGTAAATTATTTTAAAGTTTCTCATGAAAAAGTACAGTTTGTATTGGAGGGGGTGGAAGTAGTGCAGCTAAGCGTCTAGTTTTTTTTCGGTTTTACTAATAATTATAAATACATATTTACTGCACAATTTCAGCTCGAACAATTTTATACGTACTGAGTAAATTATTTTAAAGTTTCTCATGAAAAAGTACAGTTTGTATTGGAGGAGGTGGAAGTGGTGCAGCTAGGCATCTAGTTTTTTTTTGTTTTTACTAATAATTATGAATAAATATTTACTGCACAATTTCAGCTCGAACAATTTTATACGTACTGAGTAAATTATTTTAAAGTTTCTCATGAAAAAGTACAGTTTGTATTGGAGGGGGTGGAAGTAGTGCAGCTAAGCGTCTAGTTTTTTTTCGGTTTTACTAATAATTATAAATACATATTTACTGCACAATTTCAGCTCGAACATTTTTATACGTACTGAGTAAATTATTTTAAAGTTTCTCATGAAAAAGTACAGTTTGTATTGGAGGGGGTGGAAGTAGTGCAGCTAAGCGTCTAGTTTTTTTTCGGTTTTACTAATAATTATAAATACATATTTACTGCACAATTTCAGCTCGAACAATTTTATACGTACTGAGTAAATTATTTTAAAGTTTCTCATGAAAAAGTACAGTTTGTATTGGAGGGGGTGGAAGTGGTGCAGCTAGGCATCTAGTTTTTTTTTGTTTTTACTAATAATTATGAATAAATATTTACTGCACAATTTCAGCTCGAACAATTTTATACGTACTGAGTAAATTATTTTAAAGTTTCTCATGAAAAAGTACAGTTTGTATTGGAGGGGGTTGAAGTGGTGCAGCTAGGCATCTAGTTTTTTTTCGGTTTTACTAATAATTATAAATACATATTTACTGCACAATTTCAGCTCGAACAATTTTATACGTACTGAGTAAATTATTTTAAAGTTTCTCATGAAAAAGTACAGTTTGTATTGGAGGGGGTGGAAGTGGTGCAGCTAGGCATCTAGTTTTTTTTTGTTTTTACTAATAATTATGAATAAATATTTACTGCACAATTTCAGCTCGAACAATTTTATACGTACTGAGTAAATTATTTTAAAGTTTCTCATGAAAAAGTACAGTTTGTATTGGAGGAGGTGGAAGTGGTGCAGCTAGGCATCTAGTTTTTTTTTGTTTTTACTAATAATTATGAATAAATATTTACTGCACAATTTCAGCTCGAACAATTTTATACGTACTGAGTAAATTATTTTAAAGTTTCTCATGAAAAAGTACAGTTTGTATTGGAGGGGGTGGAAGTAGTGCAGCTAAGCGTCTAGTTTTTTTTCGGTTTTACTAATAATTATAAATACATATTTACTGCACAATTTCAGCTCGAACAATTTTATACGTACTGAGTAAATTATTTTAAAGTTTCTCATGAAAAAGTACAGTTTGTATTGGAGGGGGTTGAAGTGGTGCAGCTAGGCATCTAGTTTTTTTTTGTTTTTACTAATAATTATGAATAAATATTTACTGCACAATTTCAGCTCGAACATTTTTATACGTACTGAGTAAATTATTTTAAAGTTTCTCATGAAAAACTGCAGTTTGTATTGGAGGGGGTGGAAGTAGTGCAGCTAAGCGTCTAGTTTTTTTTCGGTTTTACTAATAATTATAAATACATATTTACTGCACAATTTCAGCTCGAACAATTTTATACGTACTGAGTAAATTATTTTAAAGTTTCTCATGAAAAAGTACAGTTTGTATTGGAGGAGGTGGAAGTGGTGCAGCTAGGCATCTAGTTTTTTTTTGTTTTTACTAATAATTATGAATAAATATTTACTGCACAATTTCAGCTCGAACAATTTTATACGTACTGAGTAAATTATTTTAAAGTTTCTCATGAAAAAGTACAGTTTGTATTGGAGGGGGTGGAAGTAGTGCAGCTAAGCGTCTAGTTTTTTTTCGGTTTTACTAATAATTATAAATACATATTTACTGCACAATTTCAGCTCGAACAATTTTATACGTACTGAGTAAATTATTTTAAAGTTTCTCATGAAAAAGTACAGTTTGTATTGGAGGGGGTTGAAGTGGTGCAGCTAGGCATCTATTTTTTTTTGTTTTTACTAATAATTATGAATAAATATTTACTGCACAATTTCAGCTCGAACATTTTTATACGTACTGAGTAAATTATTTTAAAGTTTCTCATGAAAAAGTACAGTTTGTATTGGAGGGGGTGGAAGTGGTGCAGCTAGGCATCTAGTTTTTTTTTGTTTTTACTAATAATTATGAATAAATATTTACTGCACAATTTCAGCTCGAACAATTTTATACGTACTGAGTAAATTATTTTAAAGTTTCTCATGAAAAAGTACAGTTTGTATTGGAGGGGGTGGAAGTAGTGCAGCTAAGCGTCTAGTTTTTTTTTGTTTTTACTAATAATTATGAATAAATATTTACTGCACAATTTCAGCTCGAACATTTTTATACGTACTGAGTAAATTATTTTAAAGTTTCTCATGAAAAACTGCAGTTTGTATTGGAGGGGGTGGAAGTAGTGCAGCTAAGCGTCTAGTTTTTTTTCGGTTTTACTAATAATTATAAATACATATTTACTGCACAATTTCAGCTCGAACAATTTTATACGTACTGAGTAAATTATTTTAAAGTTTCTCATGAAAAAGTACAGTTTGTATTGGAGGGGGTGGAAGTGGTGCAGCTAGGCATCTAGTTTTTTTTTGTTTTTACTAATAATTATGAATAAATATTTACTGCACAATTTCAGCTCGAACAATTTTATACGTACTGAGTAAATTATTTTAAAGTTTCTCATGAAAAAGTACAGTTTGTATTGGAGGGGGTTGAAGTGGTGCAGCTAGGCATCTAGTTTTTTTTTGTTTTTACTAATAATTATGAATAAATATTTACTGCACAATTTCAGCTCGAACAATTTTATACGTACTGAGTAAATTATTTTAAAGTTTCTCATGAAAAAGTACAGTTTGTATTGGAGGGGGTTGAAGTGGTGCAGCTAGGCATCTAGTTTTTTTTTGTTTTTACTAATAATTATGAATAAATATTTACTGCACAATTTCAGCTCGAACAATTTTATACGTACTGAGTAAATTATTTTAAAGTTTCTCATGAAAAAGTACAGTTTGTATTGGAGGGGGTGGAAGTGGTGCAGCTAGGCATCTAGTTTTTTTTTGTTTTTACTAATAATTATGAATAAATATTTACTGCACAATTTCAGCTCGAACAATTTTATACGTACTGAGTAAATTATTTTAAAGTTTCTCATGAAAAACTGCAGTTTGTATTGGAGGGGGTGGAAGTAGTGCAGCTAAGCGTCTAGTTTTTTTTCGGTTTTACTAATAATTATAAATACATATTTACTGCACAATTTCAGCTCGAACAATTTTATACGTACTGAGTAAATTATTTTAAAGTTTCTCATGAAAAACTGCAGTTTGTATTGGAGGGGGTGGAAGTAGTGCAGCTAAGCGTCTAGTTTTTTTTCGGTTTTACTAATAATTATAAATACATATTTACTGCACAATTTCAGCTCGAACAATTTTATACGTACTGAGTAAATTATTTTAAAGTTTCTCATGAAAAAGTGCAGTTTGTATGGGAGGGGGTTGAAGCGGTGCAGCTAGGCGTCTAGTTTTTTTTGGTTTTACTAATAATTATATATAAATATTAACTGCACGATTTCAGCTCGAACAATTTTATATGTACTGAGTAAATTATTTTAAAGTTTCTCATGAAAAAGTGCATTTAGTACGGGAGGGGGTGGAAGCGGTGAAAGCTAAGCGTCTAGTTTTTTTGTCTCTTATTAGTAATTCTAAATAAATATTTAGTGCAAAATTTCAGCTCGAACACTTTTATACGTACTGAGTAAATTGATTTTAAAGTTTCTCATGAAAAAGTGCTGTTTGTATGGGAGGGGGTGGAAGCGGTGCAGCTAAGCGTCTTGTTTTTTTTGGTCTTACTAGTAATTCTGAATAAATATTTAGTCCAAAATTTCAGCTCGAAACCTTATATACGTACTGCTTAAATTGATTTTTAAGTTTCTCATGAAAAAGTGCAGTTTGTATGGGAGGGGGTGGAAGCGGTGCAGCTAAGCGTCTAGTTTTTCATATTCTTACTACCAATCTTGAACAAATATTTAGTGCACAATTTCAGCTCGAAAACTTTAATACGTACTGAGTAAATTGATTTTAAAGTTTCTCATGAAAAAGTGTAGTTTGTATGGGAGGGGGTGGAAGCGGTTCAGCTAAGCCTCTAGTTTTTTTTTGGTCTTACTAGTAATTCTGAACAACTATTTAGTGCAAAATTTCAGCTCGAAAACTTTTATACGTACTGAGTAAATTGATTTTAAAGTTTCTCATGAAAAAGTGCAGTTTGTATGGGAGGGGGTGGAAGCGGTGGAGCTAAGCGTCTAGTTTTTTTGATTCTTACTACCAATTTTGAACAAATATTTAGCGCAAAATTTCAGCTCGAAAACTTTTATACGTACTGAGTAAATTGATTTTAAAATTTCTCATGAAAAAGTGCAGTTTGTATGGGAGGGGGTGGAAGCGGTGCAGCTAAGCGTCTAGTTTTTTTTATTCTCACTAGCTATTCTTAATTAACATTTACTGCAAAATTTCAGCTCGAAAACTTTTATACGTACTGAGTAAATTGATTTTAAAGTTTTTCATGAAAAAGTGCAGTTAGTACGGGAGGGGGTGGAAGCGGTGCAGCTAAGCGTCTAGTTTTTTTGTCTCTTATTAGTAATTCTAAATTAATATTTAGTGCAAAATTTCAGCTCGAACACTTTTATACGTACTGAGTAAATTGATTTTAAATTTTCTCATGAAAAAGTGCAGTTTGTATGGGAGGGGGTGGAAGCGGTGCAGCTAAGCGTCTAGTTTTTTTTTCGTCTTACTACTTCTTTTAAATAAATATTTGATGCAAATTTCAGCTCGAAAACTTTTATAGGTACTCAGTAAATTGATTTTAAATTTTCTCTTGAAAAAGTGCAGTTTGTATGGGAGGGGGTGGAAGCGGTGCTGGTAAGCGTCTAGTTTTTTTTTGGTCTTACTACTTCTTTTGAATAAATATTTAGTGCAAATTTCAGCTCGAAAACTTTTATACGTACTGAGTAAATTGATTTTAAAGTTTTTCATGAAAAAGTGCAGTTAGTACGGGAGGGGGTGGAAGCGGTGCAGCTAAGCGTCTAGTTTTTTTTTCGTCTTACTACTTCTTCTAAATAAATATTTGATGCAAATTTCAGCTCGAAAACTTTTATAGGTACTCAGTAAATTGATTTTAAATTTTCTCATGAAAAAGTGCAGTTTGTGTGGGAGGGGGTGGAAGCGGTGCAGGTAAGCGTCTAGTTTTTTTTGGTCTTACTACTTATTCTGAATAAATATTTAGTGCACAATTTCAGCTCGAAAACTTTTATACGTTCTGAGTAAATTATTTTAGATATTAGAAGATATTAGCAATTGTAGCTTTCAACTCTTATTCTATTCCCTGAAATTTAGGTAATGGAGCTCATTTAACCAATTAACAATCCAACAAAAACGAACGTTCTATTTTAAACGGTCTCGGAGATATGAGTCTATATGTACGGCGTACGGCGGGACGGTTTTTTTGTATTTTTAAGCTTATTCAGTTGTGAAACGCGAAAAAACAAAATTTCGGGGCAGACAATTTTTTTATTAAGTTTGACTTGATTTATACTGCAAACCCTTTTCAATATGGATTTCATCGATTAGTAAGGAAACAATTTTTTCTTGATCGCTTAAATTTTTTGATATTCCGCGCAAATAATGCTCGTCATTGCTGGAGTCTTTGTAATCAGGTGAAATACACAAAGGAGATGAAATACTCTGTAAATTAAAAATTTTCTCAACAATTCGTAAGTTGATAAAGATTACGAGTATATAATAAAATCAAAAACTATAATCGAAGTATCATAATGAGGCTTTTTGGTCATTAAAACTTTTAATTGATTAGTAATTACAGCTAATTCGCTTTCATGCTCATCTTCCATATTAGCTGCTTAATTTAAATATTGTAAGGCTTTTCAAAACTAAACAATCGAGATACGGAGGTATTATTTTGAACATGACCAAAGAGATAATTTCAAGTTTTTAGCTAAAATCCAATTTAAATCAGAAGATGAAATTTCAAAGTTCCGGTTATATATTTTAATGTTTAAATTTATATCTATCGATATTTTAACGACCATTTCACAGCCTAAAGTTTCAAGCTCTTGAATTGAATGCTATAAGCTGCTTCAAATGTGTAAAAATTCGTCAGATCTAGCTTTGTTTTGAAATATTTTTCAATGTCGCTCTGAAGAAAGACATCGGAAAGTTCTTCATTTCGCATAAAATGTCTCTCTTTGCGAAGAACTGGATCAGTTCTTGAAACAGGTGGTGAAGTACTGAGATATGACGGAAGGTTTGGGAATATTGATGGAACAGCATTAGACACTAACTTCTTGTATTTCAATGCTGTAGGGACAGTTCGATATTACATTAACATAGCGAGAGAAGAAAAGTATGAGCACTGTTATACATAGATCTGTAATAAACCAGTCGGTGACTGACAGTTGAATTAACAAGTTGTGTTTTAACTCTACAAATGCAGGACCAATTTCAGAAACTTCAAAGTCATTCGCGTGAAAATGAAGTTCGCAGATAGATGAAGATTTGGTAGGTTGCCATTTGGCCCGGTGAATGGTAATAAGCCACAACTTTCGTTTAGACTAATTTTGTGGAAATGAAAATGTTGAACAACGATCAACTTAAACGTCTTTCTTCGCTTTATCGTAATTACTACGACATCCCGGAACACATCAATGACGAGGAATTTTTATAATAGAAAAAATTAAATTAATTGTAAAATTTATCCGCCAGAAACTATAATCAGTAAATATCTGCATAAAAAATATGTTGGTTAAAAACTGAATTACAACTACACCTTCAAAAAGAAAACGGTTCAAACAAAAAACATATTTGCAAGGAAATTTTAAATTTAATAATACACCAGACAATACATATTTTATTTTTTCGCAAGTTAGAGCTACAGCTATTTTTAAGTATTTACTTTGGAAAGTACAGCTCCTATTGATTCTAAATATATTTTAGATTGTTCACTATTGTTTTTCAAAACTGGGAAAGAAAACCAAATGAAAAATATACTTTCGCAAAATTATGTGCACCCTGGAAATCGAAAAACCCTTTTGAAAATATAAAATCTAGCAACTTTTATTACCTTGATTAAATAAACATTTTAGTTCTAGGATAGAAATTGCAGTATTCAGACTGTTCAGTACGATCAAATGTTCAATACGGTTTTCTGTCTATTTTTTCGAACTCCACTGTTCAAGATCAAAACAATTTCAAGTATTAAAATGAAACTAACAAGTACGTTCGAAATCAAAAACAATTTCGAGAATGAAAAACTAAAACAAAAGGTTAACGACTTAGTTGGATGGATTTCCAACATTCTCCCCCCGCTGAGACGTCAGTTTCAGTAAGACCGATGCAGGGCTGCTATGACAGTTTAAAAGATCTTGAGCTGAATGCTAATTAACCACATGATTTACGAATTGTTGTGAGCGTACCAAGAATTTGAAAGGGTGAAGTTCTTCCAACGATGTTGGAAGTTCACCTCCTTCTCCTTCTAGATTTCTAAATTCACGCTATGTTGATTGATGTTGACAATGTATAAGAAATGATGGGATAGGAATTTTCTTTTAGCTGATGTGATTCAATGTCTTGAGTCGGTACTAAGGCTATTTTGGTTACTGGTCTCTTAAATGTATTTCCTCTTGCTGTTACTGATACTATTCTAATAAGTGAATCCCTTCCTGGGTGTATCTCGGTGATTCTGGCAAGTGGCCATTTGTACGGAGGAAGTCTCTCGTCCTTGAGTAAGCAAAGATCTCCTACCTTGGGTGACTTTTCTTGCTGGAGTCATTTGGGCCTTTGTTGTAGTCGTGCGAGGTATTCCTTGGTCCATTGTTCCAAAATGTTTGAGCAAGTCGTTGGGTAAGCTGCCATCGATCTAGTCTATTAATGTTGACTTCTGATATATCTACTTCAGGTGGTGCCAATAACATATCTCCGATCAAGAAATGGCCTCGAGTCAAAGCGGTGTCGTCTGTTGGATCGTCAGTAAGCGGACATATTGGTCTGGAATTGAAACATGCTTCTATTTGGATAGGGGTAGTTGCATGTTCTTCGTATGTCAAAGCGGCGTTTCCCAAAATGCGTCGTAAATGTAGTTTAATCGATTTTACTCCTGCTTCCCACAGTCCTCCGAAATGAGGAGCTGCCGGTGGATTAAAGTGCCATCTAATACCTTCGTTGGACAAGTTTTCAGCTACGGCGATGTTTGCCTGTTGTGTTTTTTGAATCTCACTGTTGGCTCCGATGAAATTTGTGCCGCAATCGCTATAGATGTGGCTGCATAAGCCTCATCTACCTATGAAACGTCGAAAGGCTGCTAAGAAAGCTTGCGTCGTCAGATCGCTAACGACTTCAATATGTATCGCTTTAATGGTTAGGCATATAAATACGGCAACATAACCTTTCCGAATTTTGCTTCCTCTTCCATTTCGATCCTTCAATTCAAATGGTCCGCAATAGTCAACGCCAACATGTGAAAACGGACGAGAAATTGTAACCCGGGATGTAGGTAGATTTCCCATTAATTGAGTGGAAGTCTTCGCTTTAGTTCGAAAGCAAGTTACACACTTATGCACGAAATTATTTATGGTATTTCTTCCATCAATAAGCCAAAATCTTCTTCTCAAAAATGCTAACATTAACTGTGTTTGTCCGTGTAACGTAGCCTTTGTATTCGATGCAATAACAATTCCGTGAATTTTCCACTTCTGGGTAAAATGATCGGATGAACTTCGTCGAATGCCAAATTGGAGTGTGCGAGGCGTTCGCCAACAAGTAAGATTCCATTTCCGTCTAGAAATGGATTCAAATTCCTGATCTTACTAGTCTTGCTAAGTGGGCTTCCTTCTATCAAATGTCGAAGATCTTGTTCAAATTCTTGGTTTTGGGTGTATTTAAGCCAAAATTCAAAAGATTCCTTTAGTTCATGAGATATCAAATGTCCTGTGTTATTTTCCAACTTTGATGAAAGCTTCCTAAACCGGTAACAGTATGCCGTCACTCTAATCAGTTGGGTCATTGACGAAAACCTGTTGATCAAGTCGTCATTTTCGATAGTGCTGTTCAAACATGTCACTGCATTTTTCCGTTTTTCGAGTTCAGTACCTGGAATAACTTCATGTTTCGGCCAATGGTCTTCACCATGTTGCAACCATTCTGGACCGTTCCACCATAAAATGCTATCTTACAACTCCGTAGATTCTACACCTCGAGATGCCAAGTCGGCTGGATCTTGTTGAGAAGACACGTGGTGCCATAGTATATTTCCCGTGTGTTCAAATATTTCCGTCGTTCGATTGGCAAAAAACGTAGTCCATCTGGTTGGATGACTATGTAACCAGGAAAGCACTATCTGCGAATCAGTCCACAGCCAACAGTTTACACCAGATAATTTGAACGAATCTTTGACTCTTTTCATCGATTTCGAAAGTAGAACAGCTCCACACAGTTCTAGTCGAGGAATCGTAACGGGTCGTATAGGAGCGACTTTCGTTTTGGACATTACCTAGTCAAGTCATAAATATTGGTACACAGAAAAATCGACGCCAAATGAAAACGAATTAATATTTTTCAAAACTTTTTTTTTCTTTTTATTGGGCTATTCAATGGCTACAAATCTTAGAACAACGTATTGGAAATGACTTCCATTTGCCTTCCAGCACGACTTGAGATGATCTGGCCCCTCATCGATCGCGAGACGCACTTCATGCATGGGAAAATTATCCACTCCACGGACAAGGGCTCGCTTCAACGACTCAATATTTGGGTGGTCGCAAAGTA
Source organism: Chorisops tibialis (assembly GCA_963669355.1). NCBI lineage: Eukaryota > Metazoa > Arthropoda > Insecta > Diptera > Stratiomyidae > Chorisops > Chorisops tibialis. The sequence goes on along the minus strand of OY770265.1, from coordinate 13,114,608 downwards.
AAATTGAATTGGACTTTGAAATTGAAGTGCGGGCAATAACTGAAGAATACTGCCAGTATGATTGTGCATGATTGTATTTTTTGTTTACGCGTCCTGCGAGGTGAGCAGCCTTTAATGTAGGTCGTGCGAAATATCAAATATAAGCAATTTCAGGGGTTTCGAAGGAGTTATCTTTCACGAATGGAGTTGATTAACACACTTCGACACGGTCGGATTAATCGGATTCGAATTAATAAAATTAAGTAATTGATGGTGAATTAAGTTTTTGTTTATAAAGTGGATATCTAAAGTACAACACTTGTAATAAATAGTGTTTAATAAATTGTTTGTTTTCTAATCAATTACAACAATTTTATTCAAAAAACAAATCTTACACCTCTTGTTGCCACCTTTTATTAAGCAAAGCTATTACTTCTGGTTCTAGGCTTCGAATATATCACGCAAATCTACCTTTTCTAGTTTTGGACTTCGATTATACACCGCAAAAGTATTTTATTTGGATCTGAGATTCGATTATATTAAACAAAGCTACTCTGTCTGGTTGCAGACTTCGATTATATCACGCAAAGCTACTCTGTCTGGTTCTAGACTTCGATTATATCACGCAAAGCTACTTGCTCTGGTTCTGGACTTCGATTATATAACGCAAAGCTACACTGGACGGTTCTTGTCTTCGATGACATTAAGGGGTTACATACATTAGTTAGTTAAAAAAAATTTATTTTTCAAAATGGTACTCATTCGAAAGTACTATCTTTTGAGTGTCTACCCTGAAAAAATCATAAAGAGTTTCGCTGTAATCACGAATTTATAGCGTTGTGTTACCAACAAGGTAAGCAACGACTATTAGATGACTCAAAACTTTAAACGCGTTTTTCTCGAAACAGCGTTTTCAAAATCTGTACCGGAAATATCTCCGCGACTTAAGGACCAATCGCAATCTTGTTTTGCACAGTTAAATTCGATAGAATATTCTAGCACTAATCGGGCCGTTTTTTCGATAACTGGCATAGTTTTTCTTAACGTAAGTGCTGAAAAGTTTTGAAGTCTAAATGTCGTCTTTTTTATTCCAGAGACTGCCATGATTCGAAAATATGTAATTTTTAAATTCCGCAACGAGCGAGCATTTGAGCGGTCCGAACAGTTATGTGCAAGCAAACACACGTCATCAGCACAATCAAGGCGACTTAAAATGTTAAATAGTTTCCATTGAAGACCTTTATCTTGCAGTGCAGCTTTCAAGATGTCATTTATTACCACTAGAAACAGAGCTGGTGATGATATGCAGCCTTGTCTGACAGCCGTTACTCAGGAAAGTTCTCGGACAGGTCTCCTGTATGTAAGACGCGACACCTTGCATCGTCGTAGGATTCTTTAATCATAGCTATCATCTTATCTGAAATACCTCTCCTACGCCAAGCGTTTCATATGTAAGCTCGCTTAACGCCTTCTCGAAGTCCACAAACATGAGATGTAGTGGCAAACCCATATCGGGAGACTCAAATATTATCCGTAGGGTATTTTTGTGATCGGTATAAGACGACCCTTTACGGAATCCAGCCTGACAAACTTCGAGAGTGCTCTCCACGATAGCACTAATCCTATTGAGAATTATCTTAGCCATGAATTAAGATTTGGCAGTAAGTAGACATATGCCACGCCAATTGCCACAATTCCGAAGTTCGCCCTTTTTCGGAATTTTCACAATGCCGCCCTCTTTCCATTCAGTCGGATATCGTCCTTCATTCCACACTTCAGTAAAGAGTGGGAGTAGTATATTGGTTGTTATTTCCGGATCCGCTTTGAGGAGTCCGGGTGGAAGTCCTTCTATACCTGGGGCTTTCCTTCCCGTCACTAACCGAATGGCGGAAACTAATAGTCCCTAATAGAGAATTTTTGCGGTTGGATGTTTGGTAATTGTTCTGTTTCTGGAATATTTTCTCTGACAAGATGTGTAAAATATCAGAGAAGGAGAAATCCTGAAATAACTTTTCGCGTGGAATGGTGGTGTACTCGTGTTTTTTGTTGGGGGTATCTAATACACATTAAGCTTGTACTTCATTTGAAAAATTTGTGGCCTCTTCCCTCGTCATTCAATGTTCGAACGTTTCAGAAGCCAATCATTGTCCCTGAGTCGTTACCGTAGAATCAGTTCGTATTCGAGACGCTGTACCCGTTTCTCGTATCAGTTAGGCTTCAAGGTGTTTACTGACTTGACCGTTTTCCACACAAAATGCGGTATCATTTTCTCGGGACGGCTTGACAGATTTTAATAATTTTTCGTACACTTATTACTTTGAAGAAACTGATGCTGATGTGGCAGAGGAATTTTAAAAACATTCAAAATTAAGTCATTTATAAGCTTTGAAAGTTTTAAATTTTTAAAAAAAAATTCATTTATATTTATAATCAATTATTTGAAATGCTAGTACTGTTACCTATCGACCGAAAAAAAATCATGCTGATTACTGTTATCATTTTCGAGACAAATGTACCGATGTGGATAAAAATTTAAAAACAACAACTTTTCAGCAGAACAAAAAAACTAACAGAGTTCTAGTACGATTCACACCGACCTTCTTCGCTTTGAATTAATTTTTTGAGCACTTCTACTCAACGGGAAAATCTGCGGTTTGTTCTATTATGTGTTGAATTGAATGAAGAAAAAAATCGATTGTTTTTCATATTCAAGTCAGTAACCCCCTTAAGATCACGAGTGATATGACCATCATCCAGTGAGTGTCCATTTGACATCTTTACGGCAAGCAGGATTATATGTGGGTGAATTCTACTGCTCCCATTTCATAGGGTGATCGTTAGCTCAGGTTCGTGGAATCGCTATTCTCCAAAAATAGTTACATGAATTGCAAAAACCTCATTCTACAACGGGGAGACAATTTTGTGCATTTTGTGCATAAAATTCTTAAACGTAACCGTAGCCAATGTATGCAACCCCTTAAACTAAACCGAAAGCTACTTTTCTGGGTGTGGGCTTCGATTATATCAAGCAAAACTCCTTTGTATGGTTCTCGGCTTCGATTATATCGCCCAAAGCTACTTCGTTTGGTTCTAGGCTTCGATTATAGCACTCAAAGCTACTTTGGCTGGTTCTGGGAAACGGTTTTCTTAAACAAAGCTACTATATTTGGTTCTGGACCATGATGGTTACTATTTTTTTTTTGATTATTCAAAGGCTATCAATAATATAAGACAATCCTATGAAAAAAAAAATTTACCACATTTTTCGCTGTTGAGATAGACTGAGAGCGAAAAGCTTTCCGAATGCTTTGAGCCGCCAATTGATTTAAAATTAGAATGAAAATTTACGGATATGTTCTTATGGTTGAAAAGGAAAATATCCAAAAAGGATTTTTATTATTATTTCATAATTTTACATTAAAAGGAACTTGTTTCGTTTTATTGATTTCATTAACAATTTTTGATAAATTGCGTTGGTAGTTAGGGGAATATTTGAGCCATTCACTGCACAAATCGATTAACTCCACTTTTTGAAATATCTTAAATTTAAGTGTCAAAGCACTTGATTCAATAATAGCTTTTTATATTTGTAATCAATTTTTCAAATAATAAAGATTAAAACCATTAAACGATAACATTTTTCTGGCTATTGAATAATAAATAACTTATTTCAGAAGCCATTTTGATTAACTGCGCAATCTAATATAAATCGTTGCAATAATTCAGCTCAAATTCCGGAGCAGGCTCAAAGTTTGCAATTGAAATCAAATTTTTGGTAAGTGGACATAGCTATTTGCCTATTGATTCGGACTTTGCCATTATTGAGTCACATACGGAAAAAATTCAAAACATTTTCTAAGCAGATGATTGGTACAACATAATCAAAATATAAAAAGAAAGCGCCTTTTAGTGTAATCCAAATAACCGATTTATTCCCAACAAAACCTTTAGAAAATTCAGTCGTTAACAGAAAAGGAATCGTTACAAAGTTACTAGTAAATTGACTTAAGATGCGCTGGATAAAGGTACAAAAGTCCAAACCACAGCTCATGCAATTCGTAATTAAGATTCACAATTTAATGCCGTTAAATAAACTAATATAAGCAAATCTGTAGAAGGTAGACCAAAAAGTCTGAATAATGCAGATCAGTTCTTATTTTTATCAGCCGCAAAAGAAGTCGGGTTGCGCATTAATAAAAGCAAAACAAAAGTAATGACGCAAACAAGAAGGAGAACGCAAATCAGACAAAAGATAGCAATTGCGGAATATGATTTGGAGAGTGTGGACAACTTCATATATCTTGGGGCTAATCAAACGACGGATAATACTTGCAAATAAGACGTATTGCTCGGTACTTCCAACAATGAAATCCAAGAAAGTGCACAGGAACAATAAGCTGCGGATTTATAAAACTGTTATACGACCTGTGCTCTGTTATGGCAGCGAGACGTGGACATTAACGCGAACTTCCGAAAACAGCAGTTAACGCATTCGAAAGAAAGGAAGGTCCTCCGAAGAATGTTGGGACCTGTGAAGGAAGGATCGGAATGGCGAGTAAGATACAACCATGAGTTGTATTAACTCCGCGACGAGCCAGAAGCTTCAATATTCATCAAGCTGCGTAAACTGCAGTGGGCTGGCCATGTAGAGCGAATGGAAGACAGAAGAATCCCCAAACGTGCTCTAAAAGGCAAAGCGAGTAATAACCGGCCAGTAGGTAAACCACGCAAGCGATGGGAAGACTCGGTTGATGAAGACAGCAAAGCCATTTTAAAAATTAGCAGCTGGCGGACGCGGTCTTTGGATCGAGACGATAGGAGGCGACGACTTGAGGAGACCAAGGCCCGATTTGAGCTGTCGCGCCATTGATGATGATGATTAGATATTACTTCGAAATGCAATTTATTCTCTTCTTTTAATAGATTTGGTATTTCATTTTGTATCTTGGTAATATTGTTCATTCTCTCATAGTATAATTTATTTATTACAAATTGTTTATTATTATTTACTAAAACATTTCTTGTGGCCGAATGGTAGTAAGGGTCACAGAGCGTAACCGTGATCTGGTACATGACGTAGCATAAATTCTGTGCCCACTGTAAATAACATCAACAGCTCTGCTACTGAATCCTATCTGCACCTCCCCGCGGTGGCCACCAGGTGTTTTGTTTAAAACAGCAGACGGAGAAGGGTGAAGGTGAGTGTTCCGCGCCTCTAATCGGAACTGCCATTCATACTGGCCCTCCAGGTTGGGGGTTGGGCGAAATGTTGACAACGTCTCCCCGGAAAAAACTCACGTGTCCAGGCAACCGGATTACAGATTGAACAGATTGGACAGATCAGACGGCAACGGAAAATGGACTATTCTTTTCGATCCTGGAATGTGCGTTCACTACATTGAACAGGTGCATTGCGGGAACTTCTTCAGGAGATGCCTCGTAACAACATCAGCATCCTCGCTCTCCAAGAAACGAAATGGCTCAGAAGCGAAGTTAACGATTGCAGATCTCACACGATTCTTAACAGCGGGAAAAGGCAAGGAAGCAGGGAATTCGGTGTCGCCTTTGTGGCAGATAATGAGTTCAAACAACTCGAAACGAAATTTATACCGATCAGTTTTTTTTTTTTTGGTTTTACTACTAATTATGAATAAATATTGACTGCACAATTTCAGCTCGAACAATTTTATATGTACTGAGTAAATTATTTTAAAGTTTCTCATGAAAAACTGCAGTTTGTATGGGAGGGGGTGGAAGCGGTGCAGGTAAGCGTCTAGTTTTTTTTGGTCTTACTACTTATTATGAATAAATATTTAGTGCACAATTTCAGCTCGAAAACTTTTATACGTACTGAGTAAATTGATTTTAAATTTTCTCATGAAAAAGTGCAGTTTGTATGGGAGGTGGTGGAAGCGGTACAGGTAAGCGTCTAGTTTTTTTTGTTCTTACTACTTGTTATGAATAAATATTTAGTGCACAATTTCAGCTCGAAAACTTTTATACGTACTGAGTAAATTGATTTTAAATTTTCTCATGAAAAAGTGCAGTTTGTATGGGAGGGGGTGGAAGCGGTGCAGGTAAGCGTCTAGTTTTTTTTGGTCTTACTACTTATTATGAATAAATATTTAGTGCACAATTTCAGCTCGAAAACTTTTATACGTACTGAGTAAATTGATTTTAAATTTTCTCATGAAAAAGTGCAGTTTGTATGGGAGGTGGTGGAAGCGGTACAGGTAAGCGTCTAGTTTTTTTTGTTCTTACTACTTGTTATGAATAAATATTTAGTGCACAATTTCAGCTCGAAAACTTCTATACGTACTGAGTAAATTGATTTTAAATTTTCTCATGAAAAAGTGCAGTTTGTATGGGAGGGGGTGGAAGCGGTGCAGGTAAGCGTCTAGTTTTTTTTGGTCTTACTACTTGTTATGAATAAATATTTAGTGCACAATTTCAGCTCGAAAACTTTTATACGTACTGAGTAAATTGATTTTAAATTTTCTCATGAAAAAGTGCAGTTTGTATGGGAGGGGGTGGAAGCGGTGCAGGTAAGCGTCTAGTTTTTTTTGGTCTTACTACTTATTATGAATAAATATTTAGTGCACAATTTCAGCTCGAAAACTTTTATACGTACTGAGTAAATTGATTTTAAATTTTCTCATGAAAAAGTGCAGTTTGTATGGGAGGTGGTGGAAGCGGTACAGGTAAGCGTCTAGTTTTTTTTGTTCTTACTACTTGTTATGAATAAATATTTAGTGCACAATTTCAGCTCGAAAACTTGTATACGTACTGAGTAAATTGATTTTAAATTTTCTCATGAAAAAGTGCAGTTTGTATGGGAGCGGGTGGAAGCGGTGCAGGTAAGCGTCTAGTTTTTTTTGGTCTTACTACTTATTATGAATAAATATTTAGTGCACAATTTCAGCTCGAAAACTTTTATACGTACTGAGTAAATTGATTTTAAATTTTCTCATGAAAAAGTGCAGTTTGTATGGGAGGTGGTGGAAGCGGTACAGGTAAGCGTCTAGTTTTTTTTGTTCTTACTACTTGTTATGAATAAATATTTAGTGCACAATTTCAGCTGGAAAACTTTTATACGTACTGAGTAAATTATTTTAAAGTTTCTCATGAAAAACTGCAGTTTGTATGGGAGGGGGTGGAAGCGGTGCAGGTAAGCGTCTAGTTTTTTTTGGTCTTACTACTTATTATGAATAAATATTTAGTGCACAATTTCAGCTCGAAAACTTTTATACGTACTGAGTAAATTGATTTTAAATTTTCTCATGAAAAAGTGCAGTTTGTATGGGAGGTGGTGGAAGCGGTACAGGTAAGCGTCTAGTTTTTTTTGTTCTTACTACTTGTTATGAATAAATATTTAGTGCACAATTTCAGCTCGAAAACTTCTATACGTACTGAGTAAATTGATTTTAAATTTTCTCATGAAAAAGTGCAGTTTGTATGGGAGCGGGTGGAAGCGGTACAGGTAAGCGTCTAGTTTTTTTTGTTCTTACTACTTGTTATGAATAAATATTTAGTGCACAATTTCAGCTCGAAAACTTTTATACGTACTGAGTAAATTGATTTTAAATTTTCTCATGAAAAAGTGCAGTTTGTATGGGAGGTGGTGGAAGCGGTACAGGTAAGCGTCTAGTTTTTTTTGTTCTTACTACTTGTTATGAATAAATATTTAGTGCACAATTTCAGCTCGAAAACTTTTATACGTACTGAGTAAATTGATTTTAAATTTTCTCATGAAAAAGTGCAGTTTGTATGGGAGCGGGTGGAAGCGGTGCAGGTAAGCGTCTAGTTTTTTTTGGTCTTACTACTTATTATGAATAAATATTTAGTGCACAATTTCAGCTCGAAAACTTCTATACGTACTGAGTAAATTGATTTTAAATTTTCTCATGAAAAAGTGCAGTTTGTATGGGAGGTGGTGGAAGCGGTACAGGTAAGCGTCTAGTTTTTTTTGTTCTTACTACTTGTTATGAATAAATATTTAGTGCACAATTTCAGCTGGAAAACTTTTATACGTACTGAGTAAATTATTTTAAAGTTTCTCATGAAAAAGTGCAGTTTGTATGGGAGGGGGTGGAAGCGGTGCAGGTAAGCGTCTAGTTTTTTTTGGTCTTACTACTTGTTATGATTAAATATTTACTGCACAATTTCAGCTCGAAAACTTTTATACGTACTGAGTAAATTGATTTTAAATTTTCTCATGAGAAAGTGCAGTTTGTATGGGAGGGGGTGGAAGCGGTGCAGGTAAGCGTCTAGTTTTTTTTTGGTCTTACTACTTATTATGAATAAATAATTAGTGCACAATTTCAGCTCGAAAACTTCTATACGTACTGAGTAAATTGATTTTAAATTTTCTCATGAAAAAGTGCAGTTTGTATGGGAGGGGGTGGAAGCGGTGCAGGTAAGCGTCTAGTTTTTTTTGGTCTTACTACTTGTTATGAATAAATATTTAGTGCACAATTTCAGCTCGAAAACTTTTATACGTACTGAGTAAATTGATTTTAAATTTTCTCATGAAAAAGTGCAGTTTGTATGGGAGGGGGTGGAAGCGGTGCAGGTAAGCGTCTAGTTTTTTTTGTTCTTACTACTTGTTATGAATAAATATTTAGTGCACAATTTCAGCTCGAAAACTTTTATACGTACTGAGTAAATTGATTTTAAATTTTCTCATGAAAAAGTGCAGTTTGTATGGGAGGGGGTGGAAGCGGTGCAGGTAAGCGTCTAGTTTTTTTTGTTCTTACTACTTGTTATGAATAAATACTTAGTGCACAATTTCAGCTCGAAAACTTTTATACGTACTGAGTAAATTGATTTTAAATTTTCTCATGAAAAAGTGCAGTTTGTATGGGAGGGGGTGGAAGCGGTGCAGGTAAGCGTCTAGTTTTTTTTGGTCTTACTACTTATTATGAATAAATATTTAGTGCACAATTTCAGCTCGAAAACTTTTATACGTACTGAGTAAATTGATTTTAAATTTTCTCATGAAAAAGTGCAGTTTGTATGGGAGGGGGTGGAAGCGGTGCAGGTAAGCGTCTAGTTTTTTTTGTTCTTACTACTTGTTATGAATAAATATTTAGTGCACAATTTCAGCTCGAAAACTTTTATACGTACTGAGTAAATTGATTTTAAATTTTCTCATGAAAAAGTGCAGTTTGTATGGGAGGGGGTGGAAGCGGTGCAGGTAAGCGTCTAGTTTTTTTTGGTCTTACTACTTATTATGAATAAATATTTAGTGCACAATTTCAGCTCGAAAACTTTTATACGTACTGAGTAAATTGATTTTAAATTTTCTCATGAAAAAGTGCAGTTTGTATGGGAGGGGGTGGAAGCGGTGCAGGTAAGCGTCTAGTTTTTTTTGGTCTTACTACTTGTTATGAATAAATATTTAGTGCACAATTTCAGCTCGAAAACTTTTATACGTACTGAGTAAATTGATTTTAAATTTTCTCATGAAAAAGTGCAGTTTGTATGGGAGGGGGTGGAAGCGGTGCAGGTAAGCGTCTAGTTTTTTTTTGTTCTTTCTACTTGTTATGAATAAATATTTAGTGCACAATTTCAGCTCGAAAACTTTTATACGTACTGAGTAAATTGATTTTAAATTTTCTCATGAAAAAGTGCAGTTTGTATGGGAGGGGGTGGAAGCGGTGCAGGTAAGCGTCTAGTTTTTTTTGTTCTTACTACTTGTTATGAATAAATATTTAGTGCACAATTTCAGCTTGAAAACTTTTATACGTACTGAGTAAATTGATTTTAAATTTTCTCATGAAAAAGTGCAGTTTGTATGGGAGGGGGTGGAAGCGGTGCAGGTAAGCGTCTAGTTTTTTTTGGTCTTACTACTTGTTATGAATAAATATTTAGTGCACAATTTCAGCTCGAAAACTTCTATACGTACTGAGTAAATTGATTTTAAATTTTCTCATGAAAAAGTGCAGTTTGTATGGGAGGGGGTGGAAGCGGTGCAGGTAAGCGTCTAGTTTTTTTTGTTCTTACTACTTGTTATGAATAAATATTTAGTGCACAATTTCAGCTCGAAAACTTCTATACGTACTGAGTAAATTGATTTTAAATTTTCTCATGAAAAAGTGCAGTTTGTATGGGAGGGGGTGGAAGCGGAGCAGGTAAGCGTCTAGTTTTTTTTGGTCTTACTACTTATTATGAATAAATATTTAGTGCACAATTTCAGCTCGAAAACTTTTATACGTACTGAGTAAATTGATTTTAAATTTTCTCATGAAAAAGTGCAGTTTGTATGGGAGGGGGTGGAAGCGGTGCAGGTAAGCGTCTAGTTTTTTTTTGTTCTTTCTACTTGTTATGAATGAATATTTAGTGCACAATTTCAGCTCGAAAACTTTTATACGTACTGAGTAAATTGATTTTAAATTTTCTCATGAAAAAGTGCAGTTTGTATGGGAGGGGGTGGAAGCGGTGCAGGTAAGCGTCTAGTTTTTTTTTTTCTTACTACTTGTTATGAATAAATATTTAGTGCACAATTTCAGCTCGAAAACTTTTATACGTACTGAGTAAATTGATTTTAAATTTTCTCATGAAAAAGTGCAGTTTGTATGGGAGGGGGTGGAAGCGGTGCAGGTAAGCGTCTAGTTTTTTTTGGTCTTACTACTTATTATGAATAAATATTTAGTGCACAATTTCAGCTCGAAAACTTTTATACGTACTGAGTAAATTGATTTTAAATTTTCTCATGAAAAAGTGCAGTTTGTATGGGAGGGGGTGGAAGCGGTGCAGGTAAGCGTCTAGTTTTTTTTGGTCTTACTACTTATTATGAATAAATATTTAGTGCACAATTTCAGCTCGAAAACTTTTATACGTACTGAGTAAATTGATTTTAAATTTTCTCATGAAAAAGTGCAGTTTGTATGGGAGGTGGTGGAAGCGGTACAGGTAAGCGTCTAGTTTTTTTTGTTCTTACTACTTGTTATGAATAAATATTTAGTGCACAATTTCAGCTCGAAAACTTCTATACGTACTGAGTAAATTGATTTTAAATTTTCTCATGAAAAAGTGCAGTTTGTATGGGAGCGGGTGGAAGCGGTGCAGGTAAGCGTCTAGTTTTTTTTGGTCTTACTACTTATTATGAATAAATATTTAGTGCACAATTTCAGCTCGAAAACTTCTATACGTACTGAGTAAATTGATTTTAAATTTTCTCATGAAAAAGTGCAGTTTGTATGGGAGGGGGTGGAAGCGGTGCAGGTAAGCGTCTAGTTTTTTTTGGTTTTACTACTTATTATGAATAAATATTTAGTGCACAATTTCAGCTCGAAAACTTTTATACGTACTGAGTAAATTGATTTTAAATTTTCTCATGAAAAAGTGCAGTTTGTATGGGAGGTGGTGGAAGCGGTGCAGGTAAGCGTCTAGTTTTTTTTGGTCTTACTACTTATTATGAATAAATATTTAGTGCACAATTTCAGCTCGAAAACTTTTATACGTACTGAGTAAATTGATTTTAAATTTTCTCATGAAAAAGTGCAGTTTGTATGGGAGGTGGTGGAAGCGGTACAGGTAAGCGTCTAGTTTTTTTTTGTTCTTACTACTTGTTATGAATAAATATTTAGTGCACAATTTCAGCTCGAAAACTTTTATACGTACTGAGTAAATTGATTTTAAATTTTCTCATGAAAAAGTGCAGTTTGTATGGGAGCGGGTGGAAGCGGTGCAGGTAAGCGTCTAGTTTTTTTTGGTCTTACTACTTATTATGAATAAATATTTAGTGCACAATTTCAGCTCGAAAACTTCTATACGTACTGAGTAAATTGATTTTAAATTTTCTCATGAAAAAGTGCAGTTTGTATGGGAGGTGGTGGAAGCGGTACAGGTAAGCGTCTAGTTTTTTTTGTTCTTACTACTTGTTATGAATAAATATTTAGTGCACAATTTCAGCTGGAAAACTTTTATACGTACTGAGTAAATTATTTTAAAGTTTCTCATGAAAAACTGCAGTTTGTATGGGAGGGGGTGGAAGCGGTGCAGGTAAGCGTCTAGTTTTTTTTGGTCTTACTACTTATTATGAATAAATATTTAGTGCACAATTTCAGCTCGAAAACTTTTATACGTACTGAGTAAATTGATTTTAAATTTTCTCATCAAAAAGTGCAGTTTGTATGGGAGGGGGTGGAAGCGGTGCAGGTAAGCGTCTAGTTTTTTTTTGTTCTTTCTACTTGTTATGAATAAATATTTAGTGCACAATTTCAGCTCGAAAACTTTTATACGTACTGAGTAAATTGATTTTAAATTTTCTCATGAAAAAGTGCAGTTTGTATGGGAGGGGGTGGAAGCGGTGCAGGTAAGCGTCTAGTTTTTTTTGTTCTTACTACTTGTTATGAATAAATATTTAGTGCACAATTTCAGCTTGAAAACTTTTATACGTACTGAGTAAATTGATTTTAAATTTTCTCATGAAAAAGTGCAGTTTGTATGGGAGGGGGTGGAAGCGGTGCAGGTAAGCGTCTAGTTTTTTTGGTCTTACTACTTATTATGAATAAATATTTAGTGCACAATTTCAGCTCGAAAACTTTTATACGTACTGAGTAAATTGATTTTAAATTTTCTCATGAAAAAGTGCAGTTTGTATGGGAGGGGGTGGAAGCGGTGCAGGTAAGCGTCTAGTTTTTTTTGGTCTTACTACTTGTTATGAATAAATATTTAGTGCACAATTTCAGCTCGAAAACTTTTATACGTACTGAGTAAATTGATTTTAAATTTTCTCATGAAAAAGTGCAGTTTGTATGGGAGGGGGTGGAAGCGGTGCAGGTAAGCGTCTAGTTTTTTTTGGTCTTACTACTTGTTATGAATAAATATTTAGTGCACAATTTCAGCTCGAAAACTTTTATACGTACTGAGTAAATTGATTTTAAATTTTCTCATGAAAAAGTGCAGTTTGTATGGGAGGGGGTGGAAGCGGTGCAGGTAAGCGTCTAGTTTTTTTTGGTCTTACTACTTATTATGAATAAATATTTAGTGCACAATTTCAGCTCGAAAACTTTTATACGTACTGAGTAAATTGATTTTAAATTTTCTCATGAAAAAGTGCAGTTTGTATGGGAGGGGGTGGAAGCGGTGCAGGTAAGCGTCTAGTTTTTTTTGGTCTTACTACTTATTATGAATAAATATTTAGTGCACAATTTCAGCTCGAAAACTTTTATACGTACTGAGTAAATTGATTTTAAATTTTCTCATGAGAAAGTGCAGTTTGTATGGGAGGGGGTGGAAGCGGTGCAGGTAAGCGTCTAGTTTTTTTTTGTTCTTTCTACTTGTTATGAATGAATATTTAGTGCACAATTTCAGCTCGAAAACTTTTATACGTACTGAGTAAATTGATTTTAAATTTTCTCATGAAAAAGTGCAGTTTGTATGGGAGGGGGTGGAAGCGGTGCAGGTAAGCGTCTAGTTTTTTTTGTTCTTACTACTTGTTATGAATAAATATTTAGTGCACAATTTCAGCTCGAAAACTTTTATACGTACTGAGTAAATTGATTTTAAATTTTCTCATGAAAAAGTGCAGTTTGTATGGGAGGGGGTGGAAGCGGTGCAGGTAAGCGTCTAGTTTTTTTTGGTCTTACTACTTATTATGAATAAATATTTAGTGCACAATTTCAGCTCGAAAACTTTTATACGTACTGAGTAAATTGATTTTAAATTTTCTCATGAAAAAGTGCAGTTTGTATGGGAGGGGGTGGAAGCGGTGCAGGTAAGCGTCTAGTTTTTTTTGGTCTTACTACTTATTATGAATAAATATTTAGTGCACAATTTCAGCTCGAAAACTTTTATACGTACTGAGTAAATTGATTTTAAATTTTCTCATGAAAAAGTGCAGTTTGTATGGGAGGGGGTGGAAGCGGTGCAGGTAAGCGTCTAGTTTTTTTTTGTTCTTTCTACTTGTTATGAATGAATATTTAGTGCACAATTTCAGCTCGAAAACTTTTATACGTACTGAGTAAATTGATTTTAAATTTTCTCATGAAAAAGTGCAGTTTGTATGGGAGGGGGTGGAAGCGGTGCAGGTAAGCGTCTAGTTTTTTTTGGTCTTACTACTTATTATGTATAAATATTTAGTGCACAATTTCAGCTCGAAAACTTTTATACGTACTGAGTAAATTGATTTTAAATTTTCTCATGAAAAAGTGCAGTTTGTATGGGAGGGGGTGGAAGCGGTGCAGGTAAGCGTCTAGTTTTTTTTGGTCTTACTACTTGTTATGAATAAATATTTAGTGCACAATTTCAGCTCGAAAACTTTTATACGTACTGAGTAAATTGATTTTAAATTTTCTCATGAAAAAGTGCAGTTTGTATGGGAGGGGGTGGAAGCGGTGCAGGTAAGCGTCTAGTTTTTTTTGGTCTTACTACTTATTATGAATAAATATTTAGTGCACAATTTCAGCTCGAAAACTTTTATACGTACTGAGTAAATTGATTTTAAATTTTCTCATGAAAAAGTGCAGTTTGTATGGGAGGGGGTGGAAGCGGTGCAGGTAAGCGTCTAGTTTTTTTTGTTCTTACTACTTGTTATGAATAAATATTTAGTGCACAATTTCAGCTCGAAAACTTTTATACGTACTGAGTAAATTGATTTTAAATTTTCTCATGAAAAAGTGCAGTTTGTATGGGAGGGGGTGGAAGCGGTGCAGGTAAGCGTCTAGTTTTTTTTGGTCTTACTACTTGTTATGAATAAATATTTAGTGCACAATTTCAGCTCGAAAACTTTTATACGTACTGAGTAAATTGATTTTAAATTTTCTCATGAAAAAGTGCAGTTTGTATGGGAGGGGGTGGAAGCGGTGCAGGTAAGCGTCTAGTTTTTTTTGGTCTTACTACTTGTTATGAATAAATATTTAGTGCACAATTTCAGCTCGAAAACTTTTATACGTACTGAGTAAATTGATTTTAAATTTTCTCATGAAAAAGTGCAGTTTGTATGGGAGGGGGTGGAAGCGGTGCAGGTAAGCGTCTAGTTTTTTTTGGTCTTACTACTTATTATGTATAAATATTTAGCGCACAATTTCAGCTCGAAAACTTTTATACGTACTGAGTAAATTGATTTTAAATTTTCTCATGAAAAAGTGCAGTTTGTATGGGAGGGGGTGGAAGCGGTGCAGGTAAGCGTCTAGTTTTTTTTGGTCTTACTACTTGTTATGAATAAATATTTAGTGCACAATTTCAGCTCGAAAACTTTTATACGTACTGAGTAAATTGATTTTAAATTTTCTCATGAAAAAGTGCAGTTTGTATGGGAGGGGGTGGAAGCGGTGCAGGTAAGCGTCTAGTTTTTTTTGGTCTTACTACTTATTATGAATAAATATTTAGTGCACAATTTCAGCTCGAAAACTTTTATACGTACTGAGTAAATTGATTTTAAATTTTCTCATGAAAAAGTGCAGTTTGTATGGGAGGGGGTGGAAGCGGTGCAGGTAAGCGTCTAGTTTTTTTTGTTCTTACTACTTGTTATGAATAAATATTTAGTGCACAATTTCAGCTCGAAAACTTTTATACGTACTGAGTAAATTGATTTTAAATTTTCTCATGAAAAAGTGCAGTTTGTATGGGAGGGGGTGGAAGCGGTGCAGGTAAGCGTCTAGTTTTTTTTGGTCTTACTACTTGTTATGAATAAATATTTAGTGCACAATTTCAGCTCGAAAACTTTTATACGTACTGAGTAAATTGATTTTAAATTTTCTCATGAAAAAGTGCAGTTTGTATGGGAGGGGGTGGAAGCGGTGCAGGTAAGCGTCTAGTTTTTTTTGTTCTTACTACTTGTTATGAATAAATATTTAGTGCACAATTTCAGCTCGAAAACTTTTATACGTACTGAGTAAATTGATTTTAAATTTTCTCATGAAAAAGTGCAGTTTGTATGGGAGGGGGTGGAAGCGGTGCAGGTAAGCGTCTAGTTTTTTTTGTTCTTACTACTTGTTATGAATAAATATTTAGTGCACAATTTCAGCTCGAAAACTTTTATACGTACTGAGTAAATTGATTTTAAATTTTCTCATGAAAAAGTGCAGTTTGTATGGGAGGGGGTGGAAGCGGTGCAGGTAAGCGTCTAGTTTTTTTTGGTCTTACTACTTATTATGAATAAATATTTAGTGCACAATTTCAGCTCGAAAACTTTTATACGTACTGAGTAAATTGATTTTAAATTTTCTCATGAAAAAGTGCAGTTTGTATGGGAGGGGGTGGAAGCGGTGCAGGTAAGCGTCTAGTTTTTTTTGTTCTTACTACTTGTTATGAATAAATATTTAGTGCACAATTTCAGCTCGAAAACTTTTATACGTACTGAGTAAATTGATTTTAAATTTTCTCATGAAAAAGTGCAGTTTGTATGGGAGGGGGTGGAAGCGGTGCAGGTAAGCGTCTAGTTTTTTTTGGTCTTACTACTTATTATGAATAAATATTTAGTGCACAATTTCAGCTCGAAAACTTTTATACGTACTGAGTAAATTGATTTTAAATTTTCTCATGAAAAAGTGCAGTTTGTATGGGAGGGGGTGGAAGCGGTGCAGGTAAGCGTCTAGTTTTTTTTGGTCTTACTACTTATTATGAATAAATATTTAGTGCACAATTTCAGCTCGAAAACTTTTATACGTACTGAGTAAATTGATTTTAAATTTTCTCATGAAAAAGTGCAGTTTGTATGGGAGGGGGTGGAAGCGGTGCAGGTAAGCGTCTAGTTTTTTTTGGTCTTACTACTTATTATAAATAAATATTTAGTGCACAATTTCAGCTCGAAAACTTTTATACGTACTGAGTAAATTGATTTTAAATTTTCTCATGAAAAAGTGCAGTTTGTATGGGAGGGGGTGGAAGCGGTGCAGGTAAGCGTCTAGTTTTTTTTGTTCTTACTACTTGTTATGAATAAATATTTAGTGCACAATTTCAGCTCGAAAACTTTTATACGTACTGAGTAAATTGATTTTAAATTTTCTCATGAAAAAGTGCAGTTTGTATGGGAGGGGGTGGAAGCGGTGCAGGTAAGCGTCTAGTTTTTTTTGGTCTTACTACTTATTATGAATAAATATTTAGTGCACAATTTCAGCTCGAAAACTTTTATACGTACTGAGTAAATTGATTTTAAATTTTCTCATGAAAAAGTGCAGTTTGTATGGGAGGGGGTGGAAGCGGTGCAGGTAAGCGTCTAGTTTTTTTTGTTCTTACTACTTGTTATGAATAAATATTTAGTGCACAATTTCAGCTCGAAAACTTTTATACGTACTGAGTAAATTGATTTTAAATTTTCTCATGAAAAAGTGCAGTTTGTATGGGAGGGGGTGGAAGCGGTGCAGGTAAGCGTCTAGTTTTTTTTGTTCTTACTACTTGTTATGAATAAATATTTAGTGCACAATTTCAGCTCGAAAACTTTTATACGTACTGAGTAAATTGATTTTAAATTTTCTCATGAAAAAGTGCAGTTTGTATGGGAGGGGGTGGAAGCGGTGCAGGTAAGCGTCTAGTTTTTTTTGTTCTTACTACTTGTTATGAATAAATATTTAGTGCACAATTTCAGCTCGAAAACTTTTATACGTACTGAGTAAATTGATTTTAAATTTTCTCATGAAAAAGTGCAGTTTGTATGGGAGGGGGTGGAAGCGGTGCAGGTAAGCGTCTAGTTTTTTTTGTTCTTACTACTTGTTATGAATAAATATTTAGTGCACAATTTCAGCTCGAAAACTTTTATACGTACTGAGTAAATTGATTTTAAATTTTCTCATGAAAAAGTGCAGTTTGTATGGGAGGGGGTGGAAGCGGTGCAGGTAAGCGTCTAGTTTTTTTTGGTCTTACTACTTATTATGAATAAATATTTAGTGCACAATTTCAGCTCGAAAACTTTTATACGTACTGAGTAAATTGATTTTAAATTTTCTCATGAAAAAGTGCAGTTTGTATGGGAGGGGGTGGAAGCGGTGCAGGTAAGCGTCTAGTTTTTTTTGTTCTTACTACTTGTTATGAATAAATATTTAGTGCACAATTTCAGCTCGAAAACTTTTATACGTACTGAGTAAATTGATTTTAAATTTTCTCATGAAAAAGTGCAGTTTGTATGGGAGGGGGTGGAAGCGGTGCAGGTAAGCGTCTAGTTTTTTTTGGTCTTACTACTTATTATGAATAAATATTTAGTGCACAATTTCAGCTCGAAAACTTTTATACGTACTGAGTAAATTGATTTTAAATTTTCTCATGAAAAAGTGCAGTTTGTATGGGAGGGGGTGGAAGCGGTGCAGGTAAGCGTCTAGTTTTTTTCGGTCTTACTACTTATTATGAATAAATATTTAGTGCACAATTTCAGCTCGAAAACTTTTATACGTACTGAGTAAATTGATTTTAAATTTTCTCATGAAAAAGTGCAGTTTGTATGGGAGGGGGTGGAAGCGATGCAGGTAAGCGTCTAGTTTTTTTTTGTTCTTTCTACTTGTTATGAATGAATATTTAGTGCACAATTTCAGCTCGAAAACTTTTATACGTACTGAGTAAATTGATTTTAAATTTTCTCATGAAAAAGTGCAGTTTGTATGGGAGGGGGTGGAAGTGGTGCAGGTAAGCGTCTAGTTTTTTTTGTTCTTACTACTTGTTATGAATAAATATTTAGTGCACAATTTCAGCTCGAAAACTTTTATACGTACTGAGTAAATTGATTTTAAATTTTCTCATGAAAAAGTGCAGTTTGTATGGGAGGGGGTGGAAGCGGTGCAGGTAAGCGTCTAGTTTTTTTTGGTCTTACTACTTATTATGAATAAATATTTAGTGCACAATTTCAGCTCGAAAACTTTTATACGTACTGAGTAAATTGATTTTAAATTTTCTCATGAAAAAGTGCAGTTTGTATGGGAGGGGGTGGAAGCGGTGCAGGTAAGCGTCTAGTTTTTTTTGGTCTTACTACTTATTATGAATAAATATTTAGTGCACAATTTCAGCTCGAAAACTTTTATACGTACTGAGTAAATTGATTTTAAATTTTCTCATGAAAAAGTGCAGTTTGTATGGGAGGTGGTGGAAGCGGTACAGGTAAGCGTCTAGTTTTTTTTGTTCTTACTACTTGTTATGAATAAATATTTAGTGCACAATTTCAGCTCGAAAACTTTTATACGTACTGAGTAAATTGATTTTAAATTTTCTCATGAAAAAGTGCAGTTTGTATGGGAGCGGGTGGAAGCGGTGCAGGTAAGCGTCTAGTTTTTTTTGGTCTTACTACTTATTATGAATAAATATTTAGTGCACAATTTCAGCTCGAAAACTTCTATACGTACTGAGTAAATTGATTTTAAATTTTCTCATGAAAAAGTGCAGTTTGTATGGGAGGTGGTGGAAGCGGTACAGGTAAGCGTCTAGTTTTTTTTGTTCTTACTACTTGTTATGAATAAATATTTAGTGCACAATTTCAGCTGGAAAACTTTTATACGTACTGAGTAAATTATTTTAAAGTTTCTCATGAAAAACTGCAGTTTGTATGGGAGGGGGTGGAAGCGGTGCAGGTAAGCGTCTAGTTTTTTTTGGTCTTACTACTTATTATGAATAAATATTTAGTGCACAATTTCAGCTCGAAAACTTTTATACGTACTGAGTAAATTGATTTTAAATTTTCTCATGAAAAAGTGCAGTTTGTATGGGAGGGGGTGGAAGCGGTGCAGGTAAGCGTCTAGTTTTTTTTTGTTCCTTCTACTTGTTATGAATAAATATTTAGTGCACAATTTCAGCTCGAAAACTTTTATACGTACTGAGTAAATTGATTTTAAATTTTCTCATGAAAAAGTGCAGTTTGTATGGGAGGGGGTGGAAGCGGTGCAGGTAAGCGTCTAGTTTTTTTTGTTCTTACTACTTGTTATGAATAAATATTTAGTGCACAATTTCAGCTCGAAAACTTTTATACGTACTGAGTAAATTGATTTTAAATTTTCTCATGAAAAAGTGCAGTTTGTATGGGAGGGGGTGGAAGCGGTTCAGGTAAGCGTCTAGTTTTTTTTGTTCTTACTACTTGTTATGAATAAATATTTAGTGCACAATTTCAGCTCGAAAACTTTTATACGTACTGAGTAAATTGATTTTAAATTTTCTCATGAAAAAGTGCAGTTTGTATGGGAGGGGGTGGAAGCGGTGCAGGTAAGCGTCTAGTTTTTTTTGGTCTTACTACTTATTATGAATAAATATTTAGTGCACAATTTCAGCTCGAAAACTTTTATACGTACTGAGTAAATTGATTTTAAATTTTCTCATGAAAAAGTGCAGTTTGTATGGGAGGGGGTGGAAGCAGTGCAGGTAAGCGTCTAGTTTTTTTTGGTCTTACTACTTATTATGAATAAATATTTAGTGCACAATTTCAGCTCGAAAACTTTTATACGTACTGAGTAAATTGATTTTAAATTTTCTCATGAAAAAGTGCAGTTTGTATGGGAGGGGGTGGAAGCGGTGCAGGTAAGCGTCTAGTTTTTTTTGTTCTTTCTACTTGTTATGAATGAATATTTAGTGCACAATTTCAGCTCGAAAACTTTTATACGTACTGAGTAAATTGATTTTAAATTTTCTCATGAAAAAGTGCAGTTTGTATGGGAGGGGGTGGAAGCGGTGCAGGTAAGCGTCTAGTTTTTTTTGTTCTTACTACTTGTTATGAATAAATATTTAGTGCACAATTTCAGCTCGAAAACTTTTATACGTACTGAGTAAATTGATTTTAAATTTTCTCATGAAAAAGTGCAGTTTGTATGGGAGGGGGTGGAAGCGGTGCAGGTAAGCGTCTAGTTTTTTTGGTCTTACTACTTATTATGAATAAATATTTAGTGCACAATTTCAGCTCGAAAACTTTTATACGTACTGAGTAAATTGATTTTAAATTTTCTCATGAAAAAGTGCAGTTTGTATGGGAGGGGGTGGAAGCGGTGCAGGTAAGCGTCTAGTTTTTTTTGGTCTTACTACTTATTATGAATAAATATTTAGTGCACAATTTCAGCTCGAAAACTTTTATACGTACTGAGTAAATTGATTTTAAATTTTCTCATGAAAAAGTGCAGTTTGTATGGGAGGGGGTGGAAGCGGTGCAGGTAAGCGTCTAGTTTTTTTTGGTCTTACTACTTGTTATGAATAAATATTTAGTGCACAATTTCAGCTCGAAAACTTTTATACGTACTGAGTAAATTGATTTTAAATTTTCTCATGAAAAAGTGCAGTTTGTATGGGAGGGGGTGGAAGCGGTGCAGGTAAGCGTCTAGTTTTTTTTGGTCTTACTACGTGTTATGAATAAATATTTAGTGCACAATTTCAGCTCGAAAACTTTTATACGTACTGAGTAAATTGATTTTAAATTTTCTCATGAAAAAGTGCAGTTTGTATGGGAGGGGGTGGAAGCGGTGCAGGTAAGCGTCTAGTTTTTTTTGGTCTTACTACTTGTTATGAATAAATATTTAGTGCACAATTTCAGCTCGAAAACTTTTATACGTACTGAGTAAATTGATTTTAAATTTTCTCATGAAAAAGTGCAGTTTGTATGGGAGGGGGTGGAAGCGGTGCAGGTAAGCGTCTAGTTTTTTTTGTTCTTACTACTTGTTATGAATAAATATTTAGTGCACAATTTCAGCTCGAAAACTTTTATACGTACTGAGTAAATTGATTTTAAATTTTCTCATGAAAAAGTGCAGTTTGTATGGGAGGGGGTGGAAGCGGTGCAGGTAAGCGTCTAGTTTTTTTTGTTCTTACTACTTGTTATGAATAAATATTTAGTGCACAATTTCAGCTCGAAAACTTTTATACGTACTGAGTAAATTGATTTTAAATTTTCTCATGAAAAAGTGCAGTGTGTATGGGAGGGGGTGGAAGCGGTGCAGGTAAGCGTCTAGTTTTTTTTGGTCTTACTACTTGTTATGAATAAATATTTAGTGCACAATTTCAGCTCGAAAACTTTTATACGTACTGAGTAAATTGATTTTAAATTTTCTCATGAAAAAGTGCAGTTTGTATGGGAGGGGGTGGAAGCGGTGCAGGTAAGCGTCTAGTTTTTTTTGGTCTTACTACTTATTATGAATAAATATTTAGTGCACAATTTCAGCTCGAAAACTTTTATACGTACTGAGTAAATTGATTTTAAATTTTCTCATGAAAAAGTGCAGTTTGTATGGGAGGGGTGGAAGCGGTGCAGGTAAGCGTCTAGTTTTTTTTGTTCTTACTACTTGTTATGAATAAATATTTAGTGCACAATTTCAGCTCGAAAACTTTTATACGTACTGAGTAAATTGATTTTAAATTTTCTCATGAAAAAGTGCAGTTTGTATGGGAGGGGGTGGAAGCGGTGCAGGTAAGCGTCTAGTTTTTTTTTGGTCTGGTCTTACTACTTATTATGAATAAATATTTAGTGCACAATTTCAGCTCGAAAACTTTTATACGTACTGAGTAAATTGATTTTAAATTTTCTCATGAAAAAGTGCAGTTTGTATGGGAGGGGGTGGAAGCGGTGCAGGTAAGCGTCTAGTTTTTTTTGGTCTTACTACTTATTATGAATAAATATTTAGTGCACAATTTCAGCTCGAAAACTTTTATACGTACTGAGTAAATTGATTTTAAATTTTCTCATGAAAAAGTGCAGTTTGTATGGGAGGGGGTGGAAGCGATGCAGGTAAGCGTCTAGTTTTTTTTGGTCTTACTACTTGTTATGAATTAATATTTAGTACACAATTTCAGCTCGAAAACTTTTATACGTACTGAGTAAATTGATTTTAAATTTTCTCATGAAAAAGTGCAGTTTGTATGGGAGGGGGTGGAAGCGGTACAGGTAAGCGTCTAGTTTTTTTTTGTTCTTTCTACTTGTTATGAATAAATATTTAGTGCACAATTTCAGCTCGAAAACTTTTATACGTACTGAGTAAATTGATTTTAAATTTTCTCATGAAAAAGTGCAGTTTGTATGGGAGGGGGTGGAAGCGGTGCAGGTAAGCGTCTAGTTTTTTTTTGTTCTTTCTACTTGTTATGAATAAATATTTAGTGCACAATTTCAGCTCGAAAACTTTTATACGTACTGAGTAAATTGATTTTAAATTTTCTCATGAAAAAGTGCAGTTTGTATGGGAGGGGGTGGAAGCGGTGCAGGTAAGCGTCTAGTTTTTTTTTGTTCTTTCTACTTGTTATGAATAAATATTTAGTGCACAATTTCAGCTCGAAAACTTTTATACGTACTGAGTAAATTGATTTTAAATTTTCTCATGAAAAAGTGCAGTTTGTATGGGAGGGGGTGGAAGCGGTGCAGGTAAGCGTCTAGTTTTTTTTTGTTCTTTCTACTTGTTATGAATAAATATTTAGTGCACAATTTCAGCTCGAAAACTTTTATACGTACTGAGTAAATTGATTTTAAATTTTCTCATGAAAAAGTGCAGTTTGTATGGGAGGGGGTGGAAGCGGTGCAGGTAAGCGTCTAGTTTTTTTTTGTTCTTTCTACTTGTTATGAATAAATATTTAGTGCACAATTTCAGCTCGAAAACTTTTATACGTACTGAGTAAATTGATTTTAAATTTTCTCATGAAAAAGTGCAGTTTGTATGGGAGGGGGTGGAAGCGGTGCAGGTAAGCGTCTAGTTTTTTTTGGTCTTACTACTTATTATGAATAAATATTTAGTGCACAATTTCAGCTCGAAAACTTTTATACGTACTGAGTAAATTGATTTTAAATTTTCTCATGAAAAAGTGCAGTTTGTATGGGAGGGGGTGGAAGCGGTGCAGGTAAGCGTCTAGTTTTTTTTGGTCTTACTACTTGTTATGAATAAATATTTAGTGCACAATTTCAGCTCGAAAACTTTTATACGTACTGAGTAAATTGATTTTAAATTTTCTCATGAAAAAGTGCAGTTTGTATGGGAGGGGGTGGAAGCGGTACAGGTAAGCGTCTAGTTTTTTTTTGTTCTTTCTACTTGTTATGAATAAATATTTAGTGCACAATTTCAGCTCGAAAACTTTTATACGTACTGAGTAAATTGATTTTAAATTTTCTCATGAAAAAGTGCAGTTTGTATGGGAGGGGGTGGAAGCGGTGCAGGTAAGCGTCTAGTTTTTTTTTGTTCTTTCTACTTGTTATGAATAAATATTTAGTGCACAATTTCAGCTCGAAAACTTTTATACGTACTGAGTAAATTGATTTTAAATTTTCTCATGAAAAAGTGCAGTTTGTATGGGAGGGGGTGGAAGCGGTGCAGGTAAGCGTCTAGTTTTTTTTTGTTCTTTCTACTTGTTATGAATAAATATTTAGTGCACAATTTCAGCTCGAAAACTTTTATACGTACTGAGTAAATTGATTTTAAATTTTCTCATGAAAAAGTGCAGTTTGTATGGGAGGGGGTGGAAGCGGTGCAGGTAAGCGTCTAGTTTTTTTTGGTCTTACTACTTATTATGAATAAATATTTAGTGCACAATTTCAGCTCGAAAACTTTTATACGTACTGAGTAAATTGATTTTAAATTTTCTCATGAAAAAGTGCAGTTTGTATGGGAGGGGGTGGAAGCGGTGCAGGTAAGCGTCTAGTTTTTTTTGGTCTTACTACTTGTTATGAATAAATATTTAGTGCACAATTTCAGCTCGAAAACTTTTATACGTACTGAGTAAATTGATTTTAAATTTTCTCATGAAAAAGTGCAGTTTGTATGGGAGGGGGTGGAAGCGGTGCAGGTAAGCGTCTAGTTTTTTTTGGTTGGAAATTGTAAAAGCTTTTTGAAATTTGGAATATTTCATTTCTTTTATAAAAGCAGTCTTTTGGTATACAAATTATTTGAGTTCCCTCACTCCTTCCACCACTTCCCATACAAACTACACTTTTTCATGAACCACTTTACATGATTTTTCTCAATACGTGTGTACATATCCACAAATCAAAGTTAACAGCCAAGTGCTAAACATTTAAATAACATAGCCGCAAAGTTCATTCTAATCTCTGAAATAATTTGCACTGTTTATTAACTAATGACTATTGTCATTTGAGAAATTCTATGAATAAATTTATTTTGAATTAAAAGAAAAGATTTCCGGATTCTACACTGTTACGCTTTATTATTCGTGACGTTTCGGTCTCTGCTGAGACCTTTATCAAACTTTGACATATGTTGTAAGAAATTATAATGTACGATATGTCGCAAAGAAAAATTGAATTGGACTTTGAAATTGCAGGTGCACAATTATACGGGCAATAACTGAAGAATACTGCCAGTATGATTGTGCGTGATTGTATTTTTTGTTTATGCGTCCTGCGAGGTGAGCAGCCTTTAATGTAGGTCGTGCGAAATATCAAATATAAGCAATTTCAGGGGTTTCGATGGAGTTATCTTTCACGAATGGAGTTGATTAACACACTTCGACACGGTCGGATTAATCGGATTCGAATTAATAAAATTAAGTAATTGATGGTGAATTAAGTTTTTGTTTATAAAGTGGATATCTAAAGTACAACACTTGTAATAAATAGTGTTTAATAAATTGTTTGTTTTCTAATCAATTACAACAATTTTATTCAAAAAACAAATCTTACACCTCTTGTTGCCACCTTTTATTAAGCAAAGCTATTACGTCTGGTTCTAGGCTTCGAATATATCACGCAAATCTACTTTTTCTGGTTTTGGACTTCGATTATACACCGCAAAAGTATTTTTTTTGGATCTGAGATTCGATTATATCACGCAAAGCTAATCTGTCTGGTTTCAGACTTTGATTATATCACGCAAAGCTACTCTGTCTGGTTCTGGACCTCGATTATGTCAAGCAAAGCTATTCTATCTGGTTCTGGACTTCGATTATATCACGCAAAGCTACACTGGTCGGTTCTTGTCTTCGATGACATAAAGGGGTTACATACATTACTTAGTTCAAAAAAATTTATTTATTAAAATGGTTCGCATTCAAAAGCACATACTATCTTTAGAGTGTCAACCCTGAAAATTTTTAAAGAATTCCGCGGTAATCACGAATTTATAGCGTTGTTTTACCAACAAGGTAAGTAACGACTATTAGATGACTTAAAACTTTAAACGCGTTTTTCTCGAAACAGTGTTTTCAAAATCTGTACCGGAAATATCTCCGTGACTTCAGGACCAATCGGAACCTTGTTTTGCACAGTTAAGTTCCACACTATAATCTAGCACTAATCGGGTCGTTTTTTCGATAACTGGCATAGTTTTTCTTAACGTGCTGAAAAATTTCGAAGTCTAAACGTCGTCTTTTTTATTCCAGAGACTGTCATGATCCGAAAATATGTAATTTTTAAATTCCGGCCCGATAAGTACTAATTGTATCTATCTACTTTAAGAAAAATTTTGTGGGTTTTTTTTTATTTTAGGATAAAAATGGTGGACGCATGTCTGGTACCGCAAACGGTGTCAACAAAAACACGTCCCAAGAAAACGACTGTAACTTTTTTACCGTTTGAAATTTTTCAACCAAATTTTCACACAATATAGACAAATTTTCATACTTTGAAGGGTATATCATGATTCTTCAATAAAATTCATTTTTATCAATCAATCAGTATACTGTTGACCTCCTATAGGGGCATAAGACATAGGAACCGTATCTAGAGCCCTTACCGTGAGCGTACCGACATAAGCCACGAGCTCACGGTTATCTTTAGCAAACGGATTGTTTTTGTGACGACAATCATTAACGCCCCCGAAGGAAGCAGTTTATACCAAATACAAGTTTGGCATTCAAACTGCTGGATGCGAGACCTGTCTAAATCTCTGCCAGTCTGTTGGTTATGCCACTAGGTTGGAAAACGCAACTCCACGTCGAGGTCTGCTCTGCATAAGAAAGTGGCAGTTCTCTTCCACAAGGCACAAGGATACCGAAGGCCTGACGAGCTTTATTTACATAATCCTCAATATCATTTTCGGCTCCGCCGTCCATGCTGACAATGCTTCCGAGATAACAAAAAATATTTGCACCTCTTCCACATCTTGTACGTTAAGAACAATCCGTGTGCTTGTGTTCGAACCCATGTGTCCCGCCTCTTTGCATTTAGAATGCAACGAGCGAGCATTTAAGCGGTCCGAACAGTTATGTGCAAACAAACACACGTCATCACTTAAAATGTTAAATAGTTTCCATTGAAGACCTTTATCTTGCAGTGCAGTTTTCAAGATGTCATTTATTACCACTAGAAACAGAGCTGGTGATGATATGCAGCCTTGTCTAACAGCCGTTTGCTCAGGAAAATTCTCGGACAGGTCTCCTGTATGTAAGACGCGACACCTTGCATCTTCTTAGGATTCTTTAATCGTAGCTATGATCTTATCTGAAATACCTCTCCTACGCCAAGCGTTTCATACGTAAGCTCGCTTAACGCCTTCTCGAAGTCCACAAACATGAGATGTAGTGGCGAACCCATTTCGGCTGACTGCTCTAATATTATCCGTAGGGTATTTGTGTGGTCGGTACAAGACGACCCTTTACGGAATCCAGCCTGATAAACTTCGAGAGTGCTCTCGACGACATCACTAATCCTATTGAGAATTATCTTAGCCATGAATTTCGATACGGCAGTAAGTAGACATATACCACGCCAATTGCCACAAGTCCGAAGTTTGCCCTTCGCCGGAATTTTCACAATGACGCCATCTTTCCAATCAGTCGGATATCGTCCTTCATTCCACACTTCAGTAAAGAGTGGGAGGAGTATATCGGCTGTTATCTGATATTTCCGGATCCGCTTTGAGGAGTCCCGGTGGAAGTCCTTCTATACCTGGGGCTTTCCTTCCCGCCATGGACTGAATGGCGGACACTAATAGTCCCTAATAGAGAATTTTTGCGGTTGGATGTTTGGTAGTTGTTCTGTTTCTGGAATATTTTCCTCTGACAAGATGTGTAAAATATCAGAGAAGTATTCCCTTCATCGCCGCAATTGGTCACTCAAATTAAGGAAAAATCCTGAAATAACTTTTCTTGTAGAATGGTGGTGTACTCGTGTTTTTTTTGGGGTATCTAATACACATTAACCTTGCAATTCATTTAAAAAATTTGTGGCCCCTTCCCTCGTCATTCAATGTTCGAACGTTCCAGAAGCCAATTATTGTCCGTTTTCGAATCTCAAAAGTCGTTACCGTAGAATCAATTCGTATCCGAGACGCTGTACCCGTTTCTCGTATCAGTTAGGCTTCAAGGGGTTAACTAACTCGATCGTTTTCCATCCAAAATGCGGTATCATTTTCTTAAGACGGCTTGAACGACTTAAATCATTTTTCGTACACTTATTACTTTGAGGAAACTGATACTGATGTAGCAGAGGAATTTTAAAAATTTCAAAATTAAGTCAAGCTGTGAATTTTTTGATATTGTTTTGGAAAAAAAATACATTTATATTTATAATCAACTATTTGACTACTATTTTTTCCCCTGTAATGTCGTTAGCTAGTACTGTTACCTATCGACCGAAAAAAAATCATACTGATGACTGTTATCATTTTCGAGAAAAATGTACCGATGTGGATAAAAATTTGAAAATAACAACTTTTCAGCACAGCAAAAAAAGTAACAGAGTACTAGTACGACCGACCACACCGACCTTCTTCGCTTTGAATTAATTTTTTGAGCAATTTTACTCATCAGGAAAATATACGGTTTGTTCTATTATGTGTTAAATTGAATGAAAAATGATAATCAGCCCCAAAAAAAATCGATTTTTTTTCATATTCAAGTCAGTAACCCCCTTAAGATCACGAGTGATATGACCATCATCCAGTAAGTGTCCATTTGATATTTTTACGGCAAGCAGGATTGGATGTGGGTGAATTCGACTGCCCCCATCCCACAGGGGATCGTTAGCTCAGGATCGTGGAATCGTTATTCTCCAAGGATAGTTACATGAATTGGTAAAACCTCATTCTACAAAGCGGGAGACAATTTTGTGTACGAATAAAATTCTTAAACATAACCGTAGCCAAAGTATGCAACCCCTTAAACTAAACCGAAAACTACTTTTCTGGGTGTGGGCTTCGATTATATCAAGTATGACTCCTTTGTATGGTTCTCGGCTTCGATTATAGCACTCAAAGCTACTTTGTTTGGTTCTAGGCTTCGATTATAGCACTCAAAGCTACTTTGCCTGGTTCTGGGGTTCGATTATAACACGCAAAGCTACTTTTTGTGGTTCTGGGAATCGGTTTTATTAAGCAAAGCTACTATATTTGGTTCTGGACCATGATGGTTACTATTTTTTTGATTATTCAAAGTCTATCAACAATATAAGACAATCCCATGAAAAAAAATTTTTCCACATTTTCGCTGTGGAGATAGGCTGAGAGCAAAAAGCTTTCCAAATGCTTTGATCCGCCAATTGATTTATAATTTGGATGGAAATTCGCGGATATGTTCTTATGGTTGAAAAAAAATATCCTAGAAGAATTATTATTATTATTTCATAATTTTACATTAAAAGGAACTTGTTTCGTTTTATTGATTTCATTAACAATTTTTGATAAATTGCGTTGGTAGTTAGGGGAATATTTGAGCCATTCACTGCACAAATGGATTAACTCCACTTTTTGAAATATCTTAAATTTAAGTGTCAAAGCACTTGATTCAATAATAGCTATTTATATTTGTAATAAATTTTTCAAATAATAAAGATTAAAACCATTAAACGATAACATTTTTCTGGCTATTGAATAATAAATAACTTATTTCAGAAGCCATTTTGATTAACTGCGCAATCTAATATAAATCGTTGCAATAATTCAGCTCAAATTCCGGAGCAGGCTCAAAGTTTGCAATTGAAACCAAATTTTTGGTAAGTGGACATAGCTATTTGCCTATTGATTCGGACTTTGCCATTATTGAGTCACATGCGATAAAAATTCAAAAGATTTTCTAAGCAGATGATTGGTACAACATAATCAAAATATAAAGAGAAAGCGCCTTTTAGTGTAATCAAAATAACTGATTTATTCTCAACAAAACCTTAAGAAAATTCAGTCGTTAACAGAAAAGGAATCGTTACAAAGTTACTAGTAAATTGGCGTAAGATGCGCTGGATAAAGGTACAAAAGTCCAAACCACAGCTCATGCAATTGGTATTCGACCGGAAGAACATTTTTATGTTTTATAAGCTTTCGCATCATATTGCTTATCGTATTACATTCGGCTGCACATTTCTGCAAAGACTGTTGCGTAAATTAGTTCATTCAAAATAACTGTGAATTAAAATTTCAAGAAAGTATCAAAATTTTAGATTGAAAGTAGCTTTTTAGTGTAAGAAAAGGTAGCAACAAAGTTTTGGCAAGTAGCTTATATTTTATTTTGATAGCTTTGGTAATACAGGTCACTTTTTACCCAGAAAAATGTCGAAACAAACAAGACAGTACAAGTTCTTTGAAGATATAAAAAATATACGCGAAGAGTTTTCTGAAATTGATGAAAATGTAGATATATTGGCTGGAAATGATAATGAGTTTGAATGTACAGATACTGACGATGAAGAGGAAAATATTGTGAATATAGGTATGTTGTGGACGAAAAAGAATAAGATTACTCCCAAATTCTGAAGAAGAGATACAAAAAAATGAACAACATGTTGTGAATGATGGATCTGTTTGGAAAGAAATACAAGAAGGTGGTACACCTCGAAAATCATCACTTCATAACATTTTCAGGCAAGAAGTAGGCCCAACAGGATATGCGAAACGTCATATTATAAAAGGTAAAGTTAGGACTGCATTTTCGTTGATAATTGACCACCGTGTTATGAACCATATGAGAACATGCACAATAGAAGAAGCAGAGAGAGTGTTAGGAACCGATTGGAGTTTATCTGAAGAGAAATTAGGTCTGTTACGTAGACCACCTCCTCGCGGTGCAGACTGGGTAATGCTAAAAGATCTACAGATAGGGGGGAACAAGTCGAACAGCTTGCCGTCGGCTCCGTATCCTATCTAGATAGGGGGGGAAAAGTCGAATAGCTTGCTTTCGGCTCCGTATTCTATCTATGGTCTTTGGCGGATGTGGTAGGGGGGATCAAATCGTTCAGCTAGCTGTCGGTTCCGTATCCTGTCGCAGCATTGATATTCTCGTAATCTGGACTGGTCATGTTTTAGGCAGATTTCAAGATATTGATGGTTACAAGGAGATTTATCTCTAAAGTGATTCGCAAGTGTACGTACTATCTAGATGGTGACCCTCATAAAGTACGACGCTAGAGGAGTAAACCTCGCATATAAAAGTCCCCAAATTTACGGTGGAACAGCATATCCCAATGGATGAATGGTTAGTGGGTAACTAACCATTAATATGCGAACTCTGGATACCAGGCGCCCTCCAGTTTAAATTGTCCTTCCCCTGGTAATGCGGAGCTCTGCCAGGGGTGACTCTACGATCTCGCGCTACTCGTGGGAATCACATGGATAATCCAAAAGTAACTAAAAGGGCAGATACATCACAAATAACGGCTGATGTCGTAAATGAAGAGGAAAAAATAACAACAAATCCTCCACCAAAAGTGCGTGAAGCAGTGGCTAGTCCTCCGAGCACAATGAAGAAAAACAGACCGCCACTCAAAGCGGATACCCCTAGTAAGCCTCTAGTGGATGAGCAACTGTTATCAGCAGAGCTGAAACAGTTAACGCTAACAGAAAAGAAAAAAAGGCTGGCCGGAAACGGTACTCTTACCATCGTAATCAAGGGAAAACCGTAAATGAAGCGTATGATCTTGCTTGCCAGCCGATCGAAAAGACGTTATCGCCAGCACAAAAGGCAATGAAAAGAGGCAGAACCTCTTCTACAACACTGCCATCTGTGGGAAGTGGCAACAAAATGCCCAAAATCGTAAGCAAAAGCGTAGTGCTTAGACCTGCAGCAGAGGCTCAGCCCTCCGCGTCAGATATAAGCTAGAGAGACGTAGTAATGGGGATCAGGATCGGAATAATAAATACCGAACTTCCTCATCAGATCCTTAAAGCGGAGCAGCTAGCTGCGATACAAGAGAATATACTGGAAGAGATTCCCAACGCGGCAAAAGAGGAGATAATTCCACAATTTGGTGGACTCAGCCTTAAGCCAAGTTGGATGCTGATCATTTGCGTAAATGAGCAAACCGTAGCATGGTTAGAAAAAACAGCAGAAGGCATCAAGCCGGACGAGTCCACAAACATCAGGGCAGTCCGGGGTGATTATTTCTAATCGCGGGATATTTTCCTCAAGAGACAAAAACATCAGAGGAAATTACCACCCTCATCGATGCGCAAAATGCTGGTTTGTGCGCCTCTAACTGGAAGGTTCTTAGCAGAAGAGTAGAGGGCACAAACACCATCATAACCTTCTCCATCGACGGCCAATCGATGGAAAAGCTTAAGCAAAAGGGGCATAGAGTCTGCTTTAAATTCTCTAGCGTGACTCTTCGCCCTAAGGTCAAGGAGTTTAAGAGCGGCGAGCCGCAGTTGAACGAAGATGGCCATAACTCTAAACAAAATTAGAGTTATTCAAGCGAATCTCCATCGTGCAGCAGCGGCCATGGACATAATAACATGGAGATTCGCTAAAGAGGAATTCCACATAGCCCTAATTCAAGAACCGAGAGCCGCTGCGGGCAAAACTATTGGGATTCCTAAAAAAATGGGTAAGATGATCTTTGATAAAAGAAGTGACAGACCAAGAGCTGCAATTCTAATATCATCAGAAATTAATTACATAAATATGCCTATTTTCATCCGTACAGATTTAGTAGCGATACTGGTGAGAATACCTAAGGCAGGAGGAAGCCAAGAGGTAATAATTGCCTCGGCCTACTTTCCGGGGGAGGAGCAAGAGGCGCCACCTCAAGGCGTCATGGAGCTGGTGGAATACAGTAGAATCCACAAAATACCAGTTATTCTGGGCTGTGACGCTAACGCACATCACACAATCTGGGGAAGTAGTGATATCAACAAAAGAGGTGAGTCACTTTTGGAGTATCTTACTACTAACAACCTAGACGTAATAAATAAAGGTAACACACCGACTTTCGTAAACTCAGTTAGGCAGGAAGTACTTGACCTAACAATAACAAGCCCCTGCCTGTCTGACAAGTGCGAAAATTGGCATGTATCAAAGGAAGCCTCATTATCAGATCATAGGCATATCTGTTTTGATATTAAGAATTCATTTGAATATATCGGACAATACAGAAACCCTAAACGCACCAACTGGAGTCTGTATCAGTCAGTCCTAGAATTTGAGCTAGGCATCGTAGAAGAATCAATAAGGAGCCCAGACTGCATCGATAAAATCACGAACAAACTCGTAAACAATATAATTAATGCTTACGAACAAAGTTGTCCTGTTCTACAGAAAAAAAGGGCCAAACAAGCACCTTGGTGGAACGAGGAACTAGCGACAAAACGCAAGCAAACTAGGAAATTGTTCAACAGAGCAAAGACCTTTGGGAATTGGGACGAATACAGAGAGTCTCTAACCGAATATAACAATCTTCTAAGAAAGTTGAAAAAAGAGTCTTGGAGAAGATTCTGTGAAGAGATAGATGATCTCCCAACAGCCTCAAGACTTCAAAAGGTGTTATCAAAAGACACCCCGATAAATATCGGACTTTTGGAGAGACCGGATGGGTCCTCTACTATCGGGTTTTCCAATAGGGACTTGACAACTTTGAATTCAATTTGTGAACGCACCCTTTCACTAATCATCAAACTGTTACTGTCAATTTATTCAGTAAACTTAACATTTTTATTATGGTAAAGTACACGAAGGAACAACGTCTGCAAATTATAAAAATTTACTACAGAAATTCAGAGTCGGTGACCGCTACTTTAAGAGCGTTAACTCCGATTTTCGGTCGTAATTCTCGCCCTAGTAGACAGGCAGTAACAAGTTTAGTGCAAAAATTTGAGTCTACATATTCGTTGTGTGATTTTGCCGTGCCAGTGAGACAACGGGTTGGTCGAAGTGTCGAAAATATCGCTGCCGTTGAAACGTCCGTAGCAAATGATCCAAATCAGTCAATTCCACGGCGTTCTCAAGAGTTGGGCATCGCCCAGACCACGTTATGGCGAATTTTGCGTAAGGATCTTGGTTTACACCCATGCAAGATCAAGCTGACTCAAGAATTGAAGCCGATGGACCATTTGAAGCGACGTACGTTCTCCGATTGGGCTCTGGAACTTCATCGCAAAATCATCTTCAGTGACGAAGCTCATTTTTGGCTCAGTGGGTTCGTCAATAAGCAAAATATGCGTTATTGGTCTGGTGAAAATCCACATGTGCTTCATGAAAGACCACTTCATCCACAAAAAATAACTGTTTGGTGCGGTTTGCATGCCGGCGGCGTCATAGGGCCATATTTTTTCGTCGACGATAATGATCGTCACGTTACTGTGAATGGTAATCGTTATCGCGCCATGATTACCGATTATTTTTGGCCCGAATTGGAAGATATGGACTTGGACAACATGTGGTTTCAACAGGACGGTGCCACAAGCCACACAGCACACGTTACAATCGATTTATTGAAGAGTAAGTTTGATGAGCGTGTTATCTCAAGAAATGGACCAGTCGATTGGCCACCTCGTTCGTGCGATTTAACGCCTCTGGACTTTTTTCTTTGAGGCCACGTCAAGTCGTTGGTCTATGCCAACAAGCCGACGACGTTGGAAGAGCTCAGAGCCAACATTGAACACGAAATAGCAGCCGTTTCGGCCGAAATGTGTGGCCGAGTCATCGAAAATTGGGTCCAACGAATCGACCGCTGCAAACGTGCCCGCGGTGGCCATATGAACGAAGTCGAGTTCCATTCATAAATGTTTTGATTGTACTTCAACCCGATTATAAAGTTTTTGAAATATCTCAAATGGTTTGCATTTTATTTTGAAAAAAAGTTGTCAAGTCCTTATTGGAAAACCCTTTAAAAGCAGCAAGGAAACCCTTGAGGTGTTATTGGCAACACATTTCTCAGGCTGCAAAATAATAAACAACAATGAGGATTTAGAGGCGGAGGAAAGGACATATCGTCAAACTCCGCACAGCAAAAGCATTGCTGGTAAAATTTTCACTCCGGAAAAGATCAGATGGGCGATCAACACCTTTAAGCCTTACAAATCAGCCGGAGTAGATTAAATATTCCCCGCATTACTGCAGAAGGGGTTAGAGATCTTAATGCCAATAATGATAAATATCTTTAAAGCCAGCTTTATTTGGGGATACATCCCAAAAATTTGGAGGAGAGCGAGGGTGGTATTTGTACCGAAGGCAGGGAATCGTCCCATGGATCAGCCTTAGTCATATCGTCCTATAAGCCTTACCTCCTTCTTCGTCCAAACGATGGAGAAGTTAGTGGATATACACGTAAGAACAGGACCCAACAAGGTTCGTCTTAATACTAATCAACATGCCTACCAAAAGGGCAAATCAACAGAGTCAGCCCTTCACGGTCTGGTAAGACAAATCGAAAAGGCAATAAACTATAAAGAAATTGCACTTTGTGCATTCCTAGATATAGAAGGAGCATTTGACAATACTCCCCATGAAGCCATAATAGCGGCGGCTAGGAAAAAGGGTTTGGAAACGGCCACGACTAGATGGATACATGCCATGCTAAGGAGCCGAATGACAACCATGGATCTAGGGGATAGCACATTGACTGCACAGACCTATAGAGGCTGTCCCCAAGGTGGGGTACTATCTCCACTTCTTTGGTCAGTTGTAGTAGATGAACTCCTAGATCGTCTAACAGAACAAAGGTACGAGGCTATAGGATATGCCGATGACCTCGCCATTATCATTAGGGGCAAACATGATTTAATTATATCAGAAAGGATACAATCAGCCTTAAAAGTGATAATTAACTGGTGTCAGTCTAAAAACTTGAACATCAACCCAGGTAAGACTGAGCCAGTACCATTTACAAATAGAAGGAAAACGTACATCATACCTTCTTCAATAAATGGTACAATAATACCCTTTTCAGAAGAGGTAAAATATCTGGGTGTTATACTAGATAGCAAACTCAACTGGAATAAACATATAGAATGGACTTACGCCAAAGCACTAAGGGCATTTTGGGCCTGTAAAAGCTTATTTGGCAGAAAATGGGGACTAAAGCTCAAAATGATTTACTGGTGCTACAGAACAATCATTCTTCCAATAGTCACATACGGATCAACGATATTGTGGACTAAAACTTTACAAAGAAAAGCACAGCTTACGCTACAAAAAATCCAAAGGCTAGCCTGTCTTGGTATCACAGGAGCTATGAAAACCTGTCCCACAGCGGCAATGGAAATGTTCCTTAACATCCCTCCGATACATCTACAAATAAAAATGGAAGCTATCAAAGGGGTGTTACGCATACAGAGGGAAAACAAGTACAAACCAGGGGATTTTAGAGGCCACCTCAAAATCCTAAGAAACCCAAAATTGGAGGTTCTAACCTCCACATTATCGGATGCTATGCCGACAAAATTTAACTTTGAAACCCCCTTCAAAGTTGTAATCAGAGAACACAAGGACTGGCAATCCTCGCTACCTGAAATGGAAGAGGGATCAACCATCTGGTATACAGATGGCTCGCGCACCTCTGAGGGGACAGGAGCCGGAGTCAAAGGCCCTAACTTCTCGGTTTCAAAACCACTCGGCAAAGAAGCCACAATCTTCCACGCTGAACTAATTGCAATGGAGCTATGTATCCAAGAGAATATAAGAAGAGCTCATCGCAACAAATCAATTTATATCCTATCGGATAGTCAGGCGGTTCTCAAAACCCTAACAGCCAATAAACACGGATCGAGGTTAGTTTGGGACTGTCTTCAAGACCTAATCATCCTGGGGAAAAGGAACAACGTAACCTTAATGTGGGTACCAGGACATATGGGAATTGAGGGAAACGAAGAGGCTGATCGCCTTGCAAAAAAGGGCGTGGAAAAAAACTTTATTGGTCCAGAGCCATTCTGCGGAGAACCAAAATGGCATCAAAGCTCGACACTTAAGAAGTGGGTTGAACAAGAACACAAAATCTACTGGGATAGACTTCCAGGCTTATCAACCTCAAAAAAACTAATCATACCACAAAAAAACAAAGTGGAAGATATCCTAAAATTCAGAAAGAGCGATATTAGTACATACTCTAATCGGCCTAATGACGGGGCACAGTGGAGTGAACCACCACCTCAATAATATGGGCTTAGCTGAAACCGACATATGCCGTCTCTGTCTCGAAGACTCAGAAACGACAATACATATCCTATGCCACTGTGAAGCAGTGGCAAGGAAAAGGCATAATCTTGTGGGGAAAGGTTTCATTTCCACCGAGGAACTAGCCAACATGGCTCCCTTACAAATACTCAAATTAGCTAAAGCTATTGAGTTATGGTAGGGGCAATAATCGCACAATAGGCCAAAAAAGGCCGCAGTGCTCTCACGTGTTCCCCTAGTATAAATAAATAAATAAATAATAAGAAGAGAAATTAGATGCATTTATTGCAATTTTATATGCACGAGCTGGATATTGTGCAAAAATTTTGAAAGTTTTTTTTTTGTGGAATAACATATGGGGGCCTAAATTTTTCTCTGAAACTCTGGGCAGAAATAATTTTACAGAAATTCTTAAATTTATTCGTTTTGATAAAAAAAGTGAGCGTAGCCAACGTTTGAAAACAGACAAATTCGCTATGGTAAATACGATTTGGAATATATTCATTGAGAACAGCCAAAACTGTTACAAACCGGGTGGTAATATTACTGTAGACGAACAGCTATTTCCGACTAAAGTAAGATGTAGATTTACGCAATACATGCCTAACAAGTCTGATAAATTTGCAATGAAATTTTGGTTAGCATCGGACGTCGATAACAAATACATCATAAATGCACGTATCCGTATCCGTATCTAGGAAAAGATGAAAATAGGCCCTCTTCAGTACAACTCTCTAAACATGTTGTACTCAAACTCATGGAGCCATTTACGGGTTGCGGAAGAACTTTAGCCACAGACAACTTCTTCACAAGCAAATTCCTAACAACACAACTGCCAGCAAAAAAACATAACAGGGCTACGATTGCGCGTAAACCTCAATTTGACGATACTCTAGATGAAATAGAGTTTTGTGTGATCCCAAGAAATTTTGTATGGGGAGTGTTAGAAGGGGTGATAGCATTGAACTAATTTTTTCCCTGTCATACAAAAGTAGCTATAAAAATGTTTTACACACAATGCTTACTCCAAAAATTGAATAGGAGCTGAGAAAATTAGTGTGTTAGATTTAGTGAAAATGTGCAGTTTGTATGGGAGGCGGTAGAAAGAGTGGGGGGATTTTAGTGATTTTTTCAGACATAACTAAGAATATCATAAAATTGACATCTCTTAAATTTTAGACCAGTAGCATTCATACTTTTCAAGAAAATAGATTTTTTGTGAAGTTGTGAAACTGTGTCATATTGTATGGGAGGGGGTAGAAGCAGTAAAGCTAATCAAATATTTTTTTCTGATCTTAGTGATAAACGCTAAATTAGTATACATCACAAAATGTGAGCTCGATAAATGTTATATGTTCTGAGAAAATCGGCTTAGAGCATTTCATGAAAAGTGTAGTTTGTATGGGAGGGGTTGGAAGGAGAGGG
This sequence comes from Chorisops tibialis, assembly GCA_963669355.1. Classification (NCBI taxonomy): domain Eukaryota; kingdom Metazoa; phylum Arthropoda; class Insecta; order Diptera; family Stratiomyidae; genus Chorisops; species Chorisops tibialis. The sequence goes on along the minus strand of OY770265.1, from coordinate 13,076,064 downwards.
AGGACGCAAATAGTTTTTATACTGTATATATTGAAATCATTATGAAAGTAATATATCCCGAAAATCAGACTAATAGCTTTTATACTTTTCGAGCAAATCCATTTATAGTATTTATAGTCGAATTGCGAAATTGTGCCATTTTGTATGGGAGGGGGTAGAAGGGGTGAAGCTAATCGTCTAATTTTTTTTAACCTTACTAACAATTTCAGCTCGCTAAATTTTATACGCACTGAGTAAATTGGCTTAGAGTAATTCATGATAAGTACAGTTTGTATGGGAGGTGGTAGAAGGAGGGGGAGGACACGCATAATTTTTATGCGATAGATTGATATTATCATAAAAGTAATATATTCCATTTCAGGCCAATAGCTTTTATACTTTTCGAGCAAATCCGTTTATTGTCAAATTGCGCATTTGTGTCATTTTGTATGGGAGGGGGTAGAGGAGGTGGAGCGATTTGGCCCGTTCACGAACTTGACTTTACTTTTTTGCTAAAAATGACACACAACATTTTTTAGCACTATAGCTCATAGCTTTCAAGAGTTATGCTGTAGACAGACGCACAGACAGACAGACGGACGGACAGACGGACAGACAGACAGACGGTCACTCGGAATCGAGGTTTTTGAGCGACAACAAATATTTCTGTACACTTGGCGGCTCTGTGCGAGCGTTATTTCTTAGCGTTACAAACGGTAAGTCAAACACAATATACTCTCAGATTTCATCTAGAGTATAAAAGCTACGTTAGTTGGAACTATCCGGTCAAATAAAGTGGAATTAACAATAATAGCGAAGCAAAAGAAAGATGATATGGAACGATTTTCATCGAAAATTTTTACAACAGATAATTGTACTCTTAAAATCTATAAAAGTAAGCAAAAAAAAGGTACTTTTACTTAGTTCCAAACATAAATTTGTAAAAGTAGAAAACAATGATAAGCGTTTACTTGAAACTGTTTCATATTACAATAAAACCAAATTTGGTGTTGACATGACTGATCAAATGGCGACAAAGTTTACAACAAAATCTAAGTCTTGCAGATGGCCTCTCCAATTATTTTTTAATATCCTTGATTTAGCTGGCATAAATGCCTGGATTTGGTACAAGCAAACGACAGGAGAAAATATCTCGAGACAAGATTTTTTACTCAAGAACTTGGCGCCGATTTTCGAGAAGCCCGTAAACAACCAAAAGAAAGAACAAATACGAAACGATCGTTGCCTAAGTCTACTACAGATGCGTACAACGTAAGACGTGTCAAATAAGATATTGTAATGAAAATAAAACCAAAAAAATTTGTTCTAAATGTGAAAAATATGTTTGCGGAAAATGTACAATGCAGATACCATGTATATGGGTCTCATTCTATTTATTTATTTTATTTATTTAGTTACTTTAATTTATAAATATAAAATATACAAACTAAAACAATTTCAGCACTAGTAACAAGGACCACTGGCTTTTTTGTATTGACAAAATTTTTAAGTTAATTTTTAAATTAGGTGAACAATGCAAAATTCAGAAAAATCATGTTTCATTGAAAATCTTAGATTTTTTTATTATATGTATAATGGTTTAGCAAATGTTTTGTTGTTGACTGTTTTTTTATTAATTCTAAAAGATTCGATCCAGTTCCGTTGAGAAGTCTGTTGCAGCTGATTCAATGTTCGAAGTTCAGTGTAGTGTTGCAATATCTGCATCTGGGTGGAGCTCCTTTTTCGATGAGGTGTAGATGAGTGGCTTTAGTGTGTCCTGTTCGTAGTCTAAAGGTACGTTTACATCTGACACTTCTCTCCGGACATAAGTGTCAAGTGTCCGACAGAAATTCACTTTGACTGTTTACATCTGAGAGAAATTACCAGACACTTATGTCGTTGATAAGTGTCCGACAGTTCTCGCAATGCTGAAATTCGGAAGAAATGTCCGACCCGTTTACACACGGACACATGTGTCGTACATACCTTCCATTCTGCAGTTCAGTTTATGTGATCAAGATGAATTGTTTTTCATTTTAAGAAATTTCGTAGGGGAAGTGGTGGAGGGGATGACGGCATTGAACTAATTTTTTCTCATCACGCTAGAGTTGCCATCAAAATGTTTTATACAAAATTTAGGTTTCAAAAATTTAATAGGTTCTGTGCACAATTTCAACTCGATCAATTTTATACGTACTGAGTAAATTAGTTTATAGTATTTCATAAAAAAGTGCAGTTTGTATGGGAGGTTCTGGAAGGAAAGGGAGGACTCAAAAAACTTTTATATAGTAGATTGAAATCATAATTAAAGTAATATATTACAAATTTCGGATCAATAGCATTTATACGTTTCGAACAAATCCGTTTATTTTCAAATTGCAAAATTGCGTAATTTTGTATGGGGGTAAATAATAAAGTTGCGCCCGACTTCTTGGCAGTTTATTTTTTCATAGCCATTCCCGCACAAAACTTGAATTTACCAGAGCCCTACAAAAATTTCTCAAAATTTTCTATATTTTGGGCCTCCCACCTCCCTCTCCTTATAGCCATCAAAATAAAAATTTTATCAAATTTATAAGTCATAGAGCTCGACAATCTCACAAAATTTCAACTTAATACCTGCATTGGATTTTTAGATATAACGGTTTGAAATTTTCAAAAATGCACCAATTTTGAAATGCTCCCCATTTCTCCCACTGCTATTATGCCCAAATATTATATTTTTCTTATATTCTGCTAGTATAGATTAATTTATGTTTCAAGTTTCAATTACATAGCTTAAGAGATAGTCGAGTTATTAATTTTTAAGTTCTTTTCTTTTCTTTACAAAAGAACATACATTGCATCCTACAGTTTTCCCGACACTTATTGCAAAAGTAGACGAGCAGTCAACTTCTGCGATAAGTGTCGAGAGAGCTTGATTTTACAAATAATCAGCGTTTACATCTGTTTGGACAGAAGTGTCGACACTTATCTCCGATAGTAGAATATAAGTGTCGGACATAAATTCGGGCAATAAGTGTCAGATGTAAACGTACCTTAACAATTATAGCGGCTTCACGACGAGTTAGTGCATCAGGAATATTGAAAATGATTTTTTCAGGATTTACGAAAGTTGAATAGAAGTTTCGGCGTTCAGGCCACTCTCGTTTCTCTTTTTCTCTTTTTCTAGTAAATGCTTACTTATTAATAATTTTATGTCAGAGGCAGTGAAAGTGTTGTCAGTCAAAGTGGATGTCGAGTTGCATCTTGCGCAGTGCAATCCGCTGCCTCATTCCCTTCTATTCCTGTATGCCCAGGAACCCATAAAAGTTTTATATTGTTAGGTGAGTTGGTTAGTTCGTGTATGATTTCTTTAATGATATTGTTTTTGGAGTTTAAATTTAGGGTTGCTTTTATAACTGAGAGACTGTCAGAACATATGTGAAATTTTCCTCGATTCTTTGAGGCATAGTTGATAGCTGATAATATTGCCTGTGCTTCAGCTGTGAATATGGAGCAAAAGTCAAAAAGAATACCTAACTTTATTATTTCGTTATTTTGTTTTACAACGGCGTATGACGTGTTAAGTTCTGATTTTGAGCCATCTGTGTATAGCATGGTCCAGCCCTCGTTAGAGAGTGTAGAGGTAATGCATTTGAACAGTATTTTGTACACGCTGTTGTTGGTAGTTTGCTTGGGATATTGTGCTGTGGCGATACAACGTCGTCGACACATTCCAGCGTCATTAGCATCGGACGGATATATGCTGACCACGCACAAGCAGAACCGGCCTCATTTTCATACATCCAGATTTGCTGATCGCCAACGTCACCGCAAGATATGCAACGAAGGAGATCAAGTGGCATGCCCGACGACGCGCGCGATCAAGCAATTACTTTGTTGTTTATCACGCAAAAATAATATCAAAGTTCGCCAGCCAGACACGCCGCAGCGTCAGCATAATGACGCGGGTTAAAAGCATTCGCGCTGGCTTCTAGAAGACGATTTCGACTTGGACTTTCACAACCTCCGGAACAGCGCGCTCTCATATAGTGCATAATAAAATTGTTAATTAGTTTGTATTCACTCGTGTTTTATCCACCACCTCGTCCGCGCTCCTAGGCCCAAAGTGCCAATTCCATATTGATATTTTGGGTAGGTATCTTCCAAGGAGGTTTTGATTTTGGCTTTGGTGGCATAGCTCTTGTAGATATAGCTAGCTCTTGCGCTATAGTTAAGCAGTTGAGTAACGTGGAAGGAATGCGTATACCAGCTTCTCCACTCGCTACGGTCGTTCTCACTCCCCTTCCCCAACCTTCCCAATCCCATTCCTTCCCTCCATGGCTGTGTTTGTGCATTGCACATAAAGGCCGAAATTGCCTAGAACACAGGTCATTCTGTAAAAAAAAAAAATCTTTTTTCTTTTGGACAGGCTAGATATATCATTTTGTATTAGTGTATTTCCTCCAAATATTAGTTTCGGGACTAGCTTGGCAGTCAGAGTCTTATGTCTATTTTCTAGAGATGGCATGTTCCCTTCGGCAAGCAAATTCGTTATAGGGGTGGTCCTGAATGCTCCAAGAGCACATCGAATAGCTCCGTGATAGGGTGCCTTAAGTTTTTGCAGTGTGGAAGATGGGCATTTTCCATAGACTGCTAAACCATAGTCTATTTTGGATAGAAGAAGTGCTTTTATCACTTTCAATAGAGTGACTGGATGTGCGTTTGATTTCCTGTTTGAAAGATATTTTATTATATTTTGTCTCTTAAATAGATTGTTGCGTCTGCTGAGTAAGCCCCAAAATATTTAGATTGTCTACGTTTTCTGCTACTTCGCTCCCGATCGCAACGTTGTACATATGATTTACAGCTGGTTTTGCGACAGACGTGTAAATGTTTGCAATTGAGATTTTTGCGCCTGTGATGGATGCTCAATCCAATATCGCTGAAAATATTAGGTTCAGGTCCCTAGTTGCAGAGTTTGCATTAGCTTTTTTACTATAATATATAAGTCGTCGGCATAGGCTATGTATTTGCAAAACCCCAAGCTATTGATGGTATTTGAAAGTGAATTGAACGCAATCAGGAAAAGAACTACGGAGATAGGAGATCCTTGTGGTATGCTATTTTCCAGTTTCCATACATCAGAGAGTATATTATTCACTCTAACTCTACATTGTCTGCTAGTCAGAAAATTTTTAATCCAGTGAAATATTTTTGGTCCTATACCTAAACGTTGTAGTTCTAACAGTATTGTGTGTGTACCTATACGGTCGAAGGCTTTTTCAAAATCTACCACGACAATTGAAATGTGGTTCCTGCTTGATAGTTGTAGACTAATCAGGTTATCTATATAGATGTGAGCATCTTGACATCCTTTATTGGGACGAAAACCAAATTGCTCGTTATTGATAGCCTTTGTTTATTCAAGAAACCAAGATAGCCTTCGGGCTATAATTTTTTCCAATAATTTACTCAGGCAGGGCAAAAGTGAAATGGGTCGATATCCTTCTAAGCTATTTTTTGGTTTGTTAGGCTTTGGCAGAGGAATTATAGCTGCGATTTTCCAAGAGTGTGGTGAAATGCCATCCGTAAGGATTTTATTGTACAGCGCACATAGTCTGATTTTAGCCTTAGATGGCAGATTTTGTATCATGCTATAGGTAATTTTATCTAGGCCAGGTGTATTGCCTTTAATTAGTTGAAGTGTTGTTTCGAGTTCAAATAGGGTTATTTGGGTTTCTATTTGTTGTGATTTCGGGGTTCTTATATACTCGATTGTTTTTTTCTCGTGTATATTGAAGTGGAAAATCCTCATCTGCGGCAGTGCTGGACCATAGTTTACCAAATTCGTTACTTCTTTCTATAGATGTTGATATGAAATTAGAACCAATTTGCAGTCCTTGTATAGCTGTTTGATTTGGATTTGCTGAGATTGATTTGATTGTATTCCAAATCTTAGCAATAGGTGTTTTTGGTGTTATGGAGTCTTTGAAGGTACTGAAGGAGTTTTCTTTTGCAATTTTCATGTCGTGTTTAAATTTAGCGTTAATTCTTTTATAGTTAATCTCATTGATCACTATAGGGGATCTTTTAAAGGTACTCCAGGCTTCTTTTCGTAATATGTTAAAATTCGCAAGCTCTGGATTCCACCAAGGTAATTGGGGTTTTTGTTTTGTATTGTTTGGCCGTGTGTGTGGTTTGGCTTGGTTTGCAGCGGTCAAAATAGCTTTTCTGATGTTTGCGGCTTCTTTATTAATATTTCTTGTCTGAGCAGTATTTCCTATTAGATGTGTGTATTTTGGCCAATTTGCTAGTTTGGTTTTATATCTATTGGGATGGGATGGTCTCTCCGATTGACTTAATGCTACTGTTGTTACTGTGGGGAAGTGATCGCTGCCATGCAGGTCGTCCACTACTTGTCAGTCGCACAGAGGGGCGAACTGTGAAGAGCAAATACCCAAGTCAATATGTGTTAAGCTATGGAGCGTAGATAAATGTGTGGGGGCACCAGTGTTAATAACAATTAGGTCTGAGGATGCAATCCAGTTTTCAACCAACTTGCCTTTCGTGTTAGTGGCAGTGGAGCCCCACATAGGACTCCAGCTATTGAAGTCGCCAATTAGGATACAGGGAAGATTTAGGTTCCTTGTTAAGTCTTCAAGATCCTGAATGGTTATATTTTTATCATGCTCAACATATACACAGACGACTATAAACTTTATAGAGGTGTGTATTTCCACAGCAAACGAAATTCATGGAAAAGATTCTGTGAAGAAATCGATAACGTCAACGAAACTGCTGGGATAAAGAGGACCCTATCCAAAGACCCATACATGCCTGAACTTCTGGATAAAGGCAATGGTTCATGGACGGGGTCTAGCGGCGAGTCACTTGAACTTTGAATGCAAACGCATTTCCCTGGTTGCTTTGAGCCCCCACCACAAAGTTCATGTGCTGATCGCATTCTAGCTAACTCAGAACTAGTAGATACAGTCGTGACACCAGGAAACATAGGAATGGCGTTCAGTTCCTTCAAACCTTACAAGTCACCAGGGCTGGGCGAAGTCTATCCCGCAATAATCCAGAACGCAGATGAAACAATAATTCAGTACCTGGTAGACATATATAAAGCATGCATCAGTCTTTGTTACATACCGTAGCTATGGCAAGAGGTTAAGGTAGTTTTCATACCTAAACCAAGTAGAGCCTCCCACAACATCCCGAAGGCTTTTCGACCCATCAGCCTGACTTCGTTCCTTCTTAAAGGCCTAGAAAGACTGGTGACAGCTACCTGCGGGTAAATCTGAACCTCTCGGTTAGATGCCCCTACCAACACGCCTATCTGAAAGGTAGATCCACTGACACCACCTTGCATGTGACGGTAGCCGCCGTAGAGAAAGCTTTCCATCAAAAAGAGGTTGCACTCGGTGGCTTCCTAGACGTGGAAGGCGCGTTCAACCACGTCAACATAAATGCCATACTTGAGGCCTTGCACAGCCATAGTGTGGAACCTTTACTGACTGCATGGATATTAAAGCTTCTTCGTTCACGGAAAATCGCAGCACGAATGGGTGACGAGACAAGAAAGGGCTCTGTTCACAAAGGAACGCTACAGGGCGGTATAATATCACCTCTCCTGTGGGTCCTAACAGTGAATGAACCCCTTTCCATCTTAAATCAGAACGGCTACCCCACAATAGCATATGCAGACGATCTTGTCATCATGCTAACTGGTAAGTTTGAGCAAGTTCTAGGAGACCTCATGCAATCCGCTTTACAACTGTTAGATAGCTGGGCACTAGATAGAGGACTTACCATTAACCCACAAAAAACAGATCTGGTCCTTTTCTCAAGAAGAAGAAGACCATATGTTTTCAATCCACCAAACATTCGAGGTATCAATATGGTCCTCTCGAATCAAGTTAAATATTTAGGTCTGATTCTTGATAACAAATTATCCTGGAAGGCCAATATTCAAGACCGAGCAAAAAAGGCTACAGTAGCCTTCTTTGCTTGCAAGAAGACATTCAGTTTGAGATGGGGCCTTAAGCCGTACCTCATCCACTGGATGTATACCAGTATTGTTAGACCAATTATTTGCTATGGTGCGCTGGTGTGGTGGCCGGCGGTGGTACTAAAAACCAACCTGGCACCCTTACAGCTGATCCAACGGATGGCATGTCTGTGCATAACAGGTGCCCTTAGAACCACACCGACTGCAGCTCTGGAGGTGATACTCTCACTACCTCCACTTGAACTTTTTATAAAGCAAGCAGCGGCCCTGGCAGCCATTAGATTAAAAACCACTAAATCGTGGTCAGCGCCACAAATTGGTCATGGAAAAGCTCTAAACGTCATTAGAAACGCAAACTCCCTTTTAGACCGCGAGTATGATTGCATGAACCAACCGCAGGTTGAGAAACGAAAGTTTCACATTAAGTTTCCTGAACGAAACGAATGGGCAACAAATACGATACTCAGCACCTGTATAGGTTCTCATCTCTATACGGACGGATCTAAAACTAGCCAGGGGACAGGTGCAGGGATTTATTCCCACGACCTCGACATCCAAACTTCATTTCATCTTCCAGAACACGCGACAGTGTTCTATGCAGAAGTATTAGCCATTAACGAGTGTACAAAAATTATTCTTGATATGCAGAACAGTCCCGGAAATTGTTACATTTTCTCGGACAGCAGGGCTGCGCTTCAGGCACTCCAATCCTACAGGACTACATCCAAACTAGTGTCCATCTGTAGACACAATTTAAATCGCCTAGCGGCCATAACGGAAGTTTTTCTAATTTGGATACCGGGTCATAGTGACCTGCTAGGTAACGAGGCGGCAGATACGCTTGCACGGTAAGGATCTGCTAACATCAATTCCACTAGGAAGTCAGTCGATGTAGCACCAACAGTGCTGAAGACTAGCTTCAGACAGACTATTTTGGATTCTTTCTTGGCGGGGTGGCGGCAGCTGAAAAGCTGTAAAACGGCCAAATCCTTTAGGGAAGAACCGAACAAAAATATTACAGCTCAGCTATTACAACGTAGTCGCTATAGTATCCGAACTATTGTCGGTCCGACCACAGGTCCTTGCTTGCTAAGGCTGCACGCATTTAGGATGAGGATCGCGAGCGACAGCTTGTGTAGAGGTTGCGAGGAAGACGAAGAATGTATCGAACATTATCTTTGTCACTGTCCGCAAATCTCCAACAGTCGTCTCCTTTGTTTAGGCTCTAGATTCTTCTCAGAACTAGACGACCTCACAGGCGTCCAACATTCGAGCCTGTTAAGGTTCGCAAACCGAACCAAGTGGTTAGAGCAAGAGGAGTGACTTCCAACTTATAACAATAGGAGGAGTACAATGGGCCCAACTAGATGGCCTCAGTGCTTGTGGTTCCGTGCAACCACCCTCCTACAACCTAAACCTAAACCTTCCACAGCACGGGGTAGGATGTTGCTAAATATGAAAACATGTTGAAACTGAAAGCTCTTATTAACGAAAAGGGCTATTCCACTTTTGGAGGTATTTATTGTGGGGTGGTTAACAAAAATATTTTCGTATTTGTTCGAAAAGTAGGGATGGGTATTGTAAGCAAGATGCGTTTCTTGTAGAGCAATTATATCTGGGGCTACGTCTTGTGTTAATATTTGCAAATGGTTGTAGCTATTGAAGAAACCTTTAATGTTCCATTGTAAAATCTTGAAATTATTATTGTTCTTTAAGTCACAGTGGGGATTAATTAATGGACTCAAACGTCCATGCTCCGTCCGCATCTGTGCCAGTGGCGTGGCGTCCATTGATGCAAGGGAAGCAATTCTTCCCTTATGGTTTGTCCTTTTTTTAGTTTAGAAAAGTTAAACTGAAATCAGCACGAATATGAAAATTTATTAAAAAATTTCATTAAAAGAAAATGCGCATTATTTTCGTCTACCACTGTTTACAGAATTTACGTGCTCAGGACAGCTTTTTTCTGACCAACGAAAGTTAACAACCTTCCACAGGGAAAAACATGTGATTTTAAAAACGCTTAAAATGACCACCGCCGGCCAATACGAGCAAAATTTTCTCGGGAAACGAGCGTAAGTTCAGCTTCAATAGAAAGGGGAGATGCGTCTCATTAAAATATTTCCATCTTTTCTCTTGTTGCTTTTAGTCGCATATACAAGAGAACGAGACCGCCGGCCAATACGAGAAAAATTTTCGCTCGCGGCGAGCGCAAGTTGAACTTCCCTAGGAAGGGGAGATGCGTTAACGCAATTGCTTCCAGACAGTGCTTTTAGTCGCAAGCTATGGCTCTCAATCAAAGTATTGCCAGTATTGAAATGTCTGTACTAGCCGAAAAATTATCAGGAAGAAAAATGTGAAGAGGTAGATTTGGCAATATTGCCCATATTTGTCGTGCTTTGAGTGGAAACGAATAGGCTTAAACTTCGGCAGATAAGACGACATCTTTTTTGGACGGCTTCACTTTTTTATTAAGAAAATAAAAACTCGAAGCTTAAACTAAGGCTTGAATTCATTAATTATTCAGCATTTGTAAAGCTCATATTTAATAATAAAAAAAAGCTTGAAGGGTCTGTCAAAGCACTAAAATATTTCTCCGAATTTCGGTCCGTTACCACCCTAGCAAATAAAATGCCATCTATTGAAGGGATTGAACAATATGGTTTGTCCGTTAATTAATTAGTTAATTCAGGTGCTTTCAGCTCCGGTGTGGTAGTAGGGGTGAATGCATATCGTTTTTTTTTATATCCCATTCGTGATTGCTGGGCGCTCCCAACATTAATAATGATTCAAGCAGCTGACGAGAGAGGTTTTAGTAATATTTATAATATATTGTTTAAGCGTAATAAACCAATATATTTAAAAAAAATAATTGCTTCCCTTAGCCATAAAGTCACGCCACGCCACTGATCTGTGCTCGAGGATCTATGTTTACTATGGGATTGTTTCTGGAAGTTTATTTCACTGATTTCTTTGTTTAGTTCTAATTTTTCTTTAGTTTGCTTTTTTGTAGTAGCTGAAGTCTCGAAGTCGGGTTGGGTTGTAATGGCTATTTGTGGGTTGTGACTAGAGGTTGTTGGTTCTATTTGTTTTGAGTATGGTGTGGTTGGAGCGTCTATTCCATTGGGTTTAAGTATGTTTTCGTTATTTGTTTTTGGATTATTTGGTTGTTTGTTAATAATTATTGTTTTTGGTGTGATAACTTTTGCATATGAAAGCCCGGGAGTAAGTTGCTTGGCTTTAACTGAATTTTTGGATTCGTGATATTTTTTCCGCGCTTCAAATATTGAGCATTTGTTTATGGTTTTGATGGTAATGATTTCTTTATTTTCAAGGTACTTAGGACATAGTCGATCAGATGATATGTGGCTTGAAACTTCACAGTTCACGCAAAATTTAACGTTTTCTGTACAGGGTGTAGGGTTATGATCTGTTTTACCGCAGGAAACGCATGTTGGAGAAGATTTGCATCATTTGGCCGTGTGTCCAAGCTTCTGGCATGTTTTGCACCGCATTGGATTCGGAATGTATTCTTTAACTTCAAATCTTTGCCATCCAATTGTAATGGAAGTCGGAAGGTGGTATCTTTCGAAGGAGAGGATAATTAAGCCAAATGGGATGTCTTGGTTGTCTATTTTCTTCTTCAGCTTAACAGCGTTCGTGACCCCACAGCTTTTTAAACCATCGACAATTTCTTCTTCGGATAGATTTACAAGATCGCGACAAAAAATTGTTCCTTTACTAACATTAAACTGTTTACTTATTTCGGCTTTTACTGGAATAATATTGGCCAGCGATGGAGCAATGTTGGACAGCTCAACTTCGTCCAAAAGATTGAAGCTGTAGGTGTATGCATTCCCAGAGGCCATCGTGGCCAATGGGTCACACCTTTAAGGCTAAAAAAGGTTTGGCTTTGATTACTTACTACTTAATTACAACTTTTAAAAGTTGGTGTAGTTTTTGCACTTTAGCACGACAAAAGAAAAAACCAAAAGAGAAGTATACACGAGGCAACGTCAAGAACTCTGTTTTGTTGTTCACTAGCACTGTGATTAAAATCAAATAAGGAAGACATACATTTGATCTGCGTAACGGAACACTGGATAATAAACGAAGAAATACAATACTTTCATTTTCCGAATTATTCGGCAATAATAACAAGTAGACCAAAAAAACCGGGAGGAGGATCATTAATACTAATAAAAAATGGCATACAATATACTATAATAGACCAAAAATCCACTGATGAAAATAGTTACACATCAATTGCTATTAATACTAAAACCAATGAAAAATTAATAATATCATGCATATATGGGTCATTCTTTTACAAACCGTACACCTAATTGGACGACATATTTTTTATTGCTTCCAAAATTTTTCTATAGGTAGTATACATCAATAAGCCGACACGTATGCGGGGATTTTTTTTTAAATTGTTTATTTTAAAAAATATGGATGTTTAAACATTTTGAGACTCGTTGGTTTTGCTCATCTTAAAAAGCTATTATCTTCGGTTCTATTTGTTCCACAGATTTCGTTCTTATCTCATCTTAAAGGTAATTTTGTAACCTTTTTACTACATTGTTCCAAAAAAATTATATTGTTAAATAAATGTAGTTATTAGCAATTAAAGCGCTTAAAGTCGATTTTCATACTTGCGCCCAGTCGATAAAAAATCGAAAAAAATATCATCGTATTCCTTGATTGATTCTCTAAAAAACCATTTAAAAAAAATGGAGAAATAACGGGATCAAGACAATTCAGTGTGTTAGTAACGCGTCGACTTTATTATTCCTCTGCGTTAGGCAAAAATCCTGATTTTTGCGTAAGCTTCAGGCCACTTGCTGAAATAATCAATGACCACTAGAATGTAGCGATTACCATTTTCTGATTCCGGAAATGGTCCAGCAATATCCACAGCAATTCTCTCCCACGTTGTATTGTTGCATTTCTCCCTTTGATCTGCGTTGTGGGCCCTGACTCGATGCACACGTAGTACATTTACGGCACCATTTTTCGACATCATCTCGGAGATGGATCCGATAGAACCTTTCTCGTATCTTTGCCAAGGTTCTATTTACACTCAAATGCCCACCGGAGGTACCTCCATGATATTCCTTCAAAACCTCCTCGACTTTAGAATGCGGGACGATGGTTTGCATGTGATACGATTTTCCGTCAGCGTTTTCCCATTTCCGTTTGAATAATCCGCCGTCTAGGTGAAGGGAGTACCATTGTGCCCAATAACACTTTAAGGTTTCGCTGAATTGTGAGATGTCTTTCCACTCAGGCCGTTTCATTTCGTCCTTCCATGCCATGATCGATGAAATATCTGGATCTTTACGTTGGGCATCTTCCAGTTCTTGCTGATTCCATCCATCCTTTGGTTCGGTCGTTATCCTCTGAATGGTTTCTCCGGCTTCTTTTCCTTGAATGTTTTGCCGATAACGATCGCATCATCCAGGTAAACGAGACAAGTTTTCCAACTCAGGCCACGCAAAACGATTTCCATTAGTCTTTCAAACGTAGCTGGAGCATTGCACATGCCAAATGGCATTACGATGAACTGCCACAGTACACTGCCGACAGAGAATACTGTTTTCTCTCTATCTTTATACTCTAGATGAAATCTGAGAGTATATTGTGTTTGCCGTACCGTTTGTAACGCTAAGAAATAACGCTCGTACAGAGCCGCCAAGGGTACAGAAATATTTGTTATCGCTCAAAAACCTCGATTCCGAGTGACCGTCTGTCCGTCTGTCCGTCTGTCTGTCTGTCTGTCTGTCTGTCTGTCTGTGCGTCTGTCTACAGCATAACTCTCGAAAGCTTTGAGCTATAGTGCTAAAAATTTGTGTGTGTCGTTTTTAGCAAAAAAGTAACTTTAAGTTCGTGAACGGGCCAAATCGCTCCACCCCTTCTACCCCCTCCCATACAAAATGACACAAATGAGCAATTTGATAATAAACGGATTTGCTCGAAAAGTATAAAAGCTATTGGTCTGAAATTTGGAGTATATTACTTGTATGATAATATCAATCTACGGTACAAAAATTATGCATATCCTCCCCCTCCTTCTACCACCTCCAATACAAACTGTACTTGTCATGAATTACTCTAAGCCAATTTACTCATTGCGTATAAAATTTAGCGAGCTGAAATTGTGGACTAAATATTTATTTAAAATTGTTAGTAAGTCTAAAAAAAATTAGACGATTAGCTTCATCCCTTCTACCCCCTCCCATACGAAATGGCACAATTTCGCAATTCGACTATAAATGAATTTGCTCGAAAAGTATAAAAGCTATTAGTCTGAATTCCGGGATATATTACTTTAATAATGATTTCAATATACAGTATAAAAATTATTTGCGTCCTCCTTCTCCTTCCACCTCCTCCCATACAAACTATACTTTTTCATGAAATGCTCTAAGCCGATTTTCTCAGAACATATAACATTAATCGCGCTTTGTGATAAATACTTAGTTAGCATTATCACTAAGATCAGAAGAAGATATTTGATTAGCTTAACTGCTTCTACCCCCTCCCATACAATATGACACAGTTTCACAACTTCACAAAAAATCTATTTGCTTGAAAAGTATGAATGTTACTGGTCTAAAATTTAAGAGATGTCAATTTTATGATATTCTTAGTTATTTCTGAAAAAATCACTAAAATCCCCCCACTATTTCTACCACCTCCCATACAAACTGCACATTTTCAGTAAATCTAACACACTAATTTTCTCAGCTCCTATTCAATTTTTGGAGTAAGCATTTTGTATAAAACATTTTTATAGCTATTTTAGCATGATGGAGAAAAAATTAGTTCAATGCTATCACCCCTTCTAACACTTTCCATACAAAATTTCTTGGGATCACAAAAAATTCTATTTCATCTAGAGTATCGTAAGATTGCGGTTTACGCGCAATCCTAGCCCTGTTATGTTTTTCATCTATCTCCACTTGCGAGTAACCACTTTTCAGATCCAACGTTGAGAACCATTTAGCATCAGCCAGGGTGTCCATGATATCGTCGATTCTAGGTAGTGGATAGTTATCCTTTTTCGTAACATCATTCAGTTGCCTGTAGTCCACACAAAAACGGGTACTGCCGTCCTTCTTCTTTACCAGCACCACTGGCGATACCCACGGGCTCTTTGATTCTTCGATGATTCCCTGATGCTCCAAAGTTTTGACCATTGAATTGACTTCTCCTTGTTTCGCTAATGGTACTCTTCTTGGAGGTTGACGTATGGGTGTAGCACTTCCGGTATCTATACGGTGCTTCACTAAGTTTGTTCTGCCATAGTCGTCATCACCGGTGGAAAAGACGTCGCTGAATCTTTCGATTAGATCTACCGCTTGCTTGTGTTGTTCTCGTCTAAGGTTGCTTGACTGAAGAAGTGTTGATGTTACATTGTCCTTCCTTCTTGGCTTATTTTTAGAGGGTACGTCATGTGGTTCTGACTTGTCGATACTCGTCACCGCCGATATTGGTTCACAGCTGCCAATTATATCTCCTTTCTTTACGCTGGTAATGCTGTCCGAAACACTGAGGACTCTTATTGGTACCATCATCTTCTCATTCCTTTTTACGGGCGTTTTTCCTAGTATCAGACTTCGTAATGCAGGTGTCGTTTCTGGTTCTATGAGGTAGAATCGGTGGTTCCCGGGATCACCATCGACCTCTGCCTAAATAACATTCTCAGATGACTTTGGTATATCCGCGTCTTCCCATAATATAACTCGCAGCTTTGTTGTGTTGGAGGATGTAATTTCCATCGGGATTTCAATATTCCGCCACTTCATTATTCGTTGTCCTAAGTCCAGCTGGATACCGTGTGGTTTCAGAAAATCCAAGGGCATACTCATCGGTAATGTCAGCTACCACGAATACATGCGAGAAGGTCAAATCCCCAAGCTATATGTCACGAGCTATTTCTCCATGGACCGTTGTAGTTTCTCCTGTAGCAGTGCAAAGTGCGTACTTCTTGGTGTTGTGAAGCCAAGTACGGTCTACGAGGTCAGATCTTAGCACTGACCGTGTTGCGCCTGTGTCAACTGTTATGATGCAGTTTAATTTGACGACTCGACCATTCATGCATAAATCGTTTTCACAACGATGTAGTCGAGAAACTGCGATGATGGTTCCGGGGGCGTCGATTCTACCAGCTGCCCCATGAAGTTGGCCTTTACTCGTTTCCCCGACTGTCATTGGGCGAAACGTGCTCTCGTGACTGTTCACCCCTTCCTCCCCTTTGTTTAGCAGCGCAGCCGGAACAATAGTTGGTCACTTTTCTGGGTTTACGGCAGTCGCGTCTTAAGTGTCCTGCCTATCCACAATTCCAGCATTGAGGGGCACAAGATCCTTCGCTCCGCTTGGTGTACTCTGCTTTCTGACACACACACTCTTCTGCTATTTCGCGGACTCGATAGTTACTCCGCGAGCTTTGCTTGGCAGCTTCGAACGTCAGCCCATATACTAAGGCTTCGCCAATCGTTTTCTTACCTGCCAATTTTAACGCCTGTTGCAGCTCTCTGTCTTTTACAGCATTGTTAAATGCGAAAACAGCTGTATCGTTGCGTTGCTCTGTTTGCGCATTGGGAAGCGATAATAGTGTGAGTTGTTCAATATCGCGTGCCAGCTCTTGAAGTGTTTCACCAGTCTTTTGGGTTCGGTTGTACAGTTGTGCTTTGTAGATATCTCGCATGTGGTCACTGCTGTAATGAAGATCCAATGTCTGGACTAAGGTTAAAAAATCTTGTCGTTGCTCCTGCGGAATCGTTTGAAGCACCTCTGCTGGTGGACCTCTTAGCGCCAAAATAAGAGCCGTTCCTCGTTCCAGATCAGTCCAATGATTGTTTCTTGCGGCAGCCTCAAATTGGGTCTTATAAATAGCCCACGGTGTTTGTCCATCGAAGATTGGAGCTTTGAGACCCTTGTATGTAACGTGTTCTGTCTTGATGACTCCAGTCGCTTTCACGTTATCGAAGTCCTTTTTTAGGCGTTCGACTTCTTCTACGATCCCGGATATCCTTTTCGTAATTTGTTCTTCGAAGATTCGAAGTTTCTTCTCTACGTTTTCTTCTATTGCCTTACCCATGGTGTCTATTTTATTATTTTGCTGCTCCAATTTTTGGTTGAGGTCCTTTGAGGTCTGATCTAATTTTTTATTAAGGTCCGCTGACAGCTGACTTTGTTCGTCTAATTTCTGATTAATGTCCGCTGATTGTTGCTCTACTCACCCCACGCGTACTTTTCTATCGCTTTCACTGGTTCCCGTCTTTCCTAAATAAAAGTCGCTGAATAACTGCCTGCTCGCTGAAAGCTTTCGTGTTTTTATACACTTTATGACAGTTCTCGAAGCTTCCTGCAGTGTGTATTTGTGAACTATGTGTGAACAGTTCTCGAAGCTTCCTTCGGTGTGAATGTGATATACTGGAAAGCTCTAGATCTTTAATTGTGACTTTCTACATAGTGGAGTATACTGTTCTACATAATTCTTGTCTATTTGAGAGAGATCGAGTTGCGGAGCTGCCAGATCTGCATGTAATAATACATATGGCTTAAAAATTAAATGTGCCATAAAGCAACCTTCGTTCTAAAGAAAACTGCCTTTTTTTTTAAACTGAAATATTCTTATTGTCCTTTAATTACTATTTAAATTATCGAGGAAATGAATTAAATTAAAATGAGTTTCAACACAACTAGATGCAGCACTTTGCCTTTTTTTAATGGGGTTTCTAACAAAATGAAAAGCGTATAAAAGCAAATCTTACTTCACATTTTTATCAGTTTTAGTTACATTGTTAAAAGTACAAGCTGTCACTAAAATTTAGAAAATAATTTGGAAATGCCTGACTACTCGAATGAAGAATATGCAGACATCGTTTTCATTTATGGGGAGTGTCACGGAAATACACGAGCGGCGCGATCTTTGTATCATCAAAGATTTCCTAATCGTCGCATACCTTACAGGTTAGTATTCCAAGAAGTTTACAGAAGGATTCGGGAAACAGGCAGCGTTAGGACAAGCAGAGTAAATGCAAATCCTGCGTCGATAATCGCTGCTCCAACCGATGAAGGAATACTACATGCAGTTCAAAATGATCCATCAATCAGTATCCGACGCTTGGCATTGCAATTAAACGTCTCTACGTGGGAAGATTGGAGTGTCCTAAAAGCAGAGCGTTTCCATCCCTACCACCACATACCGGTACAGGAGCTGTTACCCATTGATTTGCCCAAAAGGATGGAGTTTTGCAATTGGCTCCTTGAACGACAACTAAGTGACGAAAATTTTATGAACAACATTCTTTGGACGGATGAGTCCCAATTCACCAGGGTATCACAAACATCCACAACTTACACACCATTTCAGCACAGATTCAGTGTCAATTTATGGGCAGGTGTGATTGGTGACGATTTCATTGGTCCTATTAGTCTTCCGCCTACCCTAAATAGTTCCAATTACTTGCATTTGACAAATGATCTACAGGAGTTATTGGATGATGTGCCACTGCAACGATTGGCTTCCATGTTTCACCAACACGATGGTGCTCCAGCTCATTACGGCCGACAAATCAGAGATTGGTTAAATTCCAATTATAGCAATCGCTGGATCGGTAGAAATGGACCGACACACTAGCCTGCAAGATCTCCTGATTTAACTATTATGGATTTCTTTGTATGGGGACGGATGAAAGACCTTGTCTACGCAACGGAAGTAGTAACGTTGCAGGATCTAAACACCAGAATCGATGCGATGTAAGGCAGCAGTTGAGGAGTACGAACACAAAGAGAACATTGGCAAAACGATAAATGTTCAAAATGGCCACCTTCATTTTGAACATTTATTGTAATTAAGGAAATTTGAAATAAACCCTAAAAACCATTCTTAAGTTCTTTTAGTTCAAGCGGAGAGTGTTGATCAACATAGACTTGTTTTTTTTTTGATAAAAGTGCTAAATTATTGGAATGATAGTTTTTGCTAAACTATGAAACTTATGGAATGCAAGTGTATGCATCTTTTGTAGGCAATAATATGGCACATAAAAAAACAACATTAAAATGACATTTTTATAATGCGTTTTTTTGAGAAAAACTACATTGATCCCAGAATTTTAAGGGTCAAAGTATCAAAAATTTGTGTTCTGAAGCAAATAGCTCAGGATTGGGTACAGTTACGAACGCGGACTATTACACCAAATGAAAGGTAACTCGATTCCCTAAAAAACAATCTATAACACTTTGAATTGTGATTATTAGTTTTCAAGATATAGCGTCTTGAGTGAGTGAGGCTACAGGTCCGAAACCCCTTTCTTGATCACCCTGTATCTCCGCGGATATTGAAAATTAACCATCTCCGTACAACAATTTTTTTCTCCAAATAAATAACCCCTTACAAGGTGGTGCACGGAGTACCAAACACCTTGTATATCTAAGCATAACATAATAAGATTTAACAACTGTACTATATCAATAAATAACCAAACTTATAATAGCAAATATAATATGTACTATCAACACCTTATATTACCTAATACAATAAAAGAAATTAATGTAACGAAGTTCGAAAATGCAACCCTTCAGGAAATTCACCTAAGATACTTGGAAAGTATAAAAAAGATAAAATTCATAAAATTCGATAGAAATAAGTATCATACGGATTCTTAGCACTACTATGTACAATTGCACTCCTAATATTATAGGTTTAGGTTTAAGTTTATTGCCTTGAATAAATTTACAATGTTTAATTCTTAAAATAACTTATAATCTAGCTTACTTTTTAACTAGTTCGACACTAAGAAGTGTATTGACTAATTCCATGTTTCGATTGAGTATTTGTTCTTTTGTGACAAATTAATGACATTTTACAGAATTAATTAGCTTAAAAATTATAAATATATATATGTAGATATTATAGAACACCGGCATTAAGTGTTTTAATTCAGTATTGTTATAGATTTAGCAACCACGCAATTTTGATGTTCCCAGAAAAAGCCAGAAAAGTCCCCCAACATATAAAAAGCCATAAGCAAAGTTCCAGCAACCTCCAGTATACTCCAAAATGTAGGCAATCTAGAAAAGTCTAGACACACACACACCCAACGACACCTATCTGGGAGATTTGGTATAAATATCCGCAACTTTCAGACAGCAGGCAGTCAGTTCAGCAACATCTGCGAGAGAACGTGAACCGGAACGCGATATCAGTGGTGGTGGTAAGAATTAAATTAAAAGTGGGAATTAAAGTGAAACGTGCGAATAAATAAATTATCCTTTATTTTTAAACGAATTGTGTTTTTCTTGAAATCCCGGCGAACCTCTAGCTCGCAACAGTATTTTTGTTTGTTTGTTTGTATTGCACGTTGCCCGAAGGAGATATTCATTATTTCGGTGGATTTACATTAAAAAAAAGAAGTGTTGTTACATTTATGTACTCTCAAAAGTTTTAAGATGCGAATAAAAACAAAAATTGTTGAAAATTGTTAAATGGAATCTATAATTCATAATATAAAATACATATATGAGTATTTTACTTTTATACTTTTTAGCCACGGTAGTGGCTCAAATCTCGGTGTTGATAGAATTTAATAATTTTATTTTTACTTGGAATTGGTCTAAATAATTCGTTATTAAGGATAAAAAAAGGAGATAAATAGCACGTATCCGCAGGGCTGTCAGTAGCTAATTGGATTATTTTTTAACTGTAGTAACTTTTCAATTCGTTTTTGCCATAGCGTTGATGCATATGTAAGGAAGGGAATGGTATGAGATTGTGTGTAGATAAAGGAGTTAGAGAGTAGTATGTTTCTTCTCTTGGAGTTCCTAGAAAGACAGTGTCTAAGAACTTTTCTTTCAAATATTTCGAATTTCTTTGCAATCGTGGGGGATGCAGTGAACCATATTGGATAACCGTAAGAATAATTGGTCTTATTTTTTGCTTATATAGAAGCAGCTTTGATCTTCTGTTCAGTTTAGACTTGTAGTGTAAAAGGGTTGCAAACATATTAAATACTCGATTAGCTTTTTTAAGGACAATTTTAGCGTCAGTGTTAAAACGAAGTAAGTTATTGAAATGGATCCCAAGATGTTTTATATCAGTTTTCAATGGAATGTTTTTCCATCTAAAGAGATTTGAAGGCTTTTGCCTTTTTTCACTGTGTTTCTGTAACGTTTCCCGCTGGGATTTCGGAAGCAGATAAGCGCCGATTTTTCTGCATTTATACTTACTCCTCATGACAAATAGAATTCATTTATTATATTTAAATGTTTATTGACCTATGTTAAGGCTATTTTAGGATCATGTGAATGTTAATAAATTATAGTGTCGTCGGCATATAGTATTGCCTGAGGTACAACGTTTGCAGATTCTGTCGAGAAATTATAGTGAGGAAAGTCGTGCAAAAAGAATTCATCACAGAAATCATCAAAATCAATGGCAATAGCTCTTTCTAGAAGTTTACCTACGTTAGACAGCATTGAAATCGGTCGGAAAGTATTAATAGTATGCATGTTCTTAATTTTTGGAATAGGAATTAATTTAGCAAGTTTCCAAGAATCTGGGAAATAACCGTTATTGATGCAATTATTCATAATTAACTGTAGCGCTCGTAAGGATTGCTCTGGGAGTTTCTTAATGATGAAGTTTGATATGCCGTCGGGTTCTGAGGACTTTTTTGTATTTGTATCAGATATTAGAGCTATAATATCACTTAGCGCAAGAAATGGCTTCTCAATCTCATCACTAGTCGATGTGTTATAGCAATCAAAACACCGTATTGGTTGAAATGTATTGTCTACTAGGTATTGGTTTTCAAATTCAGTTACTTTTGTACTAACTAATTGAGCAATTGTCTCATTATGAATGGGATTTTTCTCTGTGTAGAGCTCCCGATAGAAATTTTCGAACGCGGTTAATTTATCAGAAGTTGAGTCAAGAGTATTGTTATAAATCTGGCAACCTCGATGTTCCCAGAAACATCCAGAAAAGTCTCTCAACATATAAAACGCCATAAACAAGTTTCTAGCAACTTCCAGTAAACTCCATAATGTAGGCAATCTAGAATAGTCTAGACACACACACACACACACACAACGACACCTGTCTGGGAGATTTGGTATAACTATCCGCCAACTTTCAGACAGCCGAGTCAGTCAGTCAGCGACATCTGAACGCGAACGGTAGTGAAAGCGATAGAAAGCGAAATATCGGTAGTGCGATTTAAGGCGAATTAAGTTAATGTGAAAATTAAGTAAAAAGACTGCGAATAAATAAATTATCTATTATTTTTAAACGAATTGAGTTTTCTTTGAAATCCTGCGAACCCCCTAGCTCGCAACAATTTGTGTCAGAAGTGGGATTTCAAGGAAAAATTCGTGTTAAAAATCGCGAGTGAAATTAAAATTCTCGAACGGATAATTTTGTGAGAGCGAAAAAGTGAAATTAAAATTCGCGAACGGACAGTGAGAATTTTGTGAAATCGAATATTCTCGAGTGATTTAATGAACAGTGACTTTAATTAGTGATGTAAAGTGAGTTCGAATCGCGGAAAAACTGGAAATAATCTGTAGTGAAAATTCCGCGTTATTTAAAGGACTTAAAATTAACGGAGCTGAAGGAAGAGCTCAGTAGAAGCGAGTTATCTACGACAGGGAGCAAGTCTGAACTTGTCAGATGATCGAGACACTCCAGGCTGAGGGTGAGGATGCAGATAGTTTCGAGTTCCAAATCAAAGAAGCTCGTGGAGAGGAGTGTTCTGGTGCAACGGATGCTCTAACACAGTTAATGCAACAAATGATGAACAAATTACAGCAACAATCAGCGGACATTAATCAGAAATTAGAGCAACAATCAGTGGACATTAAACAATAATCAGCTGTGACAACGGACATGAATCAAAAATTAGATCAACAATCTGCGGACATTAATCGGAAACTAGAGAAATTAGATCAGACCTCAAAGGACCTCAACCAAAAATTGGAGCAGCAAAATAATAAAATAGACACCATGGGTAAGGCCATAGAAGAAAACGTAGAGAAGAAACTTCGAATCTTCGAAGAACAAATTACGGAAAAGACATCCGGAATTGTAGAAGAAGTCGAACGCCTAAAAAGAGACTTCGATAATGTGAAAGCGACCAGAGTCATCAAGACAGAGCATGTTGCGCACAAGGGTCTCAAGGCTCCAATCTTCGATGGACAAACGCCGTGGGCCATTTATAAGACCCAATTTGAGGCTGCCGCAAGAAACAACCATTGGAATGATCTGGAACGAGGAACGGCTCTTATATTGGCGTTAAGAGGTCCACCAGCAGAAGTTCTTCAAACGATTCCGCAGGAGCAACAACAAGATTTTTCAACGTTAGTCCAGACATTGGATCTTCATTACGGCAGTGACCACATGCGAGAGATCTACAAAACTCAACTGTACAACCGAACTCAAAAGAATGGTGAAACACTTCAAGAGCTGGCACGCGATATTGAACGACTCACACTATTATCGCTGCCCAATGCGCAAACAGAGCAACGCAACGATACAGCTGTTTTCGCATTTAACAATGCTGTACAGGACAGAGAGCTGCAACAGGCGTTGAAATTGGCAGGTAAGAAAATGATTGGCGAAGCCTTAGTATATGGGCTGACGTTCGAAGCTGCCAAGCAAAGCTCGCGGAGTAACTATCGAGTCCGCGAAATAGCAGAAGAGTGTGTGTGCCAGAGAACAGAATACACGAAGCCGAGCGAAGGATCTGGTGTTCCGCGATGCTGGAATTGTGGACAGGCAGGGCACTTAAGACGTGACTGCCGTAAGCCCAGAAAAGCGACCAACTATTGTTCCGGCTGCGCTGCCAAACAAAGGGGAGGAAGGGGCGAACCGTCACGAGAGTACGCTTCGCCTAATAACAGTCCGGGAAACGAGTAAAGGCGAACTTCATGGGGCAGAAGTTGGCTGGTGGAATCGACACCCCCGGAACCATCATCGCAGTTTCTCGACTACATCGTTGTGAAAACGACTTATGTATGAGTGGTCGAGTCGGCAAATTAAACTGCATCATAACAGTCGACACAGGCGCAACACGGTCAGTGCTAAGATCTGACCTCGTAGATCGTACTTGACTTCACAACACCAAGAAGTACGCACTTCGCACTGCTACAGGAGAAACTACAACGGTCCATGGAGAAATAGCTCGTGACATACAGCTTGGGGATTTGACCTTCTCACATGTATTCGTAGTAGCTGATATTACCGATGAGTGTATCCTTAGAATGGATTTTCTGAAACCACACGGTATCCAGCTGGACTTAGGACAACGAATAATGAAGTGGCGGAATATTGAAATCCCGATGGAAATAACATCCTCCAACACGACAAAGCTGCGAGTTATACTGTGCGAAGATGCGGATATACCAAAGCCATCAGAAAATGTTATTTAGGCAGAGCTCGATGGTGATCCCGGGAACCACCGATTCTACCTCATAGAACCGGAAACAACACCTGCATTACGAAGTCTGATACTAGGAAAAACGCTCGTAAAAAGGAATGAGAAGATGATGGTACCAATAAGAGTCCTCAACGTTTCGGACAGCACTACTAGCGTAAAGAAAGGAGATGTAATTGGCAGCTGTGAACCAATATCGGCGGTGACGAGCATCCACAAGGCAGAACCACATGACGTACCCTCTAAAAATAAGCCAAGAAGGAAGGACAATGTAACTTCAACACTTCTTCAGTCAAGCAACCTTAGAGGAGAACAACACAAGCAAGCAGTAGACCTAATCGAAGGATTCAGCGACGTCTTTTCCACCGGTGATGACGACTATGGCAGAACAAACTTAGTGAAACATCGCATAGATACCGGAAGTGCTACATCGATACGTCAACCTCCAAGAAGAGTACCATTAGCGAAACAAGGAGAAGTCAATTCAATGGTCAAAACTATGGAGCAGCAGGGAATCATCGAAGAATCAAAGAGCCCGTGGATATCGCCTGTGGTGCTGGTAAAGAAGAAGGACGGCAGTACCCGTTTTTGTGTGGACTACAGGCGACTGAACGATGTCACGAAAAAGGATAGCTATCCACTACCTAGAATCGACGATATCATGGACACCCTGATTGATGCTAAATGGTTCTCAACGTTGGATCTGAAAAGTGGTTACTGGCAGGTGGAAATAGATGAAAAAGACAGAGAGAAAACAGCATTCTCTGTCGGCAGTGGACTGTGGCAGTTCATCGTAATGCCATTTGGCCTGTGCAATGCTCCAGCTACATTTGAAAGACTAATGGAATTCGTTTGCGTGGCCTGAGTTGGAAAACTTGTCTTGTTTACCTGGATGATGTGATCGTTGTCGGCAAAACATTCAAGGAACATCTAAAAAATCTACAGGAAGCGACTGCGAGCGGCAAAATTAAAGCTGAGTCCGAAAAAGTGCACTTTGTTTAGTGCAGAAGTCAAGTACTTGGGTCACATCGTTTCAGCTGATGGCGTAAAGACGGATCCGGAGAAGATACTGGCGGTGAAAAATTGTCCTACTCCGAGTAATAAACACCAGTTGCGCAGCTTCCTAGGCTTAGCGACATATTACCGTCGATTCGTAAAAGACTTTGCCAACACGGCGAAATGTCTGCATCAGCTAACGGAGAAAGGAAAGTCATTTACATGGAGTCAACAGTGCCAGGAAGCATTTGAGAAAATAAAAGACCAACTCTGCGACTCCTCAGTTCTGGCGTACCCAAAACCAGGTTACGGTTTCATCATAGATACTGACGCCAGCAATGTCGGTATCGGAGCAGTGCTATCACAGGAGATCGACGGGCAGGAGAGAGTGCTATCATACTACAGCCGAGTACTCTCAAAAGCAGAAAGGAACTATTGCGTAACTCGCCGAGAGCTATTAGCGATTGTAGAAGCAACGAAACATTTTCACAAATATCTCTATGGTCAAAAGTTCCTTCTTCGAACGGATCATGCATCGCTTAAATGGCTACTTCAGTTTAAGAACACCGAAGGCCAAGTAGCCAGATGGATTGAAAGGCTCGAATCCTACGATTTTGAAATTGTTCATCGAAGAGGAAGAATCCACGGTAATGCCGACGCGCTTTCACGTCGTCCTTGTCCACCGAACTGCAAGCATTGTCACCGTGTAGAAGGAAAAGAAGCCGGAGAAACCATTCAGAGGATAACGACCGAACCAAAGGATGGATGGAGTCAGCAAGAACTGAAAGATGCCCAACGTAAAGATCCAGATATTTCATGGCATGGAAGAACGAAATGAAACGGCCTGAGTGGAAAGACATCTCACAATTCAGCGAAACCCTAAAGTGTTATTGGGCACAATGGAACTCCCTTCACCTAGACGGCGGATTATTAAAACGGAAATGGGAAAACGCTGACGGAAAGTCGGATCACATGCAAACCATCGTCCCGCATTCCAAAGTCGAGGAGGTTTTGAAGGAGTATCATGGAGGTAACTCCGGTGGGCATTTGAGTGTAAATAGAACCTTGGCAAAGATACGAGAAAGGTTCTATTGGATCCATCTCCGAGATGATGTCGAAAATTGGTGCCGTAAATGTACTACGTGTGCATCGAGTCAGGGCCCACACCGCAGATCAAAGGGAGAAATGCAACAATACAACGTGGGAGTCCCATTTGAGAGAATTGCTGTGGATATTGCTGGACCCTTTCCGGAATTAGAAAATGGTAATCGCTACATTCTAGTGGTCATTGATTATTTCAGCAAGTGGCCTGAAGCCTACGCAATTCCAAACCAAGAAGCAGTAACCGTCGCCGAACGAATTGTTACCAACTGGGTGACCAGATTTGGAGTTCCACGTGAACTACACTCCGATCAAGGGCGCAATTTTGAATCTCAAATATTCAAACACGTGTGCCAAATGCTGGGAATAAACAAAACCTGGACAAC
Source organism: Chorisops tibialis (assembly GCA_963669355.1). Taxonomy (NCBI): domain Eukaryota; kingdom Metazoa; phylum Arthropoda; class Insecta; order Diptera; family Stratiomyidae; genus Chorisops; species Chorisops tibialis. The sequence goes on along the minus strand of OY770265.1, from coordinate 13,049,158 downwards.
TCCACTACACCCACTGTCCGATGGAATGGTGGAACGTTTCAATAGGACATTGAACTCAAACCTTTCCAAACTCGCCAGCGAGAGGCAACGGGACTGGGATCAGCACATCCCTTTATTTTTGATGGCCTACATTCAACAACAGAAGAAACTCCGTCCCGAGTCATTTTCGGAAGAAATATTCGAGTCCCTGCGGAACTAATGTTTGGAGTGCCACCAGACCAATCAACCAATGCCAAAGATTACGTCTCGGATCTTCGATGTCGACTAAAGACAATTTATAACCTGGTCAGAGATAAAATTGATTTGGCGACCGACCGCATGAAGACAAGGTATGATCAACGGGCGAATTCATCAGGATTCCAAGAGGGCGATTTGGTTTGGCTATACAATCCCAAACGCCAGAAGGGCAGATCGTCGAAACTACAGCGCAACTGGGAAGGCCCTTACCAGATCATCAACCGGTTAAATGATGTCGTCTATCGGATTCAACTACATCAAAAACCTCGCACTAAAATGAAAGTGGTACATCTCGACTGACTAACAAAGTACCATGGTGCCATGGAGGAAGTGAACAACTCTGTTCGGGACGAACAGGGGCTAAGGAGAGGGTAATGTTATAAATCTGGCAACCTCGATGTTCCCAGAAACATCCAGAAAAGTCCCTCAACATGTAAAACGCATAAACAAGTTTCTAGCAACTTCCAGTAAACTCCATGATGTAGGCAATCTAGAATAGTCTAGACACACACACACACAACGACACCTGTCTGGGAGATTTGGTATAAATATCCGTCAACTTTCAGACAGCCGAGTCAGTCAGTCAGCGACATCTGAACGCGAACGGTAGTGAAAGCGATAGAAAGCGAAATATCGGTAGTGCGATTTAAGGCGAATTAAGTTAATGTGAAAATTAAGTAAAAAGACTGCGAATAAATAAATTATCTATTATTTTTAAACAAATTGAGTAGCTCGCAACAATTGGTGTCAGAAGTGAGATTTCAAGGAAAAATTCGTGTTAAAAATCGCGAGTGAAATTAAAATTCTCGAACGGATAATTTTGTGAGAGCGAAAAAGTGAAATTAAAATTCTCGAACGGACAGTGAGAATTTTGTGAAATCGAATATTCTCGAGTGATTTAATGAACAGTGACTTTAATTAGTGACGTAAAGTGAGTTCGAATCGCGGAAAAACTGGAAATAATCTGTAGTGAAAATGCCGCGTTATTTAAAGGACTTAAAATTAACGGAGCTGAAGGAAGAGCTCAGTAGAAGCGAGTTATCTACGACAGGAAGCAAGTCTGAACTTGTCAGATGATCGAGACACTCCAGGCTGAGGGTGAGGATGCAGATAGTTTCGAGTTCCAAGTCAAAGAAGCTCGTGGAGAGGAGTGTTCTGGTGCAACGGATGCTCTAACACAGTTAATGCAACAAATGATGAACAAATTAGAGCAATAATCAGCGGACATTAATCAGAAATTAGAGCAACAATCAGTGGACATTAAACAATAATCAGCTGTGACAACGGACATGAATCAAAAATTAGATCAACAATCTGCGGACATTAATCGGAAACTAGAGAAATTAGATCAGACCTCAAAGGACCTCAACCAAAAATTGGAGCAGCAAAATAATAAAATAGACACCATGGGTAAGGCCATAGAAGAAAACGTAGAGAAGAAACTTCGAATCTTCGAAGAACAAATTACGGAAAAGACATCCGGAATTGTAGAAGAAGTCGAACGCCTAAAAAGAGACTTCGATAATGTGAAAGCGACCGGAGTCATCAAGACAGAGCATGTTGCGCACAAGGGTCTCAAGGCTCCAATCTTCGATGGACAAACGCCGTGGGCCATTTATAAGACCCAATTTGAGGCTGCCGCAAGAAACAACCATTGGAATGATCTGGAACGAGGAACGGCTCTTATATTGGCGTTAAGAGGTCCACCAGCAGAAGTTCTTCAAACGATTCCGCAGGAGCAACAACAAGATTTTTCAACGTTAGTCCAGACATTGGATCTTCATTACGGCAGTGACCACATGCGAGAGATCTACAAAACTCAACTGTACAACCGAACTCAAAAGAATGGTGAAACACTTCAAGAGCTGGCACGCGATATTGAACGACTCACACTATTATCGCTGCCCAATGCGCAAACAGAGTAACGCAACGATACAGCTGTTTTCGCATTTAACAATGCTGTACAGGACAGAGAGCTGCAACAGGCGTTGAAATTGGCAGGTAAGAAAATGATTGGCGAAGCCTTAGTATATGGGCTGACGTTCGAAGCTGCCAAGCAAAGCTCGCGGAGTAATTATCGAGTCCAAGAAATAGCAGAAGAGTGTGTGTGCCAGAGAACAGAATACACGAAGCCGAGCGAAGGATCTGGTGTCCCCCGATGCTGGAATTGTGGACAGGCAGGGCACTTAAGACGTGACTGCCGTAAACCCAGAAAAGCGACCAACTATTGCTCCGGCTGCGCTGCCAAACAAAGGGGAGGAAGGGGCGAACCGTCACGAGAGTACGCTTCGCCTAATGACAGTCCGGGAAACGAGTAAAGGCCAACTTCATGGGGCAGAAGTTGGCTGGTGGAATCGACGCCCCCGGAACCATCATCGCAGTTTCTCGACTACATCGTTGTGAAAACGATTTATGTATGAGTGGTCGAGTCGGCAAATTAAACTGCATCATAACAGTCGACACAGGCGCAACACGGTCAGTGCTAAGATCTGACCTCGTAGATCGTACTTGGCTTCACAACACCAAGAAGTACGCACTTCGCACTGCTACAGGAGAAACTACAACGGTCCATGGAGAAATAGCTCGTGACATACAGTTTGGGGATTTGACCTTCTCACATGTATTCGTAGTAGCTGATATTACCGATGAGTGTATCCTTGGAATGGATTTTCTGAAACCACACGGTATCCAGCTGGACTTAGGACAACGAATAATGAAGTGGCGGAATATCGAAATCCCGATGGAAATAACATCCTCCAACACGACAAAGCTGCGAGTTATACTGTGCGAAGATGCAGATATACCAAAGTCATCAGAAAATGTTATTTGGGCAGAGCTCGATGGTGATCCCGGGAACCACCGATTCTACCTCATAGAACCAGAAACGACACCTGCATTACGAAGTCTGATACTAGGAAAAACGCCCGTAAAAAGGAATGAGAAGATGATGGTACCAATAAGAGTCCTCAATGTTTCGGACAGCATTACCAGCGTAAAGAAAGGAGATATAATTGGCAGCTGTGAACCAATATCGGCGGTGCCGAGTATCGACAAGTCAGAACCACATGACGTACCCTCTAAAAATAAGCCAAGAAGGAAGGACAATGTAACTTCAACACTTCTTCAGTCAAGCAACCTTAGAGGAGAACAACACAAGCAAGCAGTAGATCTAATCGAAGGATTCAGCGACGTCTTTTCCACCGGTGATGACGACTATGGCAGAACAAACTTAGTGAAACATCGCATAGATACCGGAAGTGCTACATCGATACGTCAACCTCCAAGAAGAGTACCATTAGCGAAACAAGGAGAAGTCAATTCAATGGTCAAAACTATGGAGCATCAGGGAATCATCGAAGAATCAAAGAGCCCATGGATATCGCCAGTGGTGCTGGTAAAGAAGAAGGATGGCAGTACCCGTTTTTGTGTGGACTACAGGCGACTGAATGACGTTACGAAAAAGGATAGCTATCCACTACCTAGAATTGACGATATCATGGACACCCTGACTGGTGCTTAATGGCTCTCAACGTTGGACCTGAAAAGTGGTTACTGGCAAGTAGAGATAGATGAAAAAGATAGAGAGAAGACAGCATTCTCTGTCGGCAGTGGACTGTAGCAGTTCATCGTAATGCCATTTGGCCTATGCAATGCTCCAGCTACATTTGAAAGACTAATGGAATTCGTTGAGCCTGAGTTGGAAAACTTGTCTCGTTTACCTGGATGATGTGATCGTTATCGGCAAAACATTCAAGGAACATCTAAAAAATCTAGGAAGCGAATGCGAGCGGCAAAATTAAAGCTGAGTCCAAAAAAGTGCACTTTGTTTAGTGCAGAAGTCAAATACTTGGGTCACATCGTTTCAGCTGATGGCGTAAAGACGGATCCGGAGAAGATACTGGCGGTGGAAAATTGGCCTACTCCGAGTGATAAACACCAGTTGCGCAGCTTCCTAGGCTTAGCGACATATTACCGTCGATTCGTAAAAGACTTTGCCAACACGGCGAAATGTCTGCATCAGCTAACGGAAAAAGGAAAGTCATTTACATGGAGTCAACAGTGCCAGGAAGCATTTGAGAAAATAAAAGATCAACTCTGCGACTCCCCAGTTCTGGCGTACCCAAAGCCAGGTTACGGTTGCATCATAGATACTGACGCCAGCAATGTCGGTATCGGAGCAGTGCTATCACAGGAGATCGACGGGCAGGAGAGAGTGCTATCATACTACAGCCGAGTACTCTCAAAAGCAGAAAGGAACTATAGCGTAACTCGCCGAGAGCTATTAGCCATTGTAGAAGCAACGAAACATTTTCACAAATATCTCTATGGTCAAAAGTTCCTTCTTCGAACGGATCATGCATCGCTTAAATGGCTACTTCAGTTTAAGAACCCCGAAGGCCAAGTAGCCAGATGGATTGAAAGGCTCGAATCCTACGATTTTGAAATTGTTCATCGAAGAGGAAGAATCCACGGTAATGCCAACGCGCTTTCACGTCGTCCTTGTCCACCGAACCGCAAGCATTGTCACCCTGTAGAAGGAAAAGAAGCCGGAGAAACCATTCAGAGGATAACGACCGAACCAAAGGATGGATGGAGTCAGCAAGAACTGAAAGATGCCCAACGTAAAGATCCAGATATTTCACCGATCATGGCATGGAAGGACGAAATGAAACGGCCTGAGTGGAAAGACATCTCACAATTCAGCAAAACTCTAAAGTGTTATTGGGCACAATGGAACTCCGTTCACCTAGACGGCGGATTATTAAAACGGAAATGGGAAAACGCTGACGGAAAGTCGTATCACATGCAAACCATCGTCCCGCATTCCAAAGTCGAGGAGGTTTTGAAGGAGTATCATGCAGGTAACTCCGGTGGGCATTTGAGTGTAAATAGAACCTTGGCAAAGATACGAGAAAGGTTCTATTGGATCCATCTCCGAGATGATGTCGAAAATTGGTGCCGTAAATGTACTACGTGTGCATCGAGTCAGGGCCCACACCGCAGATCAAAGGGAGAAATGCAACAATACAACGTGGGAGTCCCATTTGAGAGAATTGCTGTGGATATTGCTGGACCCTTTCCGGAATCAGAAAATGGTAATCGCTACATTCTAGTGGTCATTGATTATTTCAGCAAGTGGCCTGAAGCCTACGCAATTCCAAACCAAGAAGCAGTAACCGTCGCCAAACAAATTGTTACCAACTGGGTGAGCAGATTTGGAGCTCCGCGTGAACTACACTCCGATCAAGGGCGCAATTTTGAATCTCAAATATTCAAACACGTGTGCCAAATGCTGGGAATAAACAAAACCAGGACAACTCCACTACACCCACTGTCCGATGGAATGGTGGAACATTTCAATAGGACATTGAACTCAAACCTTTCCAAACTCGCCAGCGAGAGGCAACGGGACTGGGATCAGCACATCCCTTTATTTTTGATGGCCTACAGAACATCGGTACATTCAACAACAGGAGAAACTCCGTCCCGAGTCATTTTCGGAAGAAATATTCGAGTCCCTGCGGAACTAATGTTTGGAGTGCCACCAGACCAATCAACCAATGCCAAAGATTACGTCTCGGATCTTCGATGTCGACTAAAGACAATTTATAACCTGGTCAGAGATAAAATTGATTTGGCGACCGACCGCATGAAGACAAGGTATGATCAACGGGCGAATTCATCAGGATTCCAAGAGGGCGATTTGGTTTGGTTATACAATCCCAAACGACAGAAGGGCAGATCGCCGAAACTACAGCGAAACTGGGAAGGCCCTTACCAGATCATCAACCGGTTAAATGATGTCGTCTATCGGATTCAACTACATCAAAAACCTCGCACTAAAATGAAAGTGGTACACCTCGATTGACTAACAAAGTACCATGGTGCCATGGAGGAAGTGAACAACTCTGTTCGGGACGAACAGGGACTAAGGAGAGGGTAATGTTATAAATCTGGCAACCTCGACGTTCCCAGAAACATCCAGAAAAGTCCCTCAACATGTAAAACGCCATAAACAAGTTTCTAGCAACTTCCAGTAAACTCCATGATGTAGGCAATCTAGAATAGTCTAGACACACACACACACACAACGACACCTGTCTGGGAGATTTGGTATAAATATCCGTCAACTTTCAGACAGCCGAGTCAGTCCGTCAGCGACATCTGAACGCGAACGGTAGTGAAAGCGATAGAAAGCGAAATATCGGTAGTGCGATTTAAGGCGAATTAAGTTAATGTGAAAATTAAGTAAAAAGACTGCGAATAAATAAATTATCAATTATTTTTAAACGAATTGAGTTTTCTTTGAAATCCGGCGAACCCCCTAGCTCGCAACAGTATTATTCCCGACTGAGACTTTTTTGACTGCATTGAATTTTGTTCTTCCTATCAGGTTATTTATTTTTTTAAACACTGTCGGTCCAGGTTTTAATTGTATAAGAAATTCTTTGTTCAAATATGCATTAACTTGCTGCTATATTATTTTAGAGATTAGGGAAGTTCTATTTTGCAGGTCGCGGTATTCTCGGTTAATAATAAAAAAATTTCATTTTAGAATTTTTTTGAGGTCTCTTCTTCATCGTTTCCTAATTTCAAACAAGAATTTTGTATTTTGTGGCAGCTTTGCATAGAAGTGATTATTTGTAACCATTTTTGAGTGCTTATTAGTAATTGTGTTAACTTTTCTGGAGAATTCAAGTACCTTTGTATCTATCTCTATGTTACTGAGATTGCGGTTGTTATCTTGCGTAAGAGCCGTCATAAGCTCATTGAGGTCAGATTTAAAATTGACCCAATTCGTACGTTGGAATGATCTGAATGTTCGAGGGTTTGTGGATTATAGAGTAAAAGTTTTGAGAATGATCTTAAGGTTGACAGCATAATTTTCAGAAATGGATGGTAATGTTGAATATGTGAAGTTATGCGATAGTCTGTTGACTATATTATTAGAAGTAATAAAAAAATCTATGCAAGAACTGGTGCGAGAGAATGTTGGTTCATTAAAATGAATTATAGTAAGGTTGCTATTATGTGAGTTGCTATCCAACCAGTTCTCTACAGTTCGCCCATTTGGGTTCACAATGCTATTGGTCCACCGGGGGCTCTTAGCATTCAGATCACCTCCTACAATGATTGCGTAGTAGTTATCGTTGGAGTAAAATGTATTTATTTTGTTAAGGAAACTGTTTACTGCGGAAGTTTCTGTTTTTGTTGGGTGAAGATATTGTGATACTAGTAGAATTTTTTTACATTCATTCGTGCTATTTTTTAGTTTAATCGAAGCCGCAGTATAAGCTAAGGAGCTACACGACAGGTTTACGGGTGTGAGTTTGAATTGGTTTCTAGCGAGAATAGCAGTACCCTGTTGTTCATCATTTCTTAAAGGATTATAATTTGGTATACTTTTTATTTTTGAATAAATAAAAGTCAGAGTTATCGTGGATTATTAAATCACACAATGAAAATTGTCTAGCTTTCGTAACTAAAGATCCTACATTAAATATAGTTATTTTAATAGTTTTGTCGTCCATTGCAGATGCTAAAAAGAAATTGGAAATAATAAACTTGTTTTTCTTCTAACGATTTCAGTGACCTATAAGATGGAAGGAACTCATTTACTAGGCGTAGTATCTCGCCTAAGCTCATTCCAAATAATACTTTAGATTGATTGACAAAATCTACACTTTCTGTATTTGATCTCGGAAGTGGCTTATTCCAAGCGGAATTTTCGAGAAGATCTACTCGTAAATTCTTAGTAGGTGCAAGTACAGTATTGATTGCAGTGTTAACAAATGAACGACTTTCGTTTCTTTTGGCTCTAGCGTCTAATATGCGTTTCTATCTTTGTGTAGAGATTTCTTTGTATTTTGGACATCCTCTATAGTTTGCGGGGTGTCCCGCAGCTTTACAATTTACGCAGAAGACATGGGTATTATCTTCTTGTTTTTTGAGGCACTCGCCTGGGCCATGTACATTAGGGCATTTCACGCACCTATATTTGATTCCACAATTAGTGGCGACATGACCAAAACGTTGTAACGCTGTAACATTGAATTATATTCCTATTTCTCAATTTTTCCCAGTAGACTCGTAAATGGAAAAGACTTTTGATCTGAGTCAACAACTCGATTTTAAGCTCAGGCGGTATTTGCACTAAGAAGATGTCTAAGCATTTACCTGCTTTTTTGGAGCGAGGAGTACTGAAGGGTTTTACAAGAATGTTTTTGATTTCGGGATTGTTTGCGTTGATTTCTGCCAAGACCTCTGCGGATGAATACACACTATCAATTCCTTTGAGAAGAACAGAATTCATTTTCTTTTCTGGCGGAGTATGGGTATAAAGGTCTACTTCGGAGTTCGATTTAATACTTTGGAAAATTTTATTATGATTTTCGGGACCATTAACATATAGCTTGCAAATATAATTTTTTGTTCTTATCATTTTGTAGCTTACCTGCAGATACCTATTACTTAGCTCCTGATTTAACAGTTTTGAATCTACGTTATAGAGAAATATTGGAGGGCAAAACTGCTTTTTTAAGTCTTTATTTGTATTGCGTTCTGAAGAATTTATGTTGTTGGGTGAGTCTTCTACTTACATTTATGCCAGCTGACGTTTCGGTTGTTAGCCGCCGGTCGTCTTTTTGCTGTTGTGTCTGTGCCATAGGATGATGACTTGTCTTCCTTCTCTTGACAATTTGCCAGCTGTACTCATCAGCTGGAGCTCGGTTATCGCATTCGCTGTACATCGCCGTTGTTTCCGTGCCTGTATCGTCCGTAGCTTGCATTCGAAAATCGCTCCCGCTTTCATATGGTACCGTAAATCGATCTCTGTTCTTATTAGCTGGATCGTTGGAGGTCATTGTTGACCATGATCCATACCTTGTTGTATCCGCAGCGTCGTTACCGTTACTTTTTATGGCTTTTGAACGCAAGTGCTGTGTCAATTTTGGGAACGCACTAGAATCACTATGAGAACTATTTGATTTATTATATTTATTATATTGCCCGTAGCTCATGTTTTTGATTATAAGTTTAAGTGCATTGTCACTGCATAATTCACTTTTAAAACTTGCACTTCGAAGCGTTTTAGCAAATGGCGACCCGCTACGGGGTGCCTTTTTATTAGCTTTTTCTATTGTTTTTATGGTTTTAAATCACTAAGCCCGATGAGCAATTATGAAAAACACGGAAAAACAGATTTTCAAGAATTCAATTGTATTCTTGCTCTAGATTGGGGTTTTAAAAGTAATGCGACTAGCCACCGAATACGAGAGTACGTCCGTTCTGGGCGAAAGTCAGACATGACTCCCCTCCTAATATTATATATAATATACTGTAAGAAAGGAAATAATGTCCAGATCACGTTACCTTCGGTAAAATATCATCATCATCAATGGCGCGACAGGCCAAATCGGGCCCTGGCCTCCTGAAGTCGTCGCCTCCAATCGTCTCGATCCAAAGACCGCATCCTCCAGCTGCTAATTTTACTTTATTATTTTAATAATAAAGTATTGTGATCGACTTGGGAAAAAAAAAATTTGCTACCCTGAAATTTTGTTTTTTCGCGTTTCATGACTAAATTAGCCTAAAAATGCAAAAAAAAAAATCCGTCTGTCTGTACGCCGTCCGCCGTACGCCGACGTGTACGCCGACGTGTACGCTCAGCACACATTAACTCCCAAACCCTTCAAGATAGAAAGTTCATTTTTGGGGGGATTGTAGATAGTTGCGGATCTCAGGCGGATACCCATTTTGGGGGGTGTACGGGTTCAGGGGGGAGGAGGGGGGAGCGCTTAAGCCGAAAAATACAACCATGGTAACAGCTAGGAAGCTGAAACTGAACATACGTTTAGAGGGGTTTCGTGGGACAACTTTTAAAAATAATTAAATTTGTTTATCCATTGGGTTGCAAAAAGGGGGGGCTAAGAACCAGTTTTCAGCCGATTTTTTTTTTCAAATGATTATATCTTCGAAATTACTTACCATAAAAAATTGATATTTTGAGACCATTAAGGTGGCCTACAGGTCCACTAGAATCAGTTTAGATAAAAGGTAATTATTGTAAGCGGGAGGGTCAGGGGGGGTGCAAAGAAAAACACTTAAAAATCAATATCTCGGCTATTTATTAAACTATGTAATTGAATCTTAAAAGCTATATTAAGCTATACTAGAGAAATACGAGAAAAATATAACATTTGGACAAAATAGTAGTGGGGGGAAATGGGGAGCATTTCAAAAATGATGCACTTTCCAAAATTTCAAACCGTTATAATTCAAAATTGAGGGCAGATATCAAATTCAAATTTTGTCAAATTGTAGAACTAAGTAGTTGTTAAATTTGGTTAAAATTTTACGTCGGGAGGTGTAAGGGGTGGTAAACAAAAATGTCGAAAACTTTGAGTGAATTTTTAAGGGCTCTGGTGAAAGATACAAAATTTAAATTTTCCATGTGAATACATCTATTTGTTTTACATACAGAAAAAATAATAAAAATTCGACAATTGTTATGCACCGACCCCCCTGGTCTACCGTGCGCAAGGTGTTTCATGTGCAATGAAAAACCACATAAACTGAAAATTTTTGAATGAAATTTGAAGGTACAAACTTGAAAATTTGAGAATTACATTTAAAAAAAATTTCTAAAAGAATGAAATATTAACTGGCTGAATACCTTGAAAGCTTCTACTCCCTCCCATACAAAATTATTTTTTCGACCATTTTTAAGAAATTAATTATCACCTAATTACTAAAAGCTATCAATTTGAGATTTTGCACAAAATCTTTGAAAAATAGATGAAATAGAACTGCGTCAAAATTTTTGAGATCACACTTGCCGTTCTACCCCCTCCCATACAAAAGTATGATTTCGACCAATTTCAATAAAACAACTGCGAACCAACAAATTAAAAGCTACGAACTTGAAATTTTGTACGAGCACCTTAAAAGAGAAAGAAAAGAAAATTGCGTCACAAATTTTGCGATTCCCCTACCTCTTCTACCCCTTCCCATACAAAATTATTTTTTCGAGCATTTTTAAGAAATCAGTTATCAGCTATCTCTTAAAAGCTATCAATTTCAAATTTTGCATGAAAACTTATAAAAGTAATTCAAATGAAGTTGCTTTAAAAGTTTTGAAATTGCGCTTACCGTTCTACCCCCTCCCATACAAAACTATGATTTCGACCTATTTCATTGAATCAACTAATAACCAACAAATTAAAAGCTACGAACTTGAAATTTTGTACGAGCACACTACAAGAGAATGGAAATAAAATTGCGTCACATATTTTACGAACCCCTACCTCCTCTACCCCTTCCCATACAAATGTTAGGTTTCGTGAATGTAAAATACACCGAATCCTTTGAAAATTTAATGCAACTTCGTCTATGAAACTGACATTGTATACAGAGAATATTGGACGTAATTCAAGCAATCAATTAAAAAACTATTAACATCCACCCACTCTTACTATCACCCCTCACCCCTCCCCTTCACAAAAACTCAAACTTGCATAAATCAAATTCCTGTTAAGACCCCCTATAGGGGCATTGGACAGAAACAACTCTCTTCCACAAGGCGCGATCCTGCGCATCGGCTTTAAGCTGTTGCCAGGACTTGTTTATTCCTCTGGCCTCCTGCTCAACTGCTCGCTTCCATGTGTTACATGGTCGTCCAACCCGACGCCTTCCTTGAGGGTTATAATCCAGAGCCTGTTTTGCGATGTTTTGCTCTGGTTTCCTCGCAACTTGCATAAATAAACGAACGAAATATTGATTATATATATGTACTGGAGCTTTTGAACGTTTCCGCAAAAGTGTTGAAAAAATTGACAATTGCCCTGCCCAAGAACCTCCTTTCACTTAGTCTTCCCTAACCACTCTAACCTGCATATTGACTTTCCACACATACGCAACTTGTCCCAAGAATAATAAAGTTTCGCCCGACTTGTTGGCAGTTTATTTAAAATGGCTTTGCTGTCTTCATCAACCGAGTCTTCCCATCGCTTGCGTGGTTTGCCTACTGGCCGGTTACCACTCGCTTTGCCTTTCAGAGCACGTTTGGGGATTCTTCTGTCTTCCATTCGCTCTACATGGCCAGCCCACTGCAGCTTACGTAGCTTGATGAACGTGGAAGCTTCTGGCTCGTCGTAGAGTTGATACAACTCATGGTTGTATCTTATTCGCCATTCCGTTCCTTCCTTCACAGGTCCCGAAATTCTTCGGAGTACCTTTCTCTCGAATGCGTTAACTGCTTTTTCGGAAGTTCGCGTTAATGTCCACGTCTCGCTGCCATAACAGATCACAGGTCGTATAATAGTTTTATAAATCCGCAGCTTATTGTTCCTGTGCACTTTCTTGGATTTCATTATTGGAAGTACCGAATAATACGTCTTATTTGCAAGTATTATCTGTCGTTTGATTTCGTCTGTTTCATTACCGTCCTTTGCTAGATTAGCCCCAAGATATATGAAGTTGTCCACACTCTCCAAATTATATTCCGCAATTGTTATGTTTTGTCTGATTGGCGTTCTCCTTCTTGTTTGCGTCATTACTTTTGTTTCGCTTTCATTAATGCGAAACCCGACTTCTTTTGCGGCGGATTCAAGATTGACCAAATACCTCCTTAGCACTAGGAAAGGATCTTGCTAGAATGTTAATGTCGTCAGCGTATGCTACTAGTTGGGTGGACTTGAATAGTAGTGTCCCGTTGGTGTCGACTGGGATTTTTCGGACGACATACTCTAGTGGCAAGTTTAAAAGCATGTGGGCTAGACCATCTCCCTGCTTTAAACCACATTCCGTTCGAAAGCTGGTTGTGGAATCGGTTTGTATTCTCACTTGGGATTCAGTGTTCGTCATTGTGAGTCTTGTTAGTCGGACTAGTTTTGGAGGAATTCCAAAGTCAAGCATGATTTAGTACAGTACGCTCCTGTCGATACTGTCGTATGCTTGTTTAAAGTCTACGAATATTTGGTGCACGTCTGTGTTATATTCCCAGCATTTCTGAAGCACCTGTTTCACCGAGAATATCTGCTCTGTTGTAGATCGTCCGGTTCTGAATCCGCCTTGGTATTCGCCAATTATTTGATTACTATAGGGCTTAAGACAACGTTCAATAATTTTTGTCAGTATTTTATAGGACGTACACAACAATGATATACCTCTGTAGTTCTCACAGTAGAGTTTGTCTCCTTTCTTGTAAATTGGACATATAATGCTTTTTCGCCAGTCGTCGGGTATGATTTCCTCTGTCCAAATTTTGCATATCATGTTGTGCAGTATTTCAGCGACACAATTTCCACCGTTTTTCAGAAGTTCAATTGGTATTTCGTCAATTCCCGGCGCTTTGTTTAGTTTTTGGTCACATAGGGCTGCTTTGATTTCAGTAAGCGTGGGTGGTGTCGATGATGGTTCATCTTCGTCAGTTGAGGCTTCAATTGAAATGTTGTCTGTCGTTATCGGTGGTACTGGGATGGGATTCAAAAGATGTTCAAAGTATGAAGCCCATCTCCTTTTGATTTCTTGTGCGTCGCTGATGATGTTGCCCTTCACGTCTTTGTAGAGACTGGTTTTTGGCTTATATCCCTTTTTTAAGTCTTTTACTATTGCGTATGCGTCCCGCGTTTTATTTTTTCTCATGTCGTCGTCCATTTTTTGTATCTTGTCATTATGGTACTTCCTTTGTTTTCGTCTGCAGGTCTTTTTCGCAAATCGCCTAAGCTCGTCATATATTTCTTTTTTGGCTCGTGTTGGTTGTTCAGTAAAAATTTTGTAAGCATCGTTCATTCTATCTATTGCATTGCGGCTTTCTTGTTCGAACCAATCATTATTTTTTCGCCGTGCTTGATATCCTAATACCTCTTCCGCGGAGGATTTGATGCCGTCTCGTATTTTCATCCACGCATTATCCACTGGCATATTTTTTTCATATATTGGTGTCAGGTGTTCATGCTAACATGTAAGCCTGCGCCACCGTTTCGTTGTTAAGCTTGTCGACATTGAATTTGCGAGCTCTACTCGTTCTCGAATATCCACGACAAGCTATTCTGCATCGATACTTAGCTCTGACTAGATAGTGATCAGAGTCACAATTCGCACCGCGGAGAGTTCGTACATCAAGTATGCTGGAAGCAGCCCTTTTCTCAATTAGAACGTGGTCTATTTGGTTGAAGGTGTGACCATCTGGTGATGCCCACGTTCGTTTGTGAATATCGCGATGTTGGAAGCACGTAGAGCTTACTATGATATTTTTGCTGCTTGCGAAATCAATAAGACGTTGGCCATTGTTGTTGGCTATGTCATGGAGACTGTGCCCTCCTGTTGTTCCTCTATGAGCCTCCTCTTTTCCGACTTTTGCATTAAAATCCCCTAAGACAATTTTTAGGTCAATCGAGGGCAGTGAATCATAGGTTGTCTCTAGGGTGGCATAAAATTCGTCTTTAGTTATATCGTCTTTGTCTTCTGTTGGTGCGTAAACGTTGATCAACCAAGTGTTGCAAAATTTAGTCTTTATTCGGATTGCACACAATCTTTCACTTACTGGTCTGAAGCTCGTGACCTGCTGTTTAAATTTTTTGTCAACGACAAAAGCGACTCCAAACTCTCTGCTTCCCGACACTTTTCCACTTGGATAGATTGTGTGTGATCTCATGTCCATGAAGAAATGTGGCAAAATATCAAACAAGGCATTACATCTGTCGCAGCGGAGGTGATAGGACAACAACCCCGGCGCAAAAGAAATGATTGGTTCGACAACGAATGCCAAGATGCCTTAGAACGAAAAAATCAAGCCTACAAAATATTAACGGAACGGCCGACACGAGCCAAACAGGACAAATACAAGGATCTTAGACGATTTGCAAACAAAATATGCAGACAAAAAAAACGGAAGTACAATAATGACGAAATAAAAAACATGGACGAACAATTTAGATTACACAACACAAGAGCCGAGTATTCCCTTGTTAAAAGGATGAAAGAAGGATACAAACCAAAAACGACCCTCTGCAAGGATGCAGAAGGGAACATTATAAGTAACGCGGAAGATATAAAACTAAGATGCGCACAATACTTTGAACACCTTCTTAACCCGAGCCCATCACATACACGAACAGCAGCAGCAGATACAATAGCAGGTATAACTGATGTAACAGCTGATGAAGGATCCACTTTGAGTCCTCCCACACTGAAGAAGTAAAAACAGCCCTAAGGAACCACCCAAACAACAAAGCGCCGGGCACTGATCAAATCCCAGCTGAACTTCTAAAAGTCGGCGACACCTGCATAGCGCATCTCCTACATAGATTAGTCACAGACATATGGACGCAGGAAATACTTCCTGAAGTTGGCGCAAGAGCATCATATGTCCAATTTATAAAAAAGGTGACAAACTCTGCTGCGAAAACTACCGAGGAATATCTCTGTTGTGTACGTCTTATAAGATCTTGACGAAAATTCTAGAAAAGAGAATTAAGCCCTATGCTGACAAAGTAATTGGTGAATACCAAGGCGGATTTAGAGCTGGACGCTCGACCACGGACCAGATATTTTCAGTTAAACAGGTGCTGGAAAAGTGCTGGGAATATAATATTGATGTGCACCAGATATTTGTTGACTTCAAACAGGCATACGACAGTATCGACAGGCGCGTACTGTATAAAATCATGCTGGAGTTTGGAGTCCCACCGAAACTGGTTCGACTGACAAAAATGACAATGACTGAGTCTTTGTCACAAGTCAGAGTAGAAAATGATCTGACTTCCAGTTTTAAAACAGACAACGGCCTTAAACAAGGTGACGGCCTCGCACCAATGCTTTTCAACCTAACACTCGAATATGTTGTTCGGAAACTTCCCGTGGACACCAAGGGAACACTATGCTTCAAATCCACACAACTCGTAGCATATGCCGACGACATAGATATCCTTGCAAGATCTCTGGAGAGTGCTAAGGAAGTATTTGTAAACCTTGACTCGGTAGCAAGGGAAGTTGGACTACGTATAAATGAAAATAAAACAAAAATTATGACGCAAACTAGGAAAAAGACGCCAATCAGACAAAATATCACAGTAGGAGACTATAACCTAGAAAACGTAGACAACTTTATATACCTAGGGGCGAACCTATCGAAGGATGGAAGCGAACCCATCGAAATTAAAAGAAGAATAATTATGGCAAACAAGACGTATTATTCGGTACTTCCAATAATTAAAAACAAGAACGTACACAGGAAAACAAAACTTAAGTTATATAAAACGATTATACGACCTGTGCTATGCTATGGCAGCGAAACGTAGATATTAACTCAGGCGTCCGAAAAACTACTTAACGCCTTTGAAAGAAAGGTCCTCAGAAGAATCCTCGGACCTGTGAAGGAAGACTCGATCTGGAGAATACGATACAATAGAGAATTGTATGCCATCTTCGACAATCCAGAAGTGTCAACCATCATAAAATTTAAAAAGTTACTGGTCATGTGGAGCGGATGGATGACGGAAGAATTCCCAAACGCACACTAAAAGGAAAAGTCAACGGACAAAGACCGGTCGGAAAACCACGAAAGCGCTGGGAGGATTCGATTGACGCAGACAGCAAATCACTGCTAAGATTTTCAAACTGGAGGACGCGGTCACTGAACGGAGATGGATGGAGGCAAAGCATTCAGGGGGCCAAAGCCCGATGTGGGCTGTAGCGCCATCGTAAGTAAGTAAGATCTCATGTCCATGATTTCGCTACCGAGCCATTTCGTTTCTTGGATGGCAGTTATGTTGATGTTGTGTTTTGCCACTTCTTCGAGGAACTCTTTCAGAGCTCCTGTCCTAAATAAGGATCGAACATTCCAAGATCCAATTGAGTAGTCCATTTTCCGTTTGCGGGGTCGTTGCCGTTGAGTCCATCCTTTCCGAGGCTGTTCTTCAGGTTTCGGGACAGTGTTTTTTTCCGGTGATGCGTTGTCGGCGCCTCGCCCAACCCCCAACATGGAGGACCGGTCCTACTTATTTATTACACCGTAGTAGAAAAAAAGTGGGAGTTTTGAGCTAAATACGACATGCTGGAGTTCTCACAGCTATGCTGCAAGTCCAACTATGTCATTCTTCTTGCCTACTTCCTGAGACGCACTGGTGTTACTGGCCATTCAGGTTAACTCCATGTTCCCCTCCTCCTTTCTCAAACCGGGCTTGGGACCGTCTATGGCGGAGTTTCGGTAAAATATACATCAGAACAAAAAACAGAGCCCGCACATGTCAGTCAGGAGCCTGATTATCCTAAGGGGGGGGAGGAGTCACATACCCTTCATCATACGGTCAGAAACCGACCACCCTATGCAGCGTGTCTAAGCCAGTGGCACATAAAGAAGACTGGCCCGAACATCTAAAAAACCCGAAACCGATCGTGTGAGGTCTCTTTAGACCTCCCTACAATAGAGGTCATAAATTAAAATAGTTTTTAGATAGTGTTCGGTAAGGGAATGTATATAAACCCGAACCAAGAACCAACAGCGTGCACAATTTTGTTAACCTCAGTAGTATAAGGTTAAATTATTAATAAAGTTTGATGAATGTTTTCACAGTGCATTTTTGAATTAAAAGAAAAGATTTCCGGATTCTACACTGTTACGCTTTATTATTCGTGACGTTTCGGTCTCTGCTGAGACCTTTATCAAACTGATCGACAATTACAAAAGACAATTATTATATAGACAAGGGGGTTAATTGAGTGTGGGAAGGATAATTAAGGTTAATTAATTAGTATCAAGTAGTTAAATTAGTTAAGGATTTTTGGGTACGAATTTTGTTCTTACCAAATTTTAACGGAGGTAGCCAAACTGCTGATAACTTGTATCCGGTGTCTCGGTTGAAGTTCTGTGGATGTTTCGAAATTTCTATGGCTTCTCGTACTATTCGTTGATAATATTTATTTGTCCTGGCAAGAATTTGCACATTGTCGAAATCGATTGTATGGTCCTCTGTAGTTGCATGTTCCGCGATCGCTGATGACTGTATCTGGTTTTTCCGTGTGCATCGTTGGTGCTCCTTGATCCTTGTTTGGACTGTGCGTCCCGTTTCTCCTATATATACTTTATCGCAAGAGCCGCACGGTACTTTGTATACTCCTTCAGTCTCCAATGGTTTTTTGTCCTTCTGGTTTCCTAAAATTCCTCGGATAGTAGTCAGGGTAGTGAATGTTGTCTTGATGTTCGATTTTCGAAGAATTTTTCCTATCTTATCCGTCGTGCCCTGGATGTAAGGTAGTTTTACCCATCGTTTGTCAGCATTTCCTTCTTCAGTGTCTTCTCGTTCTGTTGTCCTTGGATGCTTCGGTTTCCACGACTTGTTAATTTCGCTCGCTTTGTATCCATTTGCTCTGAATGCCCGATTCAACTGTTCCTTTTCTTTTCGTAAACTGCCCGGATTTCCATCAGTTATACGTTGAGCTCTGTGTATTAGGGTCTTCAATACGCCTGTTTTCTGGCTTGGGTGGTGATGTGAATGAGCGTGGAGATATCTGTTGGTGTGAGTTGGTTTCCTGTATACTCCGAAGCTTAGCGACGTATCGTTCCTTTCGACGAGTACATCCAAGAATGGCAGTTTCCCGTTGCTTTCTGTTTTCATGGTGAACTTAATTTTCTCGTGGTGTGCGTTCAGGTATGCTAAGAATTTGTCGAGCTCTTCCTTCCCATGTTGCCAAATGATGAAGGTGTCATCCACATACCGAAGATATAATTTCGGTTTTAATGGAGCTGAGTCCAGGACGTTCTTTTCGAATTCCTCCATGAAAATTTCCGCTACCACTGGTGAAATTGGAGATCCCATTGCCGCTCCTTCCGTTTGCTTGTAGAGCTTCCCTAGAGCTGAAAAGAAAGTATTATTTAAACAAAATTCTATTAAGTCATACCTGTTGTCCGGAATGAGTTTCCTGATGATGCTTAACGTGTCTTTAATCGGGATGTTGGTGAAAAGTGATTCCACGTCTAGGCTGACTAAAATATCAGTTGGTTCCACGTTGATTTTTTGAAGAATCTCTACTAGATGAGCGGAATTTTTGACAGAGCGTGATGTGTTACCTACTAGTGGACGTAACTCTGTCGCGAGAGTCTTAGCCAGTTTTTGGGTAAGTGAATTTACCGAACTGACGATGGGTCGAAGGGGGGTATTCTCCTTGTGTATTTTCGGAAGTCCGTACATTATTATTAATAAAGTATTTTATTTTAAAATAAGACTTTCATTTTTTTTTTCTCGAAAGTAACGGGTCACAGGTAAAACCGCGAGAATATTTTGAAGTCTTGATAGAAAATCAAAACTTACGAGTGAATTAAGGCAGTTCCCGAACCCGGAAACTTAATTCTTGCACCTACAATTGAATCCACAAGTTACGTCACCGTCCTTATCAACCGACCTAACGACCAACCAACCAATAAATTCACCCGCAGCATAAATCACAAATTCAATGTAAACATTGAATTTGCTAAACTGCCGATATGCACAAAATCAACCTTTGTAAACAGCAAGAAGCTGTATATTAAATATATTGATAAGATTACATGGTAAGTTGAATTAGAATTAATCTTAGTCTTAGCTTGAGTGTAGAATAAATGAGTTGTACTAAGAAAGGTGGTTTCATTTAAAATACTTATAACTCACAAATGCATCCTCAAGTCCAACTTCAACGTTTAGTCACTTGTCGACCACTTTCCAGTAACGACATTTCAACGTACTGAGATCGTATGTTCCACGTGGAATCAAAGTAATTATTGTTGCTGGAATCGCTAATACCGATCTCTGGATTAAAAAATCCCTCGATTGTAAGAAATGTCCCATTTTCTCTCGATCGGCAAAATATCCCTCGAAATGGTAACACTGCGCACGAACGATAGGCTGGTCAGTTGTTCTGTCACTTGACAGCGGTCGAATTCGGGGCTTGTGACTTGCAGCGGTTTCGTGTATTTGCTCGATTAAAGATAAATCGCACAAAACTACACGCGACGTATGTTTGTTTATTGTTTAATTCGTTTCGGTTAAAGCAACAAGTGATCGGGCTGCATGCAACAAGTGTCGAATTGCACGGAACCGAAGCGCCGAGTCAGGTTGTCAAGTCATGTGGATCCGTATTTTTCTGATTGGACGAAATAGCCCCGTGCATGCATACACACGTAGTGGGTAAAACTTGCGCATAAACATTGCCAAATACTTCAAATCTTGTCAAACATTGGCGTTTGCTTACCGTACGCGTTACAGTCGAAATTTGAAGTAGCGCTGCAGTCAGCTGAAGTCTTGCACGGCTTCTGTTCAATCAAAATTACAACTGAGCCGCGATCGCCGTCGGAGTTTGTACGCAAAGTTGTGGATTTCGGAAAATTTAGCAATTTCCTCATTTCCTACTCGCCTGGGAATTGCTGTAAACTGCATAATGCTGTTAATTGTTCTCTGAAAACGCTCGTGACAGCTCCGAGTTACGCCTCATGCGGTTTTATTGCTGTTGTCGCTCCACGGCCGCGAACGATACGAGCAACATTTTGCCGGAATAAAATTCGTGCGAGTGTGCAACAAATACGGCGTGCGGCAAAGTAATTTTGAAAAAAGTCAGAACTATGTTCAGGAAAATCCCAATTGAACTGATCATTACGAATAAATTGGTGCTAAATAAGAACTTCTTCAACAACTATTTTTTCTATTTCGGAAAATCGTAGCGGACCTCTATCCGAATCGAACGGCTCCTCGCTGCCTCCGTATGCGTTTGCATGGACCATAAATTTAATTTTCGATATTTTGGAACAGCCGAGTTTTTGCAAGAAAATCGGTGAAAAACCACCGAAAAAATTGAAAACTGCGCGAACGAGGAGTTTTTGTGAAAGAGAAAGCAAGATTGACGACGGTGGTGAAGTGCGCGTGAGCGTGAAAACAAAAATTGTGCTGTGCGATCAAAAAGCGAGGAACTTCCAGCCAGCTTGAACGTTTCGTAATTGGGATACTGAACGCTTCACGATTCGAACACTTTAGTTCCGTTTTTTTTTCAATCATAAAACCAGCACGCAGCGTATTTCGAACCGATATTCAATCATTTCAGCAGAGATTTTCAATATTTCGATATGGCTGAGTCTGGTATTGATTTGAATTTTGATTTCGATTTCGACTACAGCGTTTTCGATGATTTATGCGGCCTTGACAAGCAGCAAGACGTCATGTTTTACGAATTAAAGTCGAAAACAATGTCCGACGAAACGTAAGTATGGCTCCATTTCGAATTCCATGTATGCAGTTTAAGCAGGACACTTCAATTTTTTTTTTACTAGATTGCTGCCGTTAATGATTATACTCTAGATGAAATCTGAGAGTATATTGTGTTTGCCTTACCGTTTGTAACGCTAAGAAATAATGCTCGCACAGAGCCGCCAAGGGTACAGAAATATTTGTTGTCGCTCAAAAACTTCGATTCCGATTTGCTGTCTGTCCGTCTGTCCGTCTGTCTGTCTGTCTGTCTGTCCGTCTGTCCGTCTGTCTACAGCATAACTCTCGAACGCTTTGAGCTATCGTGCTGAAATTTGTTGTGTGTCATTTTTAGCAAAAAAGAAACTTTAAGTTCGTGAACGGGCCACATCCCCCAACTCCTTCTACCCCCTCCCATACAAATTTCACGAAATTTCGAAATTTTCAGAAATTGATTTTTCTTAGAAACTATTTAAGCTATCGATTTGAAATTTGGGTTCAAGTATTATGATATAGATACCATTAATATGACTCAATATTGATCCGATCCCATCACTCCTTCTACCCCCTCCCATACAAATGCATAATTTTGAAAAATGCAGTTTTTCGATTTTCATCGAAACTAGTAAAGTTATAAAAACGAATTTTTGCCAGAATTAATTTTTTTATAATTCCAATCAGCACTGAAAAAATTAGCAACTTCCCCTCACTCCTTCTACACCCTCCCATACAAATTTCACGAAATTTTGAAATTTAAATTAAATTATTTTTCCTCGAAACTGTGAAAGGTATCAATTTGATATTTCGCACAAAGTATAAAAATAAAAATATCAATAACAGAAAAAAAAATTGTTTTCATCGTTACACTCCTTCTACCCCCTCCCATACAAATGCATCATTTTTGTTAAATGCATTATATCGATTTCCATTAAAACTAGAAAAATTACAAACTTAAAATTTTGCCAGAATTTGTTTTTTAATAGTTGCAATAAATGCTGGAAAAAATTATCAGCTCAGCTTCCCTCCTTCTACCCCCTCCCATATAAATATCTGTATTATAAATTCAAGAAAAGCATTTCTCCTTCGAATATATGAGAGCTGTCGACTTTGAAATTGAATCAAAGCATAGTGAAGGATGATGATAAGCAGTTTCAAAATCATCTAAAACGTTCCACTTCCTCTGCCACCTCCCATACAAATGCCTCAATTTAAGGAAAACTATGACCAATTTCTTTAAAAATAATGAAAACTAAAAATTTTAAATTCAGCACGAAACATTTTACACGCCATTTTCGGTGTCACATAGGAGAAATACAAACCTCCGCCTCTACTTCTACCACCTCCCATGCAAAGTCTCTTCTCACTATTCGAAAGAATTTGAGATGACATATTTGCCGGTATATTAAAGTCATTTCCATCTCATCTAGAGTATCATATGATTGGGCTTTAAGTCCAATCATAATTCTGTTATGTTTTTTTTGATTAAAACGAATTGACCGGGCACGCGATCACAACCACGTGATTGAGACTTTCTTCATAAACACTGCCTCGATATTCCCGCAGTAATTTAAAGCCTTGTACGATCGAATTTAGCACTTTTGATTGCATCGAATTTTTGAAAATTTCATTAGACGGTAAATTCGATGGTTTCTGCGATGCAATCAAAAGTGCGACTTGAAATTTATTTGCCCTCTTACATTCCCGTGTTATTCTTCTTCGAATACGTCACGAGATTTCCCTTCTTCTTATTATCGTACTGCGTGGTACAGTTTCTAAATCGAACGCTTTGGTTCTACTTCTTCTACAATGGCACTACAGTCCAAATCTGACCTTGGCCTCCTGACATTCAGGTTCCTTAACATTTTTCAATACTTATTATGGAAGGGCTGTTAGCCCTTCGCACAACCCGCTATTTACGAATTTTTCATTTTCGTAGATTAAGGTGACCAAGGTATATCCAAGCAGGCAATGTGCTGGAATTATATATTTCGTCGACCGGGATTTGAATTTACGACCTTTACGCATTACAAGACCAACACGCTACCCACTAGGCTACACCCTAGGCCATTATAAATTCAGCAATTTATCTTCTTCGGACACACCGAAATGTTGCTACCTTTAGCTAAATATTTGCGATGATATCCATTACCTGAACCACCTGTTTTTTTTTTTAACGCGGGGAAAAGATTCGAAAGCCTTAAAGTGCGGGACTTAAACCCGCTAAAAACCCCTCGCCTAATCCACTACCCCCCGGGACAACCGTTAAGTATTTCGTCAGGAGGAGGGAGGAGCATAAAGCTCAAACGTCAATTTACTGTCAAAGTGTCTTATGTAACCCTGTATATGTCACTGCCTATCTTATTCAACTACCAACTGTTCTATCTGTTGTAGGCACTTCTATCTCAGATGGTTCCCTACGTAGTCTGTCGAGTCTCCTCATCTCGGTGAGAACTTTCACGCACATCTGAGTCACCGCATTCCAGGTTTCGCTGCTGTTTAGCATATGTGGAACTATGTTATCGGGGTTAATATTTTCTTCAACGATGTCCTCAACTCTCCTTCTGTCCATTTCGTAGACTGGGCAGTGAAAGAATAAATGCTCTGCATTTTCTATTGCATCTGTACAACTTGCACATGACGCAGAGGAATCATGGCCATATTTGTGCAAATAGCTTCTATAACAGCCATGTCGTGACTGAAATTGGGTCATGTAGTAATCTACTTCACCATGCTTCCGTCCGACCCACTTATCTCAGTGTCGTGGCGTTCATTGATGCAAGGCAAGCGATGCTTCCCTTTCCTTTTGCCCTTTATTTAGTTTAGAAAAGCTAAACTGAAATGAGCACGAATATGAAAATTTATTAAAAAATTTCTTTAAAACAACGCGCATTATTTTCGTTTACCACTGTTTACAGCATTTAGGTGCTCAGGACAGCTTTTATTCTCAGGCTTTTTCTGACCAACGAAAATTGAAAGCCTTCCACAGTGAGAAAGATGAGATTTTTAAAACGCATTTACAAGCAAAACTTTCTCGCGCGACAAACGCAAGTTCGACTTCAATAGGAAGGAGAGATGCGTCGCATAAAATGCTTCTACCTTTCTTTCCTCTCATTGCTTTTAGTCGAATGTATTCTCGTTCTCTTGTGTATACACAAGAGAACGAGACCGCCGGCCAATACAAGAAAAATTTTTGCTCGCAGCGAGCGCAAGTTCGATTTATATAGGAAGGAGAAATGCGTTAACGCAATTGCATCCAGTCGGTGCTAATAAAAAAAAGGTTGAAGGGTCTGTCAAAACAAGATGTCACTGAAGTATTTCTTCGAATTTCGGTACGTTACCACCCTAGCAAACAAAATGCCATCTATTGAAGGAATTGAACAATATGGATTGTCCGTTAATTTATTAATTCAGGCGCTTTAAGCTCATATGTGGTAGTAGCAATCAATCAAATTCCTGTTAAGACCCCCTATAGGGGCATAGGACAGAAACAACTCTCTTCCACAAGGCGCGATCCTGAGCATCGGCTTTGCCAGGACTTGTTTATTCCTCTGGCCTCCTGCTCAACTGCTCGCTTCCATGTGTTACATGGTCGACCAACCCGACGTCTTCCTTGAGGGTTATAATCCAGAGCCTGTTTTGCGATGTTTCGCTCTGGCTTCCTCAAAGTATGACCGATCCACTGCCACTTTCGCCGTTGAATCTCAATACCTATTTTAGTCTGGCGAGTTGTACTCCAAAGTTCGTCGTTGGAGATTACTTCTGGCCAGAATATTCCTAAAATGTGCCGGAGGCATTGGTTTACGAAAGTCTGTAGTTTCTTGGTAAGTCGAACGGTCACTTTCCACGTAGTACAACCATATAACAACACGGATTTGACGCATGCGTCAAAAACTCGCAGCTTCGTGCGAAGGGAGATCTCTCTTAACCTCCAGAAAGGGGAAAGGATACCGAAGGCCTGACGAGCTTTATTTAGCCGAGCCTCAACATCCTTTTCGGCTCCGCCGTCCATGCTGACAATGCTTCCGAGATAGCAAAAATCTTGCACCTCTTCCACATCCTGTCCGTTAAGAACAATCGATGTGCTTGCGTTCGAACCCATGTGCATGTACTTGGTTTTACGCACATTTATTTTCAGTCCCGCCTCTTTGCATTTAGAATGCAACGAGCGAACATTTGACTCTAAGTCCGAACGGGTATGTGCAAGCAAACACACGTCATCAGCATAATCAAGGTGACTTAAGATGTTAAATAGTCTCCATTGAAGACCTTTACCTTCCCCACCTTCCAGTGCAGCTTTCAAGATGTCATTTATTACCACCAGAAACAGGGCTGGTGATAATATGCAGCCTTGTCTGACACCCGTTCGCACAGGAAAGCTCTCGGACAGCTCTCCTCTATGCAAGACGCGACACCTTGCATCTTCGTAGGATTCTTTAATCATAGCTATGACCTTATCTGGAATACCTCTCCTACGCAAAGCATTCCATATGTAATCTCGCTTAACGCTGTCGAAAGCCTTCTCGAAGTCCACAAACATGAGATGTAGTGGCGAACCCATTTCGGCTGACTGCTCTAATATTATCCGTAGGGTATTTGTGTGGTCGGTACAAGACGACCCTTTACGGAATCCAGCCTGATAAACTTCGAGAGTGCTCTCGACGACATCACTAATCCTATTGAGAATTACCTTAGCCATAATTTTTGATACGGCAGTAAGTAGACATATACCACGCCAATTGCCACAATCCCGAAGGTCGCCCTTCTTCGGAATTTTCACAATGACGCCCTCCTTCCATTCAGTCGGATATCTTCCATCATTCCACACCTTAGTGAAGAGTGGGAGGAGTATATCGGCTGTTATTTCCGGGTCCGCTATGAGGAGTTCGGTTGGTAGTCCGTCTATACCTGGAGCTTTCCTTCCCGCCATTGACCGAATGGCGGAAACTATCTCTTCCTTATCTGGGGGATCGTCCCTAATAGAGGATTGTTGCGGTTGGATGTTTGGAAGTTGTTCTGTTTCCGGAATATCTTCATCTGACAAGATGTTTAAAATATCATAGAAGTATTCCTTCCATCGTCGCAACTGGTGTTCACTCATATTAAGGAGAGTTCCGTTGACATCTCTCACCAGGTGGTTGGCGGTGAAATTCCTGTTCGTCAACTGTTTCATGATTTTAAATAGTGAACCCATATCCTCAAGGTAAGCCGCAGATTCTGCCTTGTTTGCCAGATCTTCAATGGCCTTTCTCTTGTCGCGTCTAACAGCTTTTTTAAGCTGTATATGAGCATCGCGGTAGTTCTGCCTCAAGTTGGGCGTTCGTTGGTTGACATCGGGTTGAGAGATGATTGCCAATTTGGCTTTTTTCCGATTGCCAACCTTGTCCCATGTGTCTTGCGATATCCAGGGTTTCTCACCGCTTTGCGCATATCCCACAGATTCTTCAGCACTAGTTAGAAAAATGTTTCTGGTTGCCTCTCAATTGGCGTCCAGTGTGCGCATTTTATGTTCACCCAATGTGGATGACTTTTCGCGTAGAATGGTGGTGTATTCGAGTTTTTTGTTGGGATCTCTGAGTTTATCCACATTAAGCTTGCGCTTCATTTGAAGAATTTGTGGTCGTCGGATAGCTGCTGTACACAATCTCAAGCAGGCAACCATCAAGTGGTGATCGCTCCCCACGTCAGCTCCACGTTTCGCTCGCACATCGAGGAGACATCTTCTCCATCGACGACTTATAGCCAAATGGTCGATCTGGTTCTGAGTAACACCATCAGGGGAAACCCAAGATGTTTTATGATGACTCTTGTGTGGAAAAAGGGTCCCTCCGATGACCATTTGCCGAGTACTACAGAACTCCATAAATAATTCGCCGTTTTCGGGTCTCTTAATCCAAGGTCGTGAAGGGTCGACCCAAGGGTCACCATGCCTCCCCATGACGTGTTCTAGTCCAGTGTTGTCTGATCCAACCTGGGCGTTCATATCTCCCGGGATGATAATAATATCACCTCTTAGAACACGTTCGAAGGTGGCACTCAGTTGGCTATAAAACTCCTCTTTGCCACCAGATGTTGCGGTATTAGTTGGTGCGTAGCACTGCAGAATTGTGACGTTTCTGACACTGGTCCTGAGCCTGACGACGATAATCCTATCCGAGATTGGTTCCCAGCTAATGAGACTGTTTCTCGCTCTCGGCGTAAGGACGAACGCCACGCCATTTCTGGCTTCACTTTCAGGGCCAATGTACAGAATAGTGTTTCCGCTAGGGGTTCGTTCTCCTCCTGATCCTGTCCACCTGACCTCGCTCAAGCCCAAGATTTGGATGTTATAGTGCTTCATTTCACGGTCGATCACTGATTGGCGGTGCAAGGACCGAGTAACCCCAGCTCTTCCCCCGTCATTCAATGTTCGAACGTTCCAGAATCCAATCATAGTCCGTTTTCGAATGCCAAAAGTCGTTTCCGTAGAATCAGTCCGTATCCGAGGCGATGTATCCGTTTCTCGTATCATTTAGGTCTTAAGATCACGGGTGATAAGCCCATGATCCAGTGGGTGTCCATTTGCCATTTTTAGGGCAAGCAGGACTGGCTGTGGGTGAATTCTACAGCCCCCATCCCAGAGGGGGATAGTTAGCTCAGGTCCGTGGAGTCGCTAACTCCAAAGATAGTTGCAGGAATTGGTAAAACCTCATACTACAACTACCCCCTTGCGGGCATGTGGTAGTAGGAGTGAATCTAAATCGTTTTATTTATATCTCGTTCGTGATTCCTGGGTGCTCTCAACATTAATAATGTTTCAAGCAGCTGATGAGAGATGTTTAAGTAATATTTATAATATATTGCTTAAACCAATATATTTAAAAAGAAAAAACAACAGAATTATGATTGGGCGTAACGTCCAATCATATGATAATCTAGATGAAATGGGAAAATGTTTAATATATCGGGAAGTGTGTTATATCAAATTTTTTCATTAACGCCCCTGAAGCAGTTGATTCAAAATGCAAGGTTGAAAAAACGCAACTCCACGCCAAGCTCCTAGAAGCTCTGCTCGCGATGTGGACGATAAACTACAGTCACCACGACACTTCCCGAAGGACCATCTTACATTGCCGGGAGTCGAAGCAACCTTCCATGGGGTCCCCGACACCCGTGATAGCAGAAAACATCTGGTCAGGTTTCGTAATTGTAAACAATTACTTCCAGTTTAGGTCCTTTTGCAAACCCGTGATTGGCAGCACTCTGCTTCGGGAACGTGGGGTCGGTAGCCCCATAGGTTATACTGGAATTGACCTTGGTCGTTCACCCGGTATGCGATAACTAGCGTTATTCCTTCCCTGCGTATAGTAGAATACCGGTGTCAGCCCATCTTCTGCTAAATGCTTCGTGAGCAAAAGCTCGGAAGCATTCAAAAGTTTGTCGACTCGACAGGCACCTAAGTTCTCCCCATTGCGAACTATCCATGTCTGCGAGGTGTCTTATGTCGTCGTATCTTGGGCATTCGCTCAGTACTTACTTACTTACGATGGCGCTACAGCCCAAATCGGACTTTGGCCTCCTGAATGCTTTGCCTCCATCCATCTCGGTTCAGTGACCGCGTCCTCCAGTTTGAAAATCTTAGCAGTGATTTGCTGTCTGCGTCAATCGAATCCTCCCAGCGCTTTCGTGGTTTTCCGACCGGTCTTTGTCCGTTGACTTTCCCTTTTAGTGTGCGTTTGGGAATTCTTCCGTCATCCATCCGCTCCACATGACCAGCCCATTGTAATTTTTTAAATTTTATGAGGGTTGACACTTCTGGATTGTCGAAGATGGCATACAATTCTCTATTGTATCGTATTCTCCAGATCGAGTCTTCCCTCACAGGTCCGAGGATTCTTCTGAGGACCTTCCTTTCAAAGGCGTTAAGTCGTTTTTCGGACGCCTGAGTTAATGTCCACGTTTCGCTGCCATAGCATAGCACAGGTCTTATGATTGTTTTGTATAGCTTAAGTTTTGTTTTCCTGTGCACGTTCTTGTTTTTGATTATTGGAAGTACCGAATAATAAGTCTTGTTTGCCATCATTATCCTTCTTTTAATTTCGATGGGTTCGCTTCCATCCTTCGATAGATTTGCCCCTAGATATATGAAGTTGTCTACGTTTTCTAGGTTATAGTCTCCTACTGTAATATTTTGTCTGATTGGCGTCTTTTTCCTAGTTTGCGTCATAATTTTTGTTTTGTTTTCATTAATGCGTAGTCCAACTTCCCTTGCTACCGAGTCAAGGTTTACAAATACTTCCTTAGCACTCTCCAGAGATCTTGCAAGGATATCTATGTCGTCGGCATATGCTACGAGTTGTGTGGATTTGAAGCATAGTGTTCCCTTGGTGTCAACGGGAAGTTTCCGAACAACATATTCGAGTGTTAAGTTGAAAAGCATTGGTGCGAGGCCGTCACCTTGTTTAAGGCCGTTGTCTGTTTTAAAACTGGAAGTCAGATCGTTTTCTACTCTGACTTGTGACAAAGACTCAGTCATTGTCATTCTTGTCAGTCGAACCAGTTTCGGTGGGACTCCAAACTCCAACATGATTTTATACAGTACGCGCCTGTCGATACTGTCGTATGCTTGTTTGAAGTCAACAAATATCTGGTGCACATCAATATTATATTCCCAGCACTTTTCCAGCACCTGTTTAACTGAGAATATCTGGTCCGTGGTTGAGCGTCCAGCTCTAAATCCGCCTTGGTATTCACCAATTACTTTATCAGCATAGGGCTTAATTCTCTTTTCTAGAATTTTCGTCAAAATCTTATAAGACGTACACAACAGAGATATTCCTCGGTAGTTTTCGCAGCAGAGTTTGTCACCTTTTTTATAAATTGGACATATGATGCTCTTGCGCCAATCTTCAGGAAGTATTTCCTGCGTCCATATGTCCGCGACTAATCTATGTAGGAGATGCGCTATGCAGGTGTCGCCGGCTTTCAGAAGTTCAGCTGGGATTTGATCAGTGCCCGGCGCTTTGTTGTTTGGGTGATTCCTTAGGGCTGTTTTTACTTCTTCGAGTGTGGGAGGACTCAAAGCGGATCCTTCATCAGCTGTTACATCAGTTATACCTGCTATTGTATCTGCTGCTGCTGTTCGTGTAGGTGATGGGCTCGGGTTAAGAAGGTGTTCAAAATATTGTGCCCATCTTAGTTTTATATCTTCCGCGTTACTTATAATGTTCCCTTCCGCATCCTTGCATAGGGTCGTTTTCGGTTTGTAACCTTCTTTCATCCTTTTGACAAGGGAATACGCGGCTCTTGTGTTGTGTAATTTAAATTGTTCGTCCATGTTTTTAATTTCGTCATTATTGTACTTCCGTTTTTTTTGTCTGCATATTTTGTTTGCAAATCGTCTAAGATCCTTGTACTTGTCTTGTTTGGCTCGTGTCGGCCGTTCCGTTAATATTTTGTAAGCTTCATTTTTTCGTTCTAAGGCATCTTGGCATTCTTTGTCGAACCAATCATTTCTTTTGCGCCGGGGTTGTTGTCCTATCACCTCCTCTGCGACAGATGTAATGCCATCTTTGATTTTTTGCCACATTTCTTCTATTGGCATGCTGACAGTGGTATTCAGCATTGTCGCGAAGTGCCTCTCCAAGGCTAACGCATATTTCGCAACTATTTTCTCGTTTTTGAGTTTCCCTATGTCGAATTTAGGAACCGGTTGTATTTTTGAGTGTCCTCGGTTTGCGATTCGACATCGAAACTTGGTCTTTACCAAATAGTGGTCTGTGTCGCAATTAGCCCCTCGACATGTACGCACGTCGAGAATGCAGGAGGCCGTCCTTTTCTCTATTAGAACATGGTCTATTTGATTGAATGTTCTTCCGTCGGGTGAAGCCCACGTTCTCTTATGAATGTCACGATGCGGGAAGCATGTCGAGCTTACAATAAGGTTTTTGCTGCTGGCGAAATCAGTCAGCCTCTGGCCGTTGTCGTTACTAATATCATGGAGACTATGCCTTCCAATTGTCCCTATGTATGCTTCTTCTTTGCCCACTTTCGCGTTAAAGTCACCTAATACTATTTTAATATCATTCGACGGAAGGGAGTCGAATGTTGATTCTAAGGTGCTGTAGAAATCGTCTTTAACTTCGTCGTCTTTGTCTTCCGTTGGGGCGTGGACATTAATAAGCCAAACATTAAAAAAACTTGTTTTGATGCGGATTGCACACAATCGTTCATTGACGGATTTGAAGTTGGTAACTTGGTGTTTAAACTTCTTGTCGACGATAAACGCAACTCCAAATTCCCGGCTTCCCGATGATTTCCCACTTTTGAAAATTGTGTGCGATCTTAAGTCATTAATCTCGTTACCTAACAATTTAGTTTCTTGGAGTGCAATTATGTTTATATTGTATTTGACTGCCTGTTCCAGAAGCTCTCTCACTGCTCCTGCTCTGTACAGGGATCGCACGTTCCAAGATCCGAAGGAATAGTCCATTTTTCGTTTGCGTGGTCGTTGCCGTTGAATCAATCCAGTCCGAGGCGTTGCTTCAGGTTTCGAAACGGGTGTGTTTTTTCCGAGGATGAGTTGTTAACACATCGCCCAACCCCCAACTTGGAGGGCCATATTATTATAGTGCTAGAATTTTTCCGTTTCATTAGCACTCGCGCCCATCAGTTCAGCAAGTCAAGTCCGGATGGACAAGACCAGGATCCGGTGGCTACCACGAGGAGGTATGATGAGCACAATTGATGTGTATATGACAGTTACAACACTGGGCGTCGCCTAATGACGCCGATCAGATGCCTACCCTGTCTATACCCATCCAACCACCCACGCTCAGTACGTGCTGCCAGTTTTCGAGCTCAGCTCCACATGAACAGCCCTCCGTTTCATTTCTACCTACCCTATGGAGGTAGACGTTCATGCGGCCGTGGCCTGTCAAGAGATAACCCAGACTGAGAGAAAATTCAAAGTCCAAGTTATCCCTGGCAAAGTTTGCGACTCCAATGAATTCATGAGTCACCCTGCCCTTTTTGCTGTCCCTCCACCTGTTTTGCCATATCGATGTCACCCTGAGATCGTGGAGGATTTTTGCATTCGCGAAGACTCCTCTCTCCAATCTCACCACGAGTCAGCCAATCGCTAGTCAGCAATGGGACACCCTTCTGGATCTTGTAGGTGATAGCTCTGCGCTTCACCTCCAAGTCCAATGGCGGAACACCCATGAGTACCTGTATGGCTTCAGTAGATACCGTCCGACATACAGGTACGCATGCCCGCAGGATTATTCGCTGGGACGAGTAAATGGCACGGGTTCCTGTGCCAGTCGCCAAGTCCTCGTACCATATCGACGATCCATACACTGCACATGCAACGAACAGACTGCCGTATATGACACGTACCGCTCTCCAGGCCAGTCCCCATTCTTTCCGCAGAACTTTGCCGATCTGTTCCTCCGTGGTGGTGAGACGTTCTCTGAGCTCTCGTATATGTAGCTCGAACCTCAACCGCTCCTAAACTCTGATGCCCAGATACCTAACGTTAGTCACGTACCCGAGCGCGATAATTTGTAAGACAAACACAATATACTCTCATATTTCATCTAGAGTATTATAATTGCTTCCCCTGGCTATAAAGTTACGCCACGCCACTGACTTATCTACGTCTCTTATGAGTCTATACGTCCAGCGGCATTTGTTTACGGTGTTCCAGTGCAGTTGCCAGGCATTGGTACTTATCCGTTGCTCTTCTTTTTTCTCTTCCACTGTTAAGCATCGATTTATCGTATTCTTTTTGTGATATAATCGTTGTGCTTCAGCAGCTAGTATGTCTGGCGGCAGTAAACCAGCTATGACATTCGCGGCGTCATATGAAATTGTGCGAAATCCACTGCATACTCTTAACGCATATTCGCGATTTTGATTTGTATCGTAGTGCTTCACTCTATATCGGTGCAACATACATTATGATACTTCGCGTCACTCTTGAAAGAAGTATCCTCCTGTTTTGGCTTGGTCCTCCAATGTTCGCCATTGTTCTGCATAGGGCGGAGTTCACTCGTCCTGCTTTTGCGCAGGCTGTTTCGATGTTCATCTTGAAGGATAATCTTGCGTCAATCATAAAACCCAAGTATTTAATGGAGGGTTGGGATACGATTTCAAGTCCATCTATATTTAACGTTATATGCTCTCTTTGTTTTCTGCTTGTAATAAAACCTACTTCTGTTTTTTGTGCAGCTAGCTCTAGATTAGGTGCTCTAACCCAGTTCTTAATGTCAGAAATCACGTTGGTGCTTACGTTCTTGATGATCTTGTCAAGTGACCAAAAAAAATAAAACACGTCCGCACCGGTATACTGATCGAGCTCAAGTCCCTTTATTCATTCCTCAACGTTATGACAATACATAAAAAGAAAATAAACCATATCCATTATGCGTATGTGTAGGTATGTTTTCTTTTTAACATTTACAGGGTGGCTTACAGTTCGGCCTCTCCTGACCGACAGTCGTCCTCGATGTCCTCCTGGCTATCATCCGTTCCATCGAGTTCGGGTGCAAGAGGGCACCATAGTTTCATGTGTTCTGATGCATAAACTGAGTTGAAAGCTCGTCGTGTACGTTGCATCCCGGGTATGTCAGTGATAACATAGCGATCGTGACCAAGATTTTTCTGAACCACATAAGGTCCCCGAAACTTGGGCTCCAATTTACGAGATGTTCCCGTCGAAGCTGGCTCATTCTCTATAAGAATAAGATTCGGCGTGTCTTTTATCGAAGTCCAGATGTTCTTTTGCTTCATAATATTCTCTCTGGCCAGAACTCGTTTTTCATCAATGTTAACATAAGGTGATTTTGGTTGATCATCAACAACAGCATCAAATAAGATGTTGGCTTGTACGTCACGGAGTTGAAAGTCAAATATTAGTTCGTTTGGGCAGAAACCTGTTGTTGCGTTTCGCTGCGAATTCACTGCGAATTCACTGCCCACTGAAGCTTATGCAATTCTTCGTCCCATCGTTTGTCGTCTTCGGTCGTTGTTCGAAGGTAATCCAAAATTAGCCGGTTCGTCCTCTCTACTTGGCCATTCGATCTCGGTGTGCGAACGGTGTTCTGAATATGTTGAATGTTATGTTCGCGACAGTAATCAGCAAATAGTTTTGATGTGTAACTTGTCCCTCGGTCAGATACAATTCGCATCGGAAGACCAAAGTAAGAGGTTAGTTCATTTAAAGCGTATAGTACAGGCTGCGTTTTCGTATTGCGTACAGCAATGACTATCAGATATTTCGTAAAAGGATCAGAAATTGCGAGAACGTAGCAATTTCCGCGTTGACTTCTTATAAATGGACCCAAGTGGTCCACGTGCAAGGTATAAAAAGGAATCGGTTCAACTTCCCAGACATGAAGCTGACCTTCGGCTTTTCCTCCATGACACTTATTGTAAGCGCACGAAACGCAGGCGTTTATATATTCTTTAACATACTTTCGCAATCGTGGAAACCAGTAGTGTCGCTTAATGCGAGCAATCGTTTTGTTCACTCCGAAGTGACCGTAGTGATCGTGGCAATATTGTACTACTCGCCATCGTATATCCTTGGGAATAACGAGAAGTTGCGAATCGCCTTCCAGACGATAGATGCGATTATTTCGTAGAATGTATTCCTTTTTGAGCTGATTATTCTCTGCTGATATTTTTTTTCCTTTAACACAGCAGCAATATGGTTGATCTTTCCGTCCTGTAACTGCATGCTAGTGATCCAGTCTTATTAATGCTGGCTCTCACTATATCGCTCTCGGGAGCCGTCCGATAAGGTGCACGACTCAGCGCGTCTACATGCCTCATACGATCGGCACTTCGATGTTCCAGTGTAAATGAGAATTCTTGGAGTTTAAGCCACCAGCGGGCTATACGTGGAATCAGTTCTTTCTTCGTTTTCGTGGTTGCAATGGCTGCACAATCAGTGACTACTTTAAACGTTTTGCCTAAAAGGTATATTTTGAATCGTTCGAGGGTGTCGACAATCGCCAACACTTCAAGTTCGTAGCTATGGTATGATTGTTCAGCATTAGTACATCGACGACTATAATAAAATACTGGGCGATACGCTTTTCCATCGACGGACTGAAGTAGAATTCCAGCTAATCCAGTACTGCTGGCATCAGTATGCACTTCGTGTTGCTGGGCGGGGTCATATATTGCTAAGACCGGTTCATGACTGAGGATACTTTTTAATTTTTCGAAAGCGGCGTTTTGTTCGGTGTCCCAGATGAACGTTACGTCTTGCTGTAGTAGCTTCGTTAGCGGTGCTGCGATGATAGCGTAATACATAACAAACTTCCTGAAGTACCCAGTCAATCCCAGAAATCGCCGCACGTCGTGAATGTTTTCAGGCGCTGGAAACTCATCAATTGATGACAGCTTGCCCTTTCCAGGCGTAATACCAAGCTCGTTGATGCGGTGTCCGAGGAAAACAATTTCATTTTCAAGGAACTTACACTTATTTAGACGTAGTGTAAGTCCGTACTCGCGTATAATTGACAATAATCTTTCCAGACGGATCAGGCCTTCCTCAATGGTCGTGCTCGGAACGATGATATCGTCAAGATATCCAAGAGCTTCTTGCTTCCCCATTTTCGAAAGCAGTTTATTAATCATATTTTGAAAAACGCTAGAAGCATTAACGAGGCCAAACGGCATTCGATTAAATTCGTAATGGCCGTCGTGCGTTACGAAAGCCGTGTATTTTCGAGACGACTCCTCAACCTCAATTTGATGGTACCCCGAAAACAGATCTATCGTTGTAAAGTTCTAGCTATTGATGTTGCCTTTTCCTCTTCTTTTATTTTCCTGGCAATAGCTGCCTCGTGTTGGATCGAGGATCTTCTTTCGTAAATCGTTAGCATCTCATTCGCGAGAATGTCAATGGGGATCATTCCGGCTATGACACAGGCTGCCTCGTCCGATATTGTTCGGAAACCGCTGATTGCTCTTATCGCACAGAGCCTATATGTTGATGACATCTTTTTCCTTGTTTCCTTTGTCGCTAGCTCCCAAACCGGAGCAGCATATAGGAGAACCGAGTTGACTACTCGAAAGTAGTATCCTTCTGGCATATCCTGGTCGGCCGATGTTTGGCAGTATTCGGGAAAGGGCTGCCTGCATTTGTGACGCCTTTTTGCTCGCGAAGTCCACGTGAACTTTAAATTTTAATCTGTTATCGAGCATAACTCCTAGATATTTAATTGCCTCCTGAGATCTGATGGTTTCACTGCCGACCTGAATGTTCACGTATTCAATTTTCTTTCGGCTTGTTATTAGAACAGCCTCCGTTTTGTGATCAGCTAATTCTAAGCCAGCGGACTCTAGCCAGCCTCTAATTTGTGATACGGCGTCATTTGTTGCTGACTCTATTTCGTGGATGTGCTTAGCCACGGTAACAACAGTGATGTCATCAGCGAACCCGATTAATTTTACTCCTTGTGGCAGCGATAGTCGAAGAACTCCATCGTACATAATATTCCATAGGGGAGGGCCTAGTACAGATCCTTGTGGAACTCCCGCGGTGACGTTGTAGTACCTTAACCCCTCATCAGTTTGGTACCTCAACTTCTGTTGGTGAAGTAATTTGCAATTATTCTCAACATGTAGTGTGGTGTATCCATCA
Source organism: Chorisops tibialis (assembly GCA_963669355.1). Taxonomy (NCBI): domain Eukaryota; kingdom Metazoa; phylum Arthropoda; class Insecta; order Diptera; family Stratiomyidae; genus Chorisops; species Chorisops tibialis. Next base: position 13,012,075 of record OY770265.1, on the reverse strand, counting down.
ATCCAATCTGCTGAGTTAAAGGCATTTTTAATGTCCAGTGTCACTACTGCACAATATTTTTTTGTCGCCCATCGCCATCTTTCTCCTTGTATTGCCTCCGATGCAGTATCCACTTTTATGGCCTCAACAGTTGAACGCGATTTCCTAAATCCGAACTGGTGGTCTGAGAGTGCTCCTTTCTCCTCTGCTAGTCTGTTGTTAATAATTCGCTCAACGATCTGTCCCAACGTATCAAGTAAACATATGGGCGATATGACGATGGTTCTCCAGGAGGCTTGTTTCCTTTTGGTAGAAGTACCAAATGTTGGAGCTTCTATGGCTCAGGAAAGACTCCTTCCTCGAAACACTTTTGCATAGTTGCTATAAAGATGTCGAGCCTCTTTTGAATAGCAACTTTTATTGCCATATTTGGGATGCCATCGGATCCAGGTGTCTTGTTGTTTCCCATCCCTCCGCATGCCTCAAATAGTTCCGCCGACGTAATTGCAGGGATGGACTCTATGCTGATCTCTCTGGATATGCTACACAAAGTAGATAGCCTTTGGGGGAACAGGTACTCTAATATTGCTCTTAGCATTATCGGGCAAGTTATTTGTGGGGACCTATGACCCTTCAGCTTTGTCATCACCATCCTATATGCTATACCCAGGGATTTATATCCGCTTCATTGCAGAGATTTTTGAAACCAATTGCCTTACTCTGTTTTATCGCCTTGTTTAGATCTCGTCTTGCCACTTTGAAAGTGTTTAATCGGCCCTGAAAGTCTACTTTTCCCCTTGATCGTTGGACTCTGCGTCGGGCTTGTACGCACTTTGCCCTGAGTGTTTTTATTTCCTCGTTCCACCAGTAGTATGGTGCACCTCTTCCACTAATTTCTGGGCATCGCTGCATCGCACGCTGTGATAATAGTGTGAGTGAGTTGTTCCGCAAGGATATTTGCTGTTTCGCTTCGATTTGTGATGTCGGTGTTCATCATTTCTTCGAACGTGTTCTTGTCGAAGAGTTTATCTTTCCATTTTGGGCCTATTAATTTCGGTCGTTGTGCGGCTTTTCTTTCTTTTATATCAAGAATAGTTGCCTGATGATCGCTGTGTGTATATTGCTCGCTAAGACGCCATTTCGTATTCCGTAGAGGGGAGTTGCTTACGAAAGTTATGTCTATGATGGAGCCCATTCCTGCTTTGCGATACGTGTTTGCCCGGCCGATATTTGCAATTCCTATTTCCAGTGGTGCAAATGTCTCGAGCAAAATGCGCCATCTAGCATTGGTGAGCCTGCTACTCCACTCTGCATTGAAATTACCGCCTATGACCACTGGAGTTTTACCGCGTGCGTCGGCCGTTAGATTATCTAACATTGTCTGGTAATCATTCATCGTCCAGCTGGGTCGTGCATAACAGCTGTAGAAGTAAATTCCATTTATTTTTGCTCGTACGAAGCCCTCCGCCTGTTCACTGGTTTGTTGGAACGCGTGCTTTCCACATATCCATATTGCCGCTAGCTTTGTTTTGTCACAGATCCATATATTTCCGTCGAGATTCTTGTGCGGTTCGCTAATCAAAACGATATCCGCTCCCTCGTCCTTAGCAATTTATGTCAATATATCCTGCGCTATCGTACAGTGGTTCAGATTAATCTCTATTATCTTCATGATTTTTTACTTGAGTTATCCGCTAAAGGTGTCAACATTGATCCGAGAAGCACTGACAATGGAAAGAATTAAGTCTAGGATATTCTCCCGACGATTTGTGTTAGTATTTTGTTGAGTAAGTGAACACAGGTTCATAAAGTGATCAACTCACAAGTCTATGCTAGATAAAGACAATGTAGGGTGTGACCAGTCTGCTTTCCATTGTATGTTGGGGAGGCTGAAGTCACCACAGATAAGAAATGTCGAGGCAGCGCCAGCTGAGTTGACAGTTTCCGAAAGGCTGTCGAAAAACTTTTCAATAATTTCCACTGCACAGCAACACGGAATGTAGACACAGCATATACATATGTATCGACCATGAGAGACTTTAATTTTGAGGAGAAGGTGCTCTATGGGAAAAGCATCAAAGTCCGGACAACACGGCGTTGACAGGGTATTTTTAACCGCGATGAGGACACCGCCACCATCCTTTTTGATAGAGCGATTAAGATCACGGTCTTGCCTGTGAACAGTGTAGAAATTCGGGGAAAATTCAGAGTTATGATTTGAAGGCATTAACCACGATTCAATGATACAAAGAATATCAGGCATACTCTCCAGAAGGGATACCAGGAAGTCATCCAACGTGGTTCTAAGGCCACACACATTTTGGTAGAGAATAGTGAGATTATTATTAGATGAGTTAGAAATGTTAACAAAGCCTGATATATTCATTCTTGTGAACATTAGATGATGACGGATTGATAGCAGTCAAACATGAAGTATTTATGCTGGTTTTCGTTGATTGCTTCTTCGACGAAAATTCCGTTGAGAGCTATTTCTTGGTTTAAATTCCTGAACAATGACGCCTGGAGGCCAAAATCCAGCTGAGTTGGCAGCAGTAAGGTTTGCTGGCAAGCAAACTTTGAATGACGCAATAATTTAATATCTGGAAGATTGTCCTGTGTCAGCTTAGTACAGCTGATGACAGCTGGAGTATAGTCCAGCTTCGACGTGATGTATTCAGACACTTCTCTCGTAGACGTATCGTAGGCCAGACGAGACACAAATAGCTGTCTGGGAGGTTCAACGACACGTAGCGTAGATGATGAGTTAGAACCGGCCGGTACATTCGCCGATGAATTTTTGAAGACGTCAACCACCAACGAATTAGGTCGCACATTAGAAGGCGTATTAGAACGGCAGGGACAAAGCTACCGGTACAACTGCAGGATTCGGCGAAAGTATCGGTTTTGCAGTAGTAGGTGTCTTAACTTGTTTTTTCGAACCTTTAGAGCTTGCATCAGCACTTGAAGAAGATGCGGTGGCGGCACTAGCGCTTCTGGTGATTCGAGCACTATGTAAAGCCTCCTCCGATGACGGCAGACAAACGGACGGGAGCATATGGATCTGGCTCTGCGAGATAATAATAATAATTTATTCATCAAAAAATTGATTACTACATTTATCCACAGTTATGCACAGTTGGAAAAAATAAAAAATAATAAAAATAATTCAACAGAATTAGTTACACAAAAATGTAAACTTTTACAAAATCAAACATTATTAACCTCAAGAAAGCTGACTTTTTACGTGTGGGACACTCATGTGAAAATCCAATTGCGAGAAGAAGTTATTGAAATCTCTTAACATGAATGAAACTGGTTCATAAAACCCGTAGTTCGTGCGATGCTGCGGAATTCTACAAACCTCATAATTTCGCAAAGGACGACATGGAACGTTGAATTTAATCATAGACAGCAATTTGTCAGAGTCAATTATACCTGAAATGACTTTAAAACCAAAAACAACTCTGGCATGTATCAAACGATCAACATGTGGCGGTAACCTGACTAGGTCAGACCAGGGAAGGCCCTGAAGGACAAACCTTAAGAACCGACGCTGAACTGCTTCGATCCTATCTTATGTGAATGGAATAAAATGGTGACCAGATAGGCATATTCTAGGATAGATCGGACAAAAGCACAATACAACATTTTCGTTGTAAAGAAATCATTGAATTCTTTCGATTGTCTCCTAACAAAACCGAGGATAGCGTTCGCTTTACCAGCAATGTGATTCACGTGATCATCAAAATTACAGTTGAATAGTACGCCCAAATCACGTACTTTGTCAGAACGAAGTAAAGAGCATCCATCTACAACATAGTCAAAATTCATTGATATTCTCTTAGAATACGAAACAGCAGTGCACTTATTAATGTTAAGATGTAAATTGTTAAGTAAGCACCAGTCATGAAAACGCGAGATATCACTTTGCAATAATAGACATCATCGGCATAGAGAAGAATGTTCGAGTTAGAGATAAACGAACTGACGTCATTAATAAAGAGAAGGAATAGAAGTGGCCCCAGATGGCTACCTTGCGGAACGCCTGAAGTATTAAATATTTCCGACGATAAGGCTCCACGAAAGTGTACTTTCTGAATGCGATCACTAAGATACGACTTAATCCAAAGGACGAAAATATCAGAAAAACCAAGCAGGCGGAGCTTATGCACAAGAATATTGTGGTAAATTTTGTCAAAGGCTTTACTGAAGTCAGTGTATGTATATGCAATCGACCTGCTTCTCGTTTTCGATAGCAGAAAGACAGAAGCTCGAAAATTCCATAAGATTAGTTACAGTGGATCTGCCTTTGACAAAGCCATGCTAGAATGATTCAATAATCGACTTGGAATGGAAATATATTACATCACATACAATGGATTTAAATAGCTTAGCAACACATGGAAGATTCACTATAGGCCTATAATTACTTACATTGTCTCTTTTACCAGACTTAAGCAAGGGCATTATAGTTGAGTACTTCCATGACATAGGAAAAACTCCACTACGAAGCGATGAATTAAGAAGATACCCAAGGATAGGTAAAAAGGATGAACTACACTTTTTAATCACAGAAGAAGGAACACCATCTGGTCCACTAGAGAAATTAATAGCAAGTTTATCAATGTATTTTAAAATAGTAGATTCGTCAATGAGAAGATTTTTTGGAACCGAGGACGAAGAAGGAAACTTTGACATGTATTCAAAGTTGCCAACGGATGTTAGCGGCGTACTGCAATTGAAACCGGTCCGGAAATGGTTAGAAAATAAGCTGCTAATTGTAGTAGGATCATCGTTAAAAAACATACTGGAAGGATAACCATCAGAGTTTTTCTTAGAGTTGACAAAATTCCAGAATTGTTTTGGTTAATCCTTAAAAGAGTTTTTAACAGTAAAAAGGTATTGGTTATATGCAGCTCGAGACTGACTTATAAAACAATTACATAGGGTTTTGGGCCTGGGAGCGCGGACCGAGGTGGTGAATAAGAAACACGTTTGACAAATAAACAATATTTTATTCTAAAAATTACTGAGAGAGCGGTGCACTAAATAAAGCGAGACTGGAACTGGAACTGCCCTCGAACGGCCAGCGCGACTGCTTTTAATCCGCGTCTTTTTGCTGACTCTGCGGCGTGTCTGGCTGGCGTACTTTGTTTTTATTTGTGCGTGATAAGCAACAAAGTAATTGTTGATCGCGCGCGTCGTCGGGCATGCCACTTGATATCTTTCGTTGCATATCAGGCGATATGCGGAAAATGACGGTTTTGCTTGTGCGCGATCAGCATATCTGGTTGTATGGAAAGAGGACGTTCTGCTTGTGCGCAATCAGCATGTATCCGTTTGATGTCAATGATGCTGGAATGTCTCGACGACGTCGTATTGCCACATAACTCCCCCTCAGTGAAGGCGCCGGGGGTTTGTTAAGTTCCAAGCCTGAAACGTACAGGAGGACGTGATGTGCGACCGGAGCGGGTCGTAGTTGCTGCGTTTGCTCGATCGTCTGGACTCGATGTCGGCTCGATGGTCATAAACGCGGGTTTGAGTCGGTCGATTGACGTGTTTATGTCCTTTCTGTTGATCGTCACCGAGAAGAATTTTCCCTTCCGGTTCACTACCGGGTACGGGCCGTCGTAAGGTGGCGTGAGCGATTGTTTAACTTTGTCGTTGCGGACAAAGACGTGAGTGCAGCTTGCGAGATACTTGCTGACGAATACACCGGGAGAGCCGTGATGTGCTGTGTCTTTAGGACGGATCGCGTTCATGCGTAGACGCAGGTCTCGAAGAAAATCTGTCTCGTTAACAGACGGTCGTGCTTCTGAGTAGAATTCACCAGGAATGCGCAACGTCGTTCCGTAAACCATCTCCGCTGCGGAAGCCTGCAGGTCTTCCTTCAGAGATGATCGCAGTCCGAGCAGAACTAAAGGTAACGCTTTAACCCACTCGGTGGCGGAATGGCAACGAATAGCATCTTTCACGGTGCGGTGCCATCGTTCGATGATGCCATTTGCTGCTGGATGGTACGGAGTCGTCCGAAGGTGTACGGCTCCTAGGAATTTGTTGAGCTCCGCGAAGAGTTGACTTTCGAATTGGCGTCCCAGGTCGGTAGTAATCTTAGCGGGCACTCCAAATCGGCTGATCCAGCCCTGTAATAGCGCTTCGGCGACCGCGGGTGCGGTTATGGTTTGAAGCGGAATGGCCTCAGGCCATCGTGTAAAACGGTCAATTACCGTCAGTAGGTAGCGGGAGCCCTCGTTCAATGGAAGGGGTCCCACTAAGTCGATGTTGATATGCGAGAAGCGCTCGTTGGTTTTCTCGTATCGATGCACGGGTGCTTTGGTGTGCCTCGAGACCTTGTTGCGTTGACAGTCGAGGCAGCCTCGGGCGAACGTATTGATCTCGTGATTCATGCCGGGCCAGAAATATCGGTCGGTGACTAGCCTCCGAGTAGATCGTACGCCTGGGTGTGTGAGTCCGTGAAGTAGACGCATTATCGGCATTCGGAATTGGCTCGGGACGAACGGACGGATTCGCTGCTCTGTGACAATGCACATCAATAGATCGGATGTGCCGGGAACGTGTTGCTTCCTTCACTCAAGCGAATTGTCGTGGTCCAGAAGCAGGGTTTTGAGTTCCTCGTCGTTTTGTTGAGCTGAAACGAGTGCAGAAAAGTTAAGACTCTCTATTGTACTTACGCGTGACAGGTAGTCCGGAATAGAGTTGTATTTTCCCGAAATGTAGCGTATGTCCACACTGAACTGAGAGATATAATCCAGTTGCCGCTGCTGTCGTAGATAAGCTTTCTCCGGGCGCTGTCGGAACGCAACTGTAGATGGCGAGAAGCTCCCTGTCGTAGGTGCTATACTTCTGCTGGGCCGCTGATAGTTTACGGGAGAAGAATCCGAGTGAAACGGTTGAGTTCCCCGTAGTTTGCTGCAATACAGCACCAAGTCCGTAGTCGGATGCGACAGTACTGAGTGACCAAGTTGCGGTAGCATCGGGATGATGCGGCGTTCGCTAGCTCCGCCTTACAATTATCGAATGCTGCGGCGGCCTCGGGTGCCGAAACAAGCAGTGATTTATCACGTTTTTTGTTGCCTGGAACTAAAGCCTGGAGCACACGCTGGTTCTGTGCGGCGTGGGGCATGAAGCGTCTGTAAAAGTTTACCATGCCCAAGAATGACTTGAGCTGGTACACCGTTTTCGGTGGTGGTGTCACGGATATGCCCTCGGCTTTTTCTAGCAGGGGTTTCAATCCATTGGGTGACACCAGATAGACCAAGTTGGCACTTGCTGATGTTTATCGTGAGACCGTGCTCTTTGAGTCGGGCAAAGACCTCGGACAGATGCTTTCGATGTGTCTCCTCGTCTGGTGAGAAGATCAGGATGTCATCGATGTACACGAATGTGAAGACCAAACCTCGCAGAACCTCGTGCATGAAGCGTTGGAAGGTGTGTCCAGCGTTGCACAGACCAAATGTCATATAGACGAATTCGAATAAGCCGAAGGGTGTGATGATGGCTGTTTTCGGGATGTCATCGGGTTCGACCGGAACGTGATAAAACGCCTTGTGCAAATCTAGCACGGAAAACACATTCATTCCATGCAGGGCAGATGTGAAATCCTGCAAGAAACCAATCGGATAACGGTCGGGAAGAGTACAAGCTTTTAGTGTGCGGTAGTCACCACAGGGACGCCAATCAACACCATTCGGTTTACGGACCATGTGGAGCGGACTGCTCCATTCGCTTTTCGGTGGTCAGCAAATACCCTGGTCAATCAGGAAGTCGAACTCAGCTTTGGCGGCGGCAAGTTTTTCGGGAGGCAATCTGCGAACCTTGACTCGGACTGGTGGGCCTCTCGTGACAGTGTGATGTGTCGTTACACACGTGATGTTGCGACGTGGACGCGAGATTGTTATTTCGCGGTACTGCTGCAGCAACGAACCGAAGGTGCTCTGTTGATCAAATGCGTGAAACGAAAGCGTGGGTGGTTTATCCATTTCCTGAATTTGCGCCACTGCTGATCTGCTTGTTTCAGGATCGATGAGTTTACGGCCTCGCATGTCGACGAGCAATCCGCAGAAGTTTAAAAGGTCGGCTCTGATGATGGGTGAGCTTACCTCGGCCATGCTGAAGTTCCAGATGAAAATTCGGCGAAGTCCCAGATTAAGTCTGAGGCGTTTTGTTCCGAACATTCGTATCGAGGAACCGTTTGCGGCGAATAGTTGCGTCGTCCTGTCGGGGTTGACTCGTTCGTGCGTCGTAGGTGGAATGACCTAGACGTCAGCTCCGGTGTCGATGAGAAAAACTACAGAGCTGCACTGGTCACGAATTTAGAGGCAAGACAGGACGAGAGCACTAGACGTGTTGTCTAGCGTTGTCGAAACTTTAATAGTTTTTTGGATGTCGGCACGGTGGCCTGCAAGTTTGGGCTGCATCCCCGAACCGCGTGTGGTACCAGCAAAGCGAGCCTTCTTTTGCCGGTTTGGAAGGTACTCTGGAGCCTTGGTGTCCTCGAGATCTTGACCGCCTATTGGACGATGCTCCGTAAAAAAGGTGCGTCTCCAACCTGTCGAGTCGCTTGGTCAATGCTGCGATTTCGTTTTCCAGCTTGAGGTTGTGCTCAGCTTGGACAGCTTTGGCTTTGGCTTCGACGGAGGCGATGGAGAATGGTCGGTGCCACTGATTGACTCGTGGACGCGGTCGGCGATGACGGCAAGATCAGCCAATGCAACGTCGTTGGCTGAGAGGATAGTGCGGAGGTCGGCGTCGAGCCTCGATAGCCAGATCTGTTTCAGCATGACGTCGGGCACTGATTTATCTGCGAGCGAGCGCATTCGATTCAGAAGTTGGGACGGCTTTTGGTCGCCCAGCTCGACACCGGGCAGCAACTTGTGGATACGCTGCTGTGATGATTCACCGAAAGCTGCAAGAATGGCTCTTTTTAACGCTGGAAATTTTCCGTCGGTCGGTGGGTTGACGACGACGTCGCGTACTTGCTGCATTACCCGGGGCTCGAGCCTACTCACCAGGTAGGTGTACTTGCTGATATCGTTCGAAATTCTGCTGTTAGCGAAATGGACCTCCGCTTTCGGTGGGCTGGACATGTAGATTCGCGACCGTCGTCGGTGGAGAAATGGGTGTTGGGATGATCACTGCACTAGGCCGGGTTAGTTTGGGCCCGTCGCTTCACACCGCGTACGTGGTCTCGGTAAAGTTGATATAGTAGTGGCACTGAATTGATCACTAGCACTGTTAATTCACTATCGGGATGTTCGTCACGTCACCGGTCACTGTTTTTTTCGGGGTCGATCCCATCGAAAAAAACCACTCCCGGCAAGATTGCCAATTTGGGACTGGGAGCGCGGACCGAGGTGGTGAATAAGAAACACGTTTGACAAATAAACAATATTTTATTCTAAAAATTACTGAGAGAGCGGTGCACTAAATAAAGCGAGACTGGAACTGGAACTGTCCTCGAACGGTTAGCGCGACTGCTTTTAATCTGCGTCTTTTTGCTGACTCTGCGGCGTGTCTGGCTGGCGTACTTTGTTTTTATTTGTGCGTGATAAGCAACAAAGTAATAGTTAATCGCGTGCGTCGTCGAGCATGCCACTTGATATCTTTCGTTGCATATCAGGCGATATGCAGAAGGTGACGGTTTTGCTTGTGCGCGGTCAGCATATCTGGTTGTATGGAAAAGAGGACGTTCTGCTTGTGCGCAATCAGCATGTATCCGTTTGATGTCAATGACGCTGGAATGTGTCGACGACGTCGTATCGCCACAGGTTTATGTAAATTATGTAGTCCGTATCACTCCTTCAGAGCGAGTTAATTTGCCAAGCTTTCGTTTTTTGATTTTTCAAATTAATTAAATCATCGTCAAACCAGGGAAACCTCGTGGTAGGTTTCGAACAAACTAAAGGAACACAACGTAGAAAGCAGCCATTTAAAATTGTGTAAAAATTAGAAGTGGCTTTGTCAACATCAGATTCATTCAACACAGACGACCAATCGCAATTGGATATGTCAAGATTTAAAGTTTCAAAATCAGCTTTGGCAAAATTAAAATAATTACTAACAATACATTTCGAGTTCGTAAATTCTGTCCGAGAGTTGAATGTTGCGTGAAGCGCAGGATGAATTGGAAAGTCAGGCAGCAAAGGGCTGTGACATCGACCAACCGTTGTAAGGCTGGCATCAGATCAAAAAATCTACCATGATCGTTCGAAATCGGACACACTTGGAAAAGTCCAGTAGCAAGCATGTTGTCCACAAATTGTATTTCATGTCGGGCACAGGAGGACTATGAAGGCGACATACAAACCTCATTATCATCAGAGCGTAGCCACTGTATTTGTGGTAAATTAAAGTCGCCCACAATTAAGATATCTGTCTGATGGATGTAGAAGACCAAGCAAGGTTTCAAACGCATTATAAATCGCATCGTAAACTGATGAAGGTGAAGGCGATCTGATGTATACAGTCACGGTTTCCGAGTGTTGCAGCTACACACAAGAACTCTAGATTCTCGGTTCCTGGAACATCGACTGTCGTAGAAGCAATCCGGCGACGAATGGCGCAGAGAACTCCACCCCATCGCAGCCACACTAGCTGCCAGCTCACAGATTGAAGTTTTCAGTTCTTCCATTTTTTTTATAAATTATTGAGAGGCCCGTTGCTCGGCAATCTTCACAAGTCCAGGATATACCAGGAAGATTCATTGCTGCGAAAAATTTCGGCACAGTAACAGAGTCATCAATGCAGATGACATGATATGCACAGGCACAGATGCTGCTACAACGGACCGATACGGCTGGATTGTCTATTGCAATTTTGCACAATTCTTGCACAGCATGTTCGAATTCTCGGGCAAAAAAGTTAAATTGTATACTCCTAATGAGCTGCAACAGCGTGACAACTATAGTAATATAAATAGACGATATCCACCGTTCGAGGAATAAATTTCCCCCGAAACGGTAACACCGATCGAAAGGTAGATCGCAAATGAGACGATTGCGAGCGCATGCTTACAGTTCTGCCAGAAAATTTTTATTTGTGGAATTTATTTCAAATTTTCTATAAACATATTTCTGGTTCTGAGCACTGTGTTCATTTTCCCCATTATCTGTCACTTTGTTTATATAAACTTTTTATTTGCCTTGTTTACGGAAACCAATTGATCGTAGTAACATTGGAATGGAACTTCCCTGTGCAACCGAATTCTCGCAAGACGCGCCCTGACCGAAAGACCAAAACTAATTTTAATCGCGCGTCTCGATTGTTTTCGGATCCGTTCTTAATGCGAAATACCAAGTGAAAAGTGCCAATGGATATGACCAGTGCAGGATCACGAAATTCACCTGCGCGTAATGAACAAAAACTCGATGAATTTCGTGATGTACTTCACCGAGTTAAAACGTTACAAATGTGCGGTGCCGAGGGGTCGTGCATGGATCGGGTAAATGCCGACTTATCCAATCAGTTGAAATCCCTTAAGAACTGTGTTTCTGCGGATTCGAGTTTTGTCGGGGACTCGAGCAAGGTTCGACCAACGTATGCTTCGAATGTCGGCCAAGACCGCTCAGACTTACCGCAGGATTCTGGCGAAGGCAATCATGCAAACGTAAGTTCCAACGAGAGCAGTGCAGTTCCGAAATCCGCATGTATGAGCACTGACGAAAGCCACTGCCAACAGCTGCAGCGCCAAGTTCATGAGCAGCAGCATCAACCAATGACAAACATTCGTGTAACTGTTGGTATTGACGAAGATCTACGAATGATCCTCGAGATGGATCCTAGTATTGTTGATTTAGGCGATATGTCAGTTGTCGAGGAGCCAAAAGTGTTGGGACTACCTCCGTTAGCAGGCGGGTAACTACAGTTTACGTTAACTTTAGTTTTAGTACGGTGTTTGTGGGGACCTATTTGAATTCGGCGAATGAATCAAACAAACGCACCTTCCGGGCACGAATTAGATCAAATTTATTGTTTTCTTCGAAGGTAGCTCGATTCCATTCTTTTCTCATTGGCAATTCCCAGCCGTTCTAATTTTAGACATTTTTCGTCACTGGCCCATTCAAGTTTAATGCGCTTGTCAAATGGGCAAAACTCGAAAAAGTTTCGCTATTTGTATCGAAATAGGTTTTTCAGAAATATCAAACTAACTTATTGAAATTTCAAGAGATGACAGAGCTCTGTTTATTTATTGCTTAGGCCGACTTTCAAGACCGCAACACCGACGAATCGAACGCAACTCAAGCAACAACTGCAGCGCGAGCAGCTGCAAGAATTGGAACGGCGTGAAGCTGAAAAGCGTACAGCTCTGCAGCAGTCTCAAGTGCAACAACAACAAACACAGTCGCAGTTTCACCAATCGTCGGCGTCTTCCTCAACGTCTTCGTCGTCATTTCAACAACACCAACATTTGCAACAGGCGTCGTCGTCTCTTGCCGCGAATAGTGGTGCCCTTAAGGTTCCACTGCAGAGTATCGGAGTAGATGTTCCGCCACAAATTTTGCAGGTACATTGAAAATTTTCAATTAATTTAAAACAAATGATTGCGAGCATTATTTAGGTTCGAACTGTACTCGAGAATCCAACTCGCTACCATGTTATTCAAAAGCAAAAGAATCAAGTGCGACAGTATTTGAGCGAATCGTTTAAACAGTCCGACTGGGACAGTCAGCTTTTGCCTAGTCGCGGCGGTGCCGAAAAGGTTCTGAAATATCCCGTAACTGTAAGTAAAATATTAAATAAAGAACTGATAAACAGCTGATCTATGTGTTTCCAATTCAGAATAAAAGCGGCGAATGTTCATCGTCCTCATCGCCATTTGTCAGTAGCAGCAGTGGCGGATTAGCCACTACCGCAATTCATTCATCATTCAGCCTACATTCGAATCAATCCGGCTCAAACTATACGCAGCGAGCTGATAGGGCAGGTGGTAGTGGAGTGTTGACGCCAAGCAATGGAAGTCTTCCAGGAAATGCAACCGACAGTTCAAGTCTCAGTGTCAATAATACAAATAATAATAATAACAATAGTGTTGGTGGTGGTGGTGGAATCTTAAACAAAGGTAATAATAGTGCAGCTGCTTCTTCAACGCCGATGGTATCATATTTCCAAAGCAGATATCCTTGTGGAATCACTGCCAGTCCCGATGCTGCCATGTCACCGAGCCTAAGCTCCGTAGCGACAAGCAACTCAGAGGTCAGTTTTACACTTTAACTATTATTAAAACATTAGTATTATAAAAATTTTCTCGTGTTCGATGTCCTTGTAAGGCTGCCGACACACGATAGAGATAAAATCGTATTAACTCAATTTTCGATATTAACTCGCGTTAATATATATTAACTTCGAAATTAAGTCCCGAGATAATATCGTTCTGTAATCTATATTAACTCGGCTAGCAAATACTCAATCCAAAAGAAACTTTCAAGCGGGGAATTTACAATACGAAATAGAAGGAAATTTCGAGGAATTCACATTACAATGACGTCTTATTTCGTTGACGTTACAAAAAAGAGAAAAAAAAAACAGAAAGGCAATTTAAAGAATTTAACGGTGTGTCCATGATTTATTTGCGATTCAAAATTTTTCAGGATTTCACAAGGCGTAATACACAACAATTCCAAAATTTAAGTTTGACGTTTAAATTTAAAGCTTCACTCTGACGTAAAGCCTAGAGCCTTCTTCGATTAATATAATACGGTATTTAAAAAAAACTGTCGTATGTCACATACAAAAGCTGTAGTGGAAGCTTTCATTTTAAAACGATTTTTTTCTCTATCGTGTGTCGACAGCCTAAGTAATCTTCTAAGCATATTCATAAGACATGCGTGCACAAGGTCGATAAATTCGCCCGTTTACTATGAAAGGGTCGCATCAGTAAATACCGTTAGGTTGATTTTATTTTGATATACATATACTAACGATAATAACGAATTGGAGTTAAACAAATTTTGTGGAAAATTGCAACTTTAGACCCGAAATTTGATTAATTTCTCAATAAACAGTTTATAAATGGAACCATAAGTTTCTGCGGTCGCTCAAAAAATTAAGAAAGCTGTAAACTAGTGTTGAAACACGGCAATATGGCGTAAATAATAAGTTAAATCATTTCGACTCGTAACAAACCATCAAATATTATTTTTGTAACCTGAAATACATGACTGACCACATGAGTTTGCTCAACTTTGATTTTTTTCAGAAATTGTTCGGTATACTGCAATTAATCGGTACTCCTAATCGAGTCTTAAGTTTTTTTTTTTTACGACCATCGAAAATAACTTAGGGGGTCACCCCTTAATGCGCGATGCACAGTTATGTCGACATGGGTACGGGGAAACAAATGGATATGTGAAAATTAGTAGGGAACCACAAGAGGGAAGAGTTTGAAGTGGCGGTGAACCTTGCTTTTAAATTGTTGATTGTTTATTATTTAGGAAACAAGTGCCTTTTGTGCCCACTTACCCTAACATAACTCGATAGCTTTCGCTAATCTAAGTATCTTTAAGGAAGCCATTTTGGCTGGTTCGTCGGTAGAAAAGTAACCTTTTCCGAGAAGATTCTGTCTTTTTCTTGTTACTGATGCATAGTGACACAGGATGTGTTCTGTCGTTTCTTAGCCTTCGAGACAGGCGGCAGAAGTCTAAACCCATATTTTTGAGTGGAGGCTATTCTAAAATTCAGCATGTTGTATTATCTTTTTAATCTGTGGCACACCAACAATGAGAAGAACGTGTTTCTTGTTCAAGATCTATATTTTAACTGCGTTATTTTACATTCTGATGTACATGACAGCACAGGGTGGTCATGTCTTAATTTACTTATCTTAAAATACAGGGTGTTCATTTACATATAATTTCTTATTATTACAACACAGCAAGAGCGATATTAGTACTCTAATCGGCCTAATGACGAGGCGCAGTGGAGTAACTGTGCCGATCAGAGTACTAATATCGCTCTTGCTGGATTTTAGAATATCCTCCACTTTTTTTTTTTGTTGTAGGATTAATTTTTTGATATTTTTAGATCTAGAAGTCTATTCCAGTAGATTTTATACTCTCGTTCAACCCACTTTCTAAGTATAGGGTTGGAGTGCCCTTTTAGTTTTCCGCAGAATGGCTCTGGTCCAATAAAATTTGTTTCTGCGCCGTTTTTCGCAAGGCGATCAGCCTTTTCATTTTCCTGTTCTGGTGCCCACATTAAGGTTACGTTGCTCCTATTTCTCAGGATGGTAATGTTTTGAAGGCAGTCCCAAACTATCCTCGATCCGTGTTTATTGGGTGCTAGGGCTTTGAAAACCGCGTGACTATCCGATAGGACATAAATAGATTTTTTGCGATGATCTCTCCTTAAATTCTCTTCGATGCATAGCTCCATTGCAATTAGTTCAGCCTAGCTAATCAAAGCATAATCAAGGTGACTTAACATGTTAAATAGTCTCCATTGAAGACCTTTACCTCCTCCACCTTCCACTGCAGCTTTCAAGATGTCATTTATTACCGCCAGAAACAGGGCTGGTGACAATATGCTGCCTTGTCTGAAACCCGTTCGCACAGGGAAGCTCTCGGACAGCTCTCCTCTATGCAAGACGCGACACCTTGCATCTTCGTAGGATTCTTTAATCATAGCTATGACCTTATCTTGAATATCTTTCCTACGCAAATCATTTCATATGTAACCTCGCTTAACGCTGCCGAAAGTCTTCTCGAAGTCCATAAACATGAGATGTAGTGGCGAAACCATTTCGGCTGACTGCTCGAAAATTATCCGTAGGGTATTTGTGTGGTTGGTACAAGACGATCCTTTACGGAATCCAGCATGATAAACTTCGAGAGTGCTCTCCACGACATCATTAATCCTATTGAGAATTACCTTAGCCACGATTTTCGTTACGGCAGTAAGTAGACATATACCACGCCAACTGCCACAATCTCGAAGGACGCCCTCCTTCCATTCAGTCGGATATCTTTCTTCATTCCACACCCTAGTAATGAGTGGGAGGATTATATTGGCTGTTATTTCCGGGTCCGCTTTGAGGACTTCAGTTGGTAGTCCGTCTATACCTGGGGCTTTCCTTCCCGCCACGGACGGAATGGCGGAAACTATCTCTTCCTTATCTGGGGGATCGTCCCTAATAGAGGATTAATGCATTTGGATGTTTGCTAATTGTTATGTTTCTAGAATAGCTTCGTCTGGCAAGATGCTTAACATATCAGAGATTCCGTAGCCGCAAAGTTTGTTCACTTATATTAAGGAGAGTTCCGTTGACAACTCTCATCAGGTGGTTGGCGATGAAATTCCTCTTCGTCAACTGTTCCATGATTTTGAATAGTGAACCCATATTCCTAAGGTAAGCCGCAGATTCTGCCTTGTTCTCTTATCGCGTCTAACAGCCTTTTTAAGCTGTATATGAGCATCGCGGTAGTTTTGCCTCAAGTCGGGTGTTAATTGTTTGACATCGGGTTGAGAGATGATTGCCAATTTGCCTTTTTTCCCATCGCCAACATTATCCCATGTGTCTTGCGACATCCATGGTTTCTCACCGCTTAGCACACATCCCACAGATTCCTCAGCACTACTTAGAAAAGTTTTTCTGGTTGTCTCCCAATTGGCGTCCAGTGTGTGCATTCTATATTCGCCCAATGTGGGTGACTTTTCGCGTAGAATGGTGGTGGACTCGCGTTTTTTGTTGGGATCTCTGAGTTTATCCACATTACGATTGCTCTTCATTTGAAGAATTTGTGGTCATCGGACAGCTGCTATGAACAATCTCAAGCAGGCAACCTTCAAGTGGTTGTCGCTCCCCACGTCAGCTCCACGCTTCGCTCGCACATCGAGGCGACATCTTCTCCATCAGCGACTTATGGCCAAATGGTCGATGTGGGTCTGAGTGACTGAGGTGTACCGATTTAGCCAACTTCTGTATACAAACTGATTAACAAACCGCGCTAATTTTTGGAATAATAATTAAGGACAGTCCTACCTGCTTACCAAAAAAATAATTTTTGAAATATCATTCCCCAGAGTAATTTTATTTACAAATTATCGGTCCTTTTTTGTCAGAATGTATATACCTGCATACTGTTACAGCACAAGTTTTTTTTATTATTATTTGGGGAACATGGGAGAGCACTGCGACCTTCCCGATCTATTGTGCGTTTATTGCCCCTCTACCCTATTATAACTCGATAGCTTTGGCTAAGTATCTTTAAGGGAGCTCTCTTGGCTAGTTCCTCGGTAGTAAGGAAACCTTTTCCTAGAAGATTTAATCTTTTCCTTGCTACTGCCTCGCAATGACATAGGACCTGCTCTGTCGTTTCTAAGTCTTTGAGACAGAGGCGGCAGATGTCGGTTTCAGTTAGACCCATATTTTTGTGGTGGTGGTTTACTCCACTATGCTCCGTCAATAGGTCAATCAGAGTACTAATATCACTCTTGCTGAATTTTTGTTTTTTGTGGAACGATTTATTTTGTATTCCAGTAGACTTTATGGTTTTGTTCAATCCACTTGCTAAGTATAGGGTTAGAATGCCCTTTTGGTTTTCTGCAGAATGGTTCTGGTCTAATAAAACTTGTTTCTGCCCTGTTTTGCAAGGCGATCAGCCTTTTCATTTCCCTCCATTCTTATATGTCCTGATACCCACGTTAAGATTACGTTGTTCCATTTTCCCCAGGATGATTAGGTTTTGAAGGCAGTCCCAAACTATCCTCGATCCGTATTCATTGGATGCTAAGACTTTGAGAACCGCCTGAATATCCGATAGGATAGAAAAAGTTTTGGTGCGATGAGCCTTCCTTATATTCTCTTAGATGCATAGCTCCATTGCTTCTTTGCAAAGTGGTTTTGAAACCGTGACGTTATGATATTTAACTTCGGCTCCAGTCCCCTCAGAGGTGCGCGAGCCATCTGTATACCAGATGGTTGATTCCTCTTCCATTTCAGGTAGCATGGATTGCCAGTTCTTGTTTTTCCTGACTATAACTTTGAATGGGGTTTCAAAGTTGAATTTTGTCGGCATAGTGTCCGATAGTGTGGAGGTTCGAACCTCTTATTTTTGGGTTTTCAGGATCTTAAGGGGACCTCTAAAACTCCCTGATTTGTATTTGTTCTACTTCTGTATGCGTAACATCCCTTTGAAAGCCTCCTTTTTTATTTGGAGATGTATCGGAGGGATGCTTAGGAATATTTCCATTGCCGCCGTAGGACAGGTCTTCATTGATCCTGTAATGCCAAGACAAGCTAGCTTTTGAATTTTTTTGTAGCGTAAGCTGTGTTTTTTGTTGAAAAATTTTAGTCCACCATATCGTTGATCCGTGTGTGACTCCTGGGTGGATTTTGTTCTGTAGCACCAGTAGATCATCTTGGGCTGTAATCCCCATTTTCTGCGAAATAAGCTATTGCAGGCCCAAAATGTCTTTAATGCTTTGGCATGAGTCCATTCTATATGTTTGTTCCAGTTGAGTTTGCTATCCAGTGTAACACCTAGATATTTGACCACATCTAAAAAGGGTATTTGTGTTCCATTTATAGAAGGAGGTGTTATGTAGATGTTCCTTCTATTCGTAAATGGTACTAACTCAGTCTTACGTGGGTTGATGTTCAAGTTCTTAGACTGACACCAGTTAATTATCACCTCTAAGGCAAATTGTATACTTCTCGATATTATTAAGTCGTATTTGCCTCTAATGATAATGGCGAGGTCATCGGCATATCCTATTACCTCGTATCCTTATTCTGTTGAACGGTCTAGCATCTACTACAATTGACCACAGAAGTGGAGATAGTACCCCTCCCCAGGGACAGCCCCTATAGGTCTGTGCTGTCAATGTACTGCTACCTAGATCCGTGGTCATTCGGCTCTTTAGTATGGCGTGTATCCATTTTACCGTGGCCGGTTCCAGAGCCTTTTTCCTAGCTGTCGCTATTATGACTTCATGGGGAGTATTGTCAAATACTTCTTCTATATCTGGACATGCGCACAGGGCAATTTATATAGTCTTTTGCCTTTTCGATTTGTCTCGCCAAGCTGACTCTGTTGATTAGCCTTTTT
Source organism: Chorisops tibialis (assembly GCA_963669355.1). Lineage (NCBI taxonomy): Eukaryota > Metazoa > Arthropoda > Insecta > Diptera > Stratiomyidae > Chorisops > Chorisops tibialis. Next base: position 12,993,032 of record OY770265.1, on the reverse strand, counting down.
GGTAGGCATGTCGATTTTTATTAAGACAGATCTTGCTAGGCCCTATTCTTATGTGAATATCTACTAACTTTTCCACTATTTTGACAAAGAAGGAGGTCAGACTTGTAGGGCGATATGACGTAGGCTGATCAATGGGGCGATTAACTGCCTTCGGTACAAATACCACCCTCGCTTTCCTCCAGATTTTTGGGATGTATCCCCATACTAAGCTAACTTTAACGATCCTTATCATTATTGGCACTGGGATCTCTAACTCCTTCTGCAATAATGCGGGGAATATTTTATCTACTCCGGCAACTCCGTCCATCTGATATTTTCTGGACTGAAGATTTTACCAGGAATGCTATTGCTGAACGGAGTTTGACGATACGTCCTTTCCTTTACCTCTTAAGTCTTAATTGTTGTTAATTATCTTGCAGCCTGAGAAATGTGTTTCCGCGCTACCTTTAGTTGAGGACCCATCTAGTCTCTCTAATAGTCTGATATCTTCGTATTTCAACCGTCGAACCGGCAAAAGTATATGTCTCTTGTTCAATTCCGAGCTGTTACAATTCGCTAATACGTTACTCTCGTGTACAGTTTTTCTATATGCGCGCTCAAAACAAAACATTTAATTTAACTAATTAAACTAAATAAATTCCGAAAATCTCAGAAAATTAATGGTTTCGTAGAGCACAGTGCGGCATCGTAATTGCCTAGCTCGTCAACTTGAATTCGTAACTGATCATAGCCGTTGTTTTTTTTCATCTAGTTGCTTGCCATATTGTTGCAGCATTTTAGGCATTTAAAGTATAGTTATACCGAACTGTTGCAGCATTTCTTGGCGTTTACGTTAGTAGTGGAAATAACGATTTTGCGTCTAAGACACTTACTATTTCGCTATATTGAGTATTCAGCAAAACTTTTTTACTATCGGTTTATCTTCTACGATCTCGAAAATGCAGGGCGAAAAATGCAAAGTAGCAATAAACAAATAAACAATCTGGCCGTATCTGTTCGTTGTGGAAGCATCTGCGCCTACCGCATCTCTTGCATAGATGATTTGCGGACTCCACCAAAATTTTTTGCTGCAATGAATCTTCCGGGAATGTCATGGGCCTGTGAGGACTGCCGCGCATCGGGCCTCTCTGTCATTAACAAAAAAATCGACGAGCTAATGACGTCTAGCCGCTAACGTTGCTGCGCTCTCGCAAAACCAGTTCCAGATGCTTGCCTCTACTTCGCTACCATCATCAGATGAGGCTATAAACAGTGTTCGACTTGAAAGGAGCGCTACTGTTGCCTCTGCATCTTCTTCGGCTTCATCAGGCTCGAAAGGTACTAGAAAACAAACAAAAACTTCTACAACACCAACACCGTTGCAATCACCGGTTCCTACAACAATCGCAAGTGTTTTCACTCTACCGCCATTGCCTGCTAGCGCTTTGCCTAATTTGTAGGATGACACCGTCACCAAAAAAACACTATCGAACATATCTGTCAGTTTTTTTTTTAGACACCGATTATAACTTAGGGGGTCACCCTATAATGCATTGCACAGTTATGTCGGTATAGGAAGAGGATGAAATTTTATAGCGTTATGGGAATTTTGGGGGAGAGAGACGGAAGTGGCCATGGACAATGTTTTTGAAGCGCTGAAGGTTATACTTGCTTGGAAATATGCTAGCAGGCAATGCGTTCCAGTCTGGACGTTCGGGGGATGAATGACTGTCTAGATTTCACTCTACGAGTAGGAATATTCAATTCAATTCAATTTATTTTATTCATTAAGAAAAATTATGCGCAAGACTTATAATCTTTTTTTACGCAAGTTTAAAGATAAGAAAAAAGTAAATAAAATTAATTACAAAATAATAATGATAAAAAAAAAATAATAATAATAATAATAAAAATAAGATAATATAACTATTGCAAGAAACAACAAGAAAAAAGAAAAAAAAGAAATAAGTGAAATAATAAAAATTAAATTCTATAATTATTGCAAAAACTACCAATAATGTTCAACATGAATCGATACTTATAAAACATGCAAGTGACCTCTGAAACTGAGAACTCCGGCTGCACCCCGAACATGACTAGGAAGTTTATTCCATAATTAACTTGAGTGGACAAAGTAAGAGCGCTACGAAATCACTGTCTGCCATCGCGGAATCAATAAATTAGCCTTACTCGTGGACCTTAGGAATATTAACCGATTAGTCAGATACGTTGGCTTTCCATATATTATCAGTCGAAACAGAAGAATTAGAGCGCGTCGGTTTACATAGGTTTGCAGCGAACAACCCAATAAGCAATCACGGACATGGGAGACATGCGAAAATCTCCTCAACCCGTAAATAAAACGAACACAGTCATTAAATGCAACTTCGAACTTTCGTGTGCAAATAGAATCGAGAATGGGAGAAACCAGTCTACCAAAAGTGAAAAGAGGTATTAAATGTGTCTTAACCAGCATCAATCGCTTTTCAGTAGAAAGAATACTAGCGAACAGCCAGAGCCGGCGTAATCCTGCATAAATTTTACCAAGAACAGCTTTAGTATAGCTACAGCAGCTCATAGAAGAGTTAAGCATGATACCCAAGTTGCGTACCTGTGAAAGCAATTGTAAAGGGGATCCATTAAGCGCGACAACTGGCAAATTTGACGAAGATAGTTTCTCCAAATGATTATAAAAGATGATGTATTGAGATTCGCCGATATTCAACGGTAGATTATTTTGGAGAGACCACTTGTAAATCCTATCAATGTCGCTATTGATGCGTGCTGCACAATCTTCGACCAAGCCTACAGCGCTACTGGAGTACAGCTGTACGTCGTCGGCATAAAAATGATAATTGCTATCTTCAATTACCTCTGATAAATCATTAATAAATAAACTGAACAAGAGAGGGCCTAGAATGGAGCCCTGTGGAACGCCACTTGAAAGGTGCGTAGAGGATGACATTTGTTCGCCAAATTTAACTCGTTGATGTCGGGAGAATAAAAAGTTCATCAAGAACTTCGTTGCGTTGTGCGAAAATTTAAAATTAGATGAAAGTTTTTTGATAAGTAAGGAATGATCAACGCTGTCAAAAGCTTTTGAGAAATCCAACAAGGCCATGTATGTTACATTGTTGTTGTCCATAGCTGTTCTTATGTCTGTAGTAATATTTATCAGAGCTGTTTCGCAACTGTGTCCAGTGCGGAAACCCGACTGCCACCTTGTGAGGAAGTTGTTTTTCTCTACGAAATCTCGAATCTGAAGAGACATTATCCTTTCAAGTGCTTTTGACAAAAAGCACAGTATGCTAATAGGACGAAAATCGGAAACTTCAACCGGATTAGGTTTTTTCTGGAGGGGTAGTACAATAGCATGCTTCCAATTGTCGGGAAACGTACTCGTCATCAAGGATGAATTGAAGATATGCAAAATATAGCTGTGAATATACGGAAGAAGAATTTTTAAGAACTTCGGATTTTTGTTATCAGGACCAATTGCGTTAGATTTGATGGAGTATACGGCCTCCAATAACTCATTACCATTAATGCATCTAAAGGAGAATGTTCCATCGCCATCATTATAACTGAGATTGGGTTCAGCTACTGCAAGACCATTTGCGCTCAAAGATGAGAAATAATTATTCATCTCCTCGGGATCAAAATCGCACTGGGAACTTGCTTTACCAACCACTCCCGCCTGTCTTAAATTTTTCCAAAGAACTCTGGAAGGCTGGCCAAGATCAAGCTTCTTATCATAATACCGTTTTTTTGCTTCTCGTATAGCAGCATTAGCAGAGTTTCTGGCATTCTTATAATTTAGATGAGCTAAAACTGTTCGGTCGCGTCTATAAATTTTATAGAGATTTTCACGCAATGCAATAAGTCTTCTAACGTTACTGCAAAACCAAGGACAAAGAAAGGTTTTATGCCTAATACTGCGTATAGGGACATGCTTGCGATGCAAGTATCCTATCAATTCCTCTAGTATTTCTACTTGTTCATTTACAGAAGAAGAAGCGTAAATATTTTCCCAAGGAAGAGTAGAACATTCAGACATTAAAAATTCCATATTTATAGCTGTTTAGATACGGGGAAATTATTTTATTTCCCCGCGATAGAAGTCGTCTAGATACAAATCTAGCCAGTCTCTAAGAAAGGTGTATCGATACAATATCGATCCACCAGCGAAATAGAATTACACTTCACAAAAGAAAAACTCCGTCACAACTCACGAAAATTATTCCTCACAAACGCAAATGAAAACGCACCGATCTATTCTGGATGATGTTTTATTGAAGACTGAAAAATACCTTTTCTTAAAACTAACAGATTATTATAATTTTTGTATATGAAGTGTCTTGTATATGATGTGTCAGCATTATCTCACGGTAATAGACACATGCCGTGAGAAATGCTGACACCTGGTCTAGCCACAAACATTCCTCCAGCAGACAATTCTTTTGATATTTAATAATTGTAGCACTCATATATCTGCTAGAAGAATATTTGTGGCGTCATAGACGTAAAATAATTTCATATGATACGTGAAGAATTTTGCAGCATGATTTCAACGTATCATATGAAATTATTTATCTACTAAATTATTAAATTAATTGATGACGTTAGACAATAGCGTTATAATCTGGGTAAGAAATAGAGAAAGGAGTTTCAGTAGGAAGCACGATATCGTACGTCAGAAAAAGAAGGTCATGATCAAGCGAACTGGGAGGGCTAAGTTGATTGTTGAACAATAAGCGACTAACTTCAGATAAAAGCATAAGGTCAAGTTGAGATGGAATATTCGAATGATAACGCGTGGGCTCACTGTTAACTATACTTAAATGAATGCTCTCTAAAAGCGACCGGAATTTGTTCGTCCTAATGTTCGTAAGCAGCATATTTAAATTGAAATCACCACCCACGATGACATTTTGATAACTTTGCATCCTCTCCTCAAAGACCATTGCTTCTTCGACCACAAACTCCTCCGGGCAATAAACTGCCGAAAGGACAAGTTTTTCCTGGCCTACAGCAACTTCAACACAAAGAAATTCCACTATACCGGAAGAAGAGGCATACAGAATTTTTGCATGAAAGCTATTCTTCACGTATATAGCTACACCGCCAGCACGACGATTAACACGATCTGCCCTGATAAGTCTATAGCCGGGAATATCGACTGCGGAAGATGGTACGTGCTCCTTGAGCCAAGATTCACTAACGAGTAAAGCATGTATTTGTGACGAACAGAAAATTGAGCGAAACTCCTCAATTTTGTTACGCAAGCTTCTTGCGTTAAAATAGCAGATGTTGAATCCAGCATTCCGATTTGCAAAAACATTGAACAAAGCTCCTAATGTGTCCACCGATGACGAAAAATTTGCTAAATTAGCCATAGTCGTAGCTATCCGTGGAGGGCCACCCGAAGTCGTCAGAAACAGAAATCACCCCATCTCGACAAAAATAAACTATAGAAAAACTATCAAACTTGAACATTATTAGACATAGAAAACTAAATAATAACAGAATGATAGGAAAAACAAAATGTAATACTTCAGAATTAGAAATTCGTTGATTAATAAAGATGATATTGTTGTAACTACAGTTGTTATTACTGGATAGAAAACTCAACTGGAACAAACATATAGAATGGACTCATGCCAAAGCTCTAAAGGCATTTTGGGCCTGTAGAAGCTTATTTGGTAGGAAATGGGGACTTAAGCCCAAAATGATTTACTGGTGTTACAGAACAATCATTCTTCCAATAGTCACATACGGATCAACGGTATGGTGGACTAAAACGTTGCAAAGAAAAGCACAGCTCACGCTACAAAAAATCCAAAGGCTAGCTTGTCTTGGCATCACAGGTGCGATGAAAACCTGTCCCACAGCGGTAATGGAAATGTTCCTTAACATTCCTCCGATACATCTCCAAATAAAAAGGGAAGCTATCAAAGGGGTGTTACGCTTACAAAGGGAAAACAATTATAAACCAGGGGATTTTAGAGGCCACCTCAAAATCCTAAATAACCCAAAATGGGAGGCTCTAGCCTCCACTTTGTCGGACGAAATGCCGACAAAATATAACTTTGAAACCCCATTCAAGGTTATTATTGGTGAACGCACGGACTGGCAATCCACATCACCTGAAATGACAGAGGGTTCAACCATCTGGTACACAGACGGTTCGTGCACCTCTGAGGGGACGGGAGCTGGAGTTAAGGTACCTAACTTCTCGGTTTCAAAATCACTCGGCAAAGAAGCCACAATCTTCCAGGCTGAACTAGTGGCAATCGAGCTATGCATCCAAGAAAACATAAGGAGAGCTCATCGCAACAAACCAATTTATATCCTCTCGGATAGTCAGGCAGCTCTAAAAGCCCTATCATCCAACAAACATGGATCGAAGCTAGTTTGGGACTGCCTTCAAGACCTAATAATCCTGGGAAAAAGGAATGACGTAACCTTAATGTGGGTGCCAGGACACGTAGGAATTGAGGGAAATGAGGAGGCAGATCGCTTAGCTAAAAACGGTGCGGAAGAAAACTTAATTGGCCCAGAACCTTTCTGCGGAAAACCAAAAGGATTTCTTAACTCCTCAATTAAAAAGTGGGTCCAAGAAGAACATATAATCCACTGGAATAGACTTCCTGGTTTATCAACCTCGAAAAAATTAATCCTACCACATAAAAACAAAGTGGAGGATATCCTGAGATTCAGCAAAAGGGACATCAATACTCTAATCGGGCTAATGACGGGGCATAGTGGAGTAAACCATCACCTCAAAAAAATGGGCTTAGCTGAAACCGACATATGTCGTCTCTGTCTCGAAGACTCGGAAACGACAATACATATCCTATGCCAGTGCGAATCAATGGCAAGGAGTAGACTCAAGATTCTTGGGAAGGGCATCCTTTCCACCGAGGAACTAGCCAACATGGCTCCCTCACTAATACTCAAATTAGCTAAAGCTACTGGGATATGGTAGGGAATTGGGGCAATCACCGTACAATAGGTCGGAAAGACCGCAGTGCACTCACGTAGTCCCCATACTATAAAAAAAAAAAAAAAACAGTTGTTATTGCTTCTGTTGTAGTTTATGCTGTTGTTGTTGTTGGTCCGAGATTTTCCTTCCAAACCGCAAGAGTTGGTCGAACGAAGACGGGGTTGACGGTAAACACGTGCGCGCGTTTAGCTTGACGAGTAATTCGGAGAAAACTGTAAAGTGGAGGAATAAGCGATCTAAGTTCCGCACTATATTTACCATGAAAGTAGCGATAGTAAATGCTGAGTACTCCGACGTTTCTGCGATGCTCGAGGGAGTCAATAGAAACGGTAACAGTTTTATCTCCAATTAGTCGGAACGCATGTTTTTGGATTCGATCGAGCAGCGCAAGGTGTGTTTTAGGTGCCTCAGCCCATAAATGTCAATTGTACTCTAAACGAAGTCGAATGAATGTCTTGTAGATGGTTGCTAAGTCGTGAGGCTTAAGATATTTTTTGCATTTGCGAAAAATATCTAGGCGTTTGGAGGTATCCAGGGCAACATCAGAGATATGTTTACTACAATCAAGATGGTTATTTAACTTTACGCCTAATACGATAAATTAGACGACGACGCTGGAACATCACGTTTAAGGGAAAGATGACAGGCCTGTGTTTTAGCAGCTTTGAACTCTACTCTATTTTTCCTGCCCCATTCCAGGATTAAGTCGAGGTCGGAGTCCAGCGAACTGAATAACTTCATGCGTTTGGAAGTAACAGATTGCTTGTGAAAATCCGCAGCAGAGTTAAATTCATAGGTCTTATCTAAGGTACTGTCATCTGCAAAACTATGGATTGAATTGAGAGTAGAAGACAAAAGTCGTTAAGAACAGAGTAGGCGATAGGACAGAACCCTGAGGGACACCAAAATTAGTTGGGAAAGAGGAAGACGTAACACCATCTAATACGACTCGTATAATGCGTTCGAACAGGAAACTCTCAATCCATCGAATGAGGGTAGCATCGAGGCCTTTAACTTAACAAGGAGATATTCATGCCAAACTCTGTCAGAAGCTTTTGCAATGTCAAGAGCAAGAACTTGACCTTCGCCGTATTTATGCAAGCAAGAATTCCAACGTTCCGTCAGGTAGACCAAGAGATCTCCCGTCGACTTTCCGGAACGGAAACCGTATTGGCGATCGTGGATAAGCTGTTTATCCTCGAGGTAGTGATTGATTTTGCGATTCACAGCAGTTTCCATCACTTCCGAGAGCACTGAAGTGATGGCTATCGGGCGGTATTTAGCGGGGTTCGCTTTGCTTCCTTTATTGAGAATTGGCTGAACATTCGCGACTTTCCACAATCGTGGAAAGCACCAAGAAGAGTAAGATAGATGAAAAAGATTGCGAAAGCTAAACCCGAGAAGAGGAGCACATTTTAAGGGTAATGGGGGGGAATGCCATCAGGGCCAGCGGACTTGTGTACATTGACCTTTTGCAGGATCCTGGAAATGAGACGCGTGCGAAAATATAGCGGAGGCAGCGAAAACCCTGATGATGTTACGATAGGAGAGGTTTGGTTTGAAGGTGGTAGCGTGGAGTTTCTCGCGAAACTTACTACCAATAGAATGGCTTTCTCAACCGGATCAGTAACGGTACCCTCCATGACTGTGTTTGTACATTGCACATAAAGGCCGAAATTGCCTATAACACAGGTCGTTCTGTAAAAAAAAAAGAAAGAAATTATTGTTGACCGTTTTGACAAAAGACCAGAAAGATCTTGAGCCTTTTGGACTCTGAACAATCTTCCGCCGAAGTTTTTGGTCGTGATCAAATTTAAAATGTTTAAGGATGGATTTGCAAGCATTTCTTGATGCATTATAAAGCTCTCTGTTAGCTGGAGTTGGAAAATTTTTCAAATTTTGAAACGATTGTTTCGTAACCTGAATTGCCGCGAGACATTCATTTGTAAACCAGGCCGGATTCTCTTTTGACTAGAAGGTATGTAGAGCTTCATACCTTTCAGGATGATCGCAGTGACAAGTTTACAGGCTTCATCGCAGTCATGAGAATCGAAGCACAATTCCAATTGAAAGCATTGAAGAGCTCGTTCAGCGCCCCAGTTGGCTCTTTTAAAATGCCAAACACTTCTGCGTGGTGCCTTAACTGGCGGTTTTAGTGCTGCAACAGGAAATTGTGCACGAATCAAGAAGTGATCCGTATTTCCAATTGGCGATGGGGATATTACAGAGAGAGAGAGAGAGTATTTCTCAGGTTGGTTGGTGAGAAATAGATCAAGAAGATTGGAGAATTGACCTGCAATTTCTGGTAAACGATTAGGCTCATTTACCAGCTGTGTTAGACCATTTAACGACGCAAAGAGCTCATTATCACGTCCCTCTTGGCCGGGCAGGAGGAACATTTAAGCCAGGCAGTGTTGTGAACACTGAAATTGTCCGCGATAATGATTTCAGCGTCATGGTGTGCAGTGTAAATGGACTGGATGGATTCAGACAAACCATCCAGCTCACTAGCTGTTTTTGCTGCATTCAGTGCCGGGCTTCTATAAATATAACAAAAATACAAGATATGCCCTTGGATTAAAAGTTTTATCCAGATATAATTCAATTCCGGATTGGAGCAGGTCCCCAAATGCGGAACCAATTGGAAACTGGCCTTTATAGCCACACCAAGTCTGAATATCAAAACAGATACGCCTATGATCTGACAGTGAAACTTCTTTTGATACGTGCCAATTTTCGCACTTGTCAACTCAGCAGGGGCTTGTTCCTGCCTAGCTGAATTTATGAAGATCGGTATGTTGCCCTTATTTATTATATCTATTGATCTAAAAAAGACTCATCTCTTTTGTTGATATCATTGCTTCCCCAGATAGTGTGCCCAGCCAGCCCAGAATGACTGGTAATTTGTGGATTCTGTTGTATTCGACAAGCTCCATGACGTCTTGAGGTGGAGCATCTAGCTCCTCATCAGGAAAATAGGCCGAGGCAAGTATCACCTCTTGAACCCCTCTTGCCCTTGGTATTTTCGCCAGGACCTCTACTAAATCTGTTCGTATGGCATATTCAGATAATTAATTTCTGGTGATATTAGAATTGCAGCTCTTGGCCTGCCGCTTCTTTTATCGAAAACTAACTTATCCCATTTTTTGAGGAATACCAATAATTTCTCCCTTTGCGGCTCTTGGTTCCTGTATAAGGGCTACATGGAATTCCTCTTTTGCGAATCTCCATATTATTACGTCCATGGCCGCTAGTGCACGATAGTGATTTACCTGAATAACTCTAAGTTTAGTTTGAGTTAATTGCAACGTCAATGAGCTTTGCCTTGCCGCTTTTGTCCTCTTTGACCTTTAGGCAAAGAGTCACGATTGAAAATTTGTAAGGTTATTATTGTGTTGTGTAACAGGAGGAGAGTTTCGGTTTTTTTTTTTAAAGTAGCCAACTCACTCGAGTCCTGTTGACTCGCCGCCATGGCGGAGTCACACGAAGTGCCTACGGAGTGATGATCGGCACATCTGGCGATGGGGGGAGGGGGGGCTGACCATCAGGCTTGGGAACTCCTGATGAGGTAGTCAACGGGCAATAAGAGAAAAAAAAAATGAAGAGGGTGAATAGCCGGACGGCGAAGACATGTGGACGTCCACTCGACCCGTCTAGGTAGACCCGCGGCCTGGTCTCGTAGTCAGGGCATAGTTGTCCCTCTCTCTCTCTCCCCACAATATCTCTCCCCTTTAGCCCTTCATTGGGCTTCTGTTATTTTCCAGGTGGTTGTCTCCCTGATATTTTAAATAACAATAATTTACTGCCTTGGGCTCATCCGCCCTTCAAGAAGATTAAAACTGATATTTCAATGGAAAAACTTAATGTCTGGGCTCTTTTGTTCCTCCTCGAGGATAAATCCGTTAGTTCAGAAAGGAAAGCTTACAGCCTTGGGCTCAATTGGCCTTCCACGAAGGTAAATTCCTTTATTTCAGAAAGGAAGGTTTATCGCGTGGGGCTCCACAAGGTTATGTCACGATAAAAAAAATAATAAAAAAGAAAACCAAAAACTTCTTCATCCGCCCTCCAAGAAGATTAAATCTGATATTTCACTACAAAAATTTACCCCTTGCTCATTTGGCCCTCCACTCGAGAAGAAAAAAAGAAGGAAGGGTTTTTCTGTTTTTTTACCTGGCCTGGCTATGCCGCGATACGGTGGTCGTATAATTTATTTATTTATTTATCATAACAAGATATTTAGTTACATAATCATTAACTTATATTTTTTAATTTAGTTTAATGTAACTTAAAACAAATTAACGTACATAACTTAATCTAAACTAGTAAAATGGGCACTGGTAGAAGGATGGTCATAGAGGGTTTTGGATACTTTATAAAACAGAGCGCAGTCTCAGTTTATATGTCAGCTTATTTATTGGAGGTGTATAGTGGGCGCTGAATTTGTTAAATACTCTACAGCATCTGTTAATAGGTTCATTTTGTCCGTAATCAGTACGATGTGCATATTCCTTAAGTGGTTTTGAATGTCTCGTCAGCCTGACATTGTCATTGAGTCTGAATTTATTTGAGATATGGTCAACCTTAATATCGCCATTCAAAACATCTAAGGTGAAACAGGATGTGAGCATAGTTCTTCTAGAACTAAGAGGTAAAAGATTTAATATTTGGAGCCTAGTTGCGTACGGTGGAAGGTTCTCAAAGTCACTAGGATCATACAAGTCCCTAAGAGCAAAGAGAAGGAATTGCTTCTGTATTGACTTTATTCTGTTGCTGTATAACTGGAAAGAGGGATCCCAAATGGGACATACATATTCCAGAAGAGGACGGACAAGGGAACAGAATAATGTCTTAGTGACCCATACATTCTTAAACTCTTTGGCTCTTCTCTTAATAAATCCAAGAAGTTTATTGGCTTTTGAGATTAATCGGTTGTAGTGAGATTTAAAGCACAGTTTATTGTCGAGTAGAATGCCGAGGTCCTCAATTTGATCTACGCGATGTAGTTGAGATCCACTTAGGAAATAGTCATGTAGGTATGTGGATCTTTTATGTGAGAAGCTAATCGTGTTCTGACTACACCACTCATCTAATGCAATAAGCTTGGATTGCAGGAATGCGGCATCATCGAGTGAGGTAACAGTATGATATATTTTCAGATCATCAGCGTACAATAGATGCGAGACATTTTTTAATACAACAGATAAATCTGAGATGAAAATGTTAAATAAAAGAGGTCCCAAGTGACTTCCTTGGGGTACCCCAGAAGACATTACGATTTCCTTGGAAATAAAGCCTTGAAATTTGACAAATTGAGTTCTATTACTAAGACAGGATTTAATCCAGTCAAGTAGGGATCCTGTAACACCAATTTTTTTTAATTTTAAAATCAGGATGTTGTGATCAACTCGGTCGAAGGCCTTGCTAAAGTCAGTGTATACTGCGTCAATTTGATGCCCATTTTCCAGTGCGCAGAGTGTATCAGATACTAGAATCATGAGGTTAGTCATGGTTGAGCGCCCTTTGCGACCTCCGGCGGCGACATCTATCCGTCGGCGGCGCGCACGTCTGCTTCAGGGTTAGTTAAAGATTATTTATTTCCTTATATTGTTAAATTTTTTTTGCTTAGCGCGAGCGACCATTACATTTGGTGCCGTCTATCCTCCTGCTAAATATTTCTCAATTTGAGGCGCACAAACCAGCATTTTGAGCATCAATGAGGGTGGCTATCTCCTCTGACGAGTCTGTCTCGTGAGGAAAATATCTCGTTGTTATCTCTAGCCACGGAATATTCTTCTCCTTGGCTGCCCTGATGTTTGTGGACTCATCTGGATTGATGCTTACTGCTGTTTTTTCCAGTCATGCTGCGATTTACTGATCATGGCTTGAGGCTGAGTCCACCAAATTGGGAATTTATCCCCTCATTGGCTTTAGGTATTTCGACTAAGATCGATTTTTGTATTGCAGCTAGCTATTCCGATGTAAGGCTCTTGTGAGGATGTTAATTTCGATCCTGATCCCTTTAATGATCCCCGCGTGTCTGCAGGTAGTACCCGACAAGGAGGGCTGAGCCTCTTCTGCAGGTCTATGCATGACGCTTTTACTTAAGGTCTTAGACCTTTTGTTATCACTTCATACAGATGACGGTGCTATAGATGAGGTTCTGTCTCTTTTCATTGCCTTATTCTGTGCTGGCGATAACGTCTTTTGCATTGGCTGGTACGCAAGATCGTACGCTTCGTTTGCTGTTTTGCCTTGGTTACGGTGCTACTCATACCGTCTCCTAGCACCCCTTTAGTAACTAGAATCTCGTTAAATATTTAAAAAAATGTCAGACTCAAAATCACTAAATTTATTTTTAATTTAATATAAACAAATTATATTATTTAATATTTGATAACACTTATATAATTATTTATTATTATCAACACTTATAATTATTTTTTATTTTATTTTTTTACAACATTTTTCAACGATATTTAATTTTCGACTAATGTTATTTTTTATATGTCATAAAAAAATTAAGTGAAATATTTTATCTTTTACTACGATTTATTAATTTATAAAAAGTAAAGTAGTTGAATAAAGTAAGCACTACATACCCCCTTCCTAGAGAAGATCTTTGATCTTTTCGATACTATATACATTTAAGAATAAACAAGAAGGAATGTCTATGGTGCGTATTTCTGTATTTAGTTGACAAAAGAAACTTTTTTTTTAATTCTTGGCGGGTTTGATGCTTCGGAAGAACTAACAAAACAAGGTTTAAGACGATCAATCGACACTGAAGTTGATTTGTCTTTAATCTTAACGACGAAAAACTTGTTGTTTCTTTGAATGACTTCGAAAGGGCCTTCATATGGAGTTTGAAGAGAGGTGCGAACTGAATCTGTTCTCACGAAAACATGGGTACATGTTTTGAGATCTTCAAAAATGAAAGGAGTTTCATTACCATGTCTTGACGGGGGGCGTGGACTCGATTTGCTGATCCGATCACGAAGAATTTCTACATAATCACTTCCGGACACTGTGCTCGATTTGTTCTCGTTTTGAACAAAATCCTAAGGAAGTCTAATGTTCTGACCGTAAAGTAATTCGGCGGGTGTCGCGTTGATATCATCTCGAATTACTGTCCGTAAGCCGAGAAGTGTAAAAGGGAGTGCATCCGACCAACTTTCGTTTGGCTTGCATTTTAAAGTTTCTTTAAAAACTCTGTGCCATCTTTCCAACATGCCGTTAGCTTTGGGATTGTATGCAGTAGTTCTGCAGCGTTTAAATCCTATCATTTTTCCTAATTCGTGAAATAATCGCGATTCGAATTGAGGACCTTGATCCGTAATAATAGAAACTGGCGTTCCGTAACGTGGAATATATTCTTTGAATAGAGTAGAGGCAACAGTTTCTGCGCGAATATCTATAAGAGGAATTGTTTCAAATTTGTTTGATACTGTTTTGAAATTTCCTAAAGGACTTGCGACGTGTCGAGAAATTTTTGCTTTTTGACAGGCAATACATTCCTTAGTTCATTTACGACAATCTTTATTGATTGAAGGCCAAATGAATCTTTGTCGCATAAGTTTAACTGTAGCCTTAGTTCCTGGATGCGACAAATCATGAACAGTACGAAAAACGCGAGTTCGTAAATTTAAAGGAATGTAAGGTCTAAGTTTATGCAAGGAATTGTCGCACCAAAGAGGATTCATGGTGCCTTCAATAACAACCGGAATGATTTTTAAGCTAGGTAAATTTTTAGCTTTATTTAATTTAGAATCAATTAGTTGAGCGTCAGCAATTTCGGAATAGTCAATAGTTGTTGGAAGGTTTAATGCTTCAATTCTCGACAAAGCATCAGCAACAACATTGTTTTGACTGGAAGCATGACGAATATCTGACGTAAATTGACTAATGAAATCCAAATGTCTGAGCTGACGTGGCGAAGCTTTTTCAGGATTTTGTTTTAGAGCAAAAATTAACGGCTTATGATCCGTAAACAAAATAAAGTCTCTGCCTTCAAGCATAAATTTAAAATGTTTAATGGCAACATAAGCTGCCAGAAGTTCTCTGTCATATGCACTGTGTAGTTCTTTTGTGCTGAAGAAAGTTTCTTCGAGAAAAAGGCTAGCGGTTGCCAGTTGTTTCTAAATCGTTGCTGAAGAACGGCTCCCAAAGCTGTGTCTGAAGCGTCCACTGCTAATGAAAGAGATGAAGAAGTGGAGGGAAAAGCCAAAGTGGTAGCTTGAGCGAGTTGATTTTTGCAACGCTCAAACGCTTCGATTGAAGTAACCGTCCAAATCAATTCTGTTTTATCATTCCTTTTTTTACTACCAGTAGTGAAGCTGTCAAGAATTGATTGTGCTTCGGCAGCATGAGGGATAAATCGGCGATAAAAATTTATCATTCCCAAAAATCGTCGGATATCTTTTACAGTAGATGGACGTGGATGTGCTAATATAGCTTCGATTCGTGAAGCGATTGGTTTGATTACGTTTTTGTCAATTGAATGACCTAGGAAATCGACCGAAGATTTAAAGAACGAGCATTTAGCTTGGTTAATTACCAAATTATGAGAGTTAAGTCGTTCGAACAATTTTTCTAAATGATTTAAATGATCACTTTCTGATTTAGAAGCAACTAAAATGTCATCGATATAGACAAAACAAAAATCAAAATCATTTAAAATTGAGAAAATGAATCTTTGAAAAGTTTGTGCTGCATTGCGAAGACCAAAGGTCATCCGCACAAACTCGTAAAGTCCGAAAGGTGTAGTAATGGCTGTTTTCGGAATATCATCTTCATTAATGGGAATTTGATGATAAGCTCTTTCTAAATCCACGGTTGAAAAAAATGTACATCCTTCCAACTGTTGACAGAAGTCTTGAATATGTGGGATAGGATAAGTATCAGGGGTAGTTATAGCGTTTAAAGTCCTATAATCACCACAAGGCCTCCAACTACCATCCTTCTTCTTAACCATGTGAAGCGGTGATGCCCATGGACTGTCGGAGGGTCTACAGATACCAAGTTCAATCATAAGATTGAATTCGGCCTTAGCTGCACTGAGCTTTACAGGTTCTAAACGACGAGGTCTAGCAAAGATTGAACGACCTTTAGTAACGATAAAGCGTCGCACTGTGCTCGACTCTATGAAACTATAATTTAATGTGCGTCGTAATCCTTCGAATTTAGATAATAACAACGCAACTTTTGGATTTGTAGGTGTAGTTGACAAAACAGCGAGATTCGAAGATGGTCCATTAACCAAAGAACCAATTGCTGAACTAATTCGTGATAGTGGATCGATAATACATTTTCGTCGGATATCCACGATTAAACCGAAATGTTTAAGGAAATCTGCACCAAGAATGGGTTTTTCAACATCAGCTACAATAAATTTCCAATTGAATACTCTTCGTAACTGGAGAGAAATATCTAAAAATTTAAATCCAATAACTCGATCTGCCAGAATGCTTAATTCGTTGAGTGAAACATTCGCTACAGCGAAAATCGATTGAGCATTAGGTGGCAATTTTTGAAGCCAAAGCTTCTCTAAAAGAGGCTCTCCAACAGAAGACCCAGCCAGCTAAAGCTTTCATCTTACTTAAGAGATGAGATGGCTTATCGTCTCCAAGATCAAGACCATTAATTAATTTTTGTAGTTTGTGATCTTCCGATTCACCAAATCTAGTAATAATAGCCAATTTCAGATCTGAATAAGGCGTGGTAGAGGATAAATTTTCAATAATATCCAACACCTTATCACATTCTTCCTGAGTCAACATACTTAATGTGTAACTAAATTTCGTTGTTTCTGACGAAATATTAGCTGACCGGAATTGAACCTCGAGAGCTTGAAACCAAGCAGTCGGATTTCGTCTCCATAAACAAACCTTTTGAATTGCAATAGTCGTAATGTTGTTTGAATCACCTAACCCTAAAAAAGGATTAGCTAGCAACGATTCATCTCGAGGTGAAGGAGGTAAGGTTTCAAAATCATTATCGTTTGACATGACGCAACTAATATTAAAATCAATAAATCGCACAAAATGAAAAATAAATACTAAAATTTAAATAATAAAGATTAATATTTAAATAATAGATTAAAATTTACTCAATTTTTGTATTTTCTTTCTTCAAAAAAATAATTTGAAAAATTTCTTGGTAGTTTTCAAAGTTGGATGAGAATTGATGTTATGTTGTTTTAATTTTCTATTTACAATTTTCCTGTTGTTGCTATTGTTGTGCTTGCTGTTGTTATTATTGCTGATGTTTCTATTTTCGCTTTTACCGTTGATGTTGTTGTTGTTGCTGCTGTTGTTGTTAAACCAAAAAAAAAATCGTTCGTTGGAGATTAAATTCGCTGAAACATCGGGATCACCAATATTTATGGTGAATTGTTGTTTGTCTGGTTTGCATGTTCACCAATATTTATAATTGGTTGTTGGGGTCACCATTATTTAGTGACTAGAATCTCGTCAAATATTTAAAAAAATGTCAGACTCAAAATCACTAAATTTATTTTTAATTTAATATAAACAAATTGTATTATTTAGTATTTAATAACACTTATATAATTATTTATTATTATCAACACTTATAATTATTTTTTATTTTATTTTTTTACAACATTTTTCAACGATATTTATTTTTCGACTAAAATTAGTTTTTATATGTCATAAAAAACTAAGTGAAATATTTTATCTTTTACTACGATTTATTAATTTATAAAAAGTAAAGTAGTTGAATAAAGTAAGCACTACAGCCCTACTTATTTTCTTTGAGACTGAACTGTTTCCGCTGTGCTGATGAGAGTTGAGGCTTACTTTATGTTTTTTTATCGGCTTTGAGTGCCGGTATTTTGTATTTAGTTGTGACTGGAGGATTAGCTTTTTCTGAAGGGTTTCCTCTTCGTTTATGGCATTAGCCGCCGTTTCTGATGCTTTAGGGGTCGCATCTTCCCTTTTGGTTACACTTGGATTTTTTCCATTTGATTCCCACGAGTAGCGCGAGAAAGTAGAGTCACCCCTGGCAGAGTTCCGCATTACCTGGGAAAGGCTAATTAAAGCTTGAGGGCGCCTGGTATCAAGAGCTCGCATATTAGCGGTAAGGTGCCTACTAACCATGCATCGTTGGTATATGCTGTTTCAACTTAGATTTGGAGAGGGTTACTCCTCTAGCGTTGCACTTTATAATGGTCACCATTTAGGTAGTGCGTGCACTTGAAAATTACTTTAGGGATAAATCCCCTTGTAACCATCAATATCTTGAAATCTGCCTAAGACATGTCCAATCCAGATTACAAGAATACCAATGCTGTGATAGGATACGGAACCGACAAATATTTTTATTCCACCCTACCACATCCGCCAAAGACCATAGATAGGATACGGAGTCGATAGCAAGCTGTTCGACTCATTCCCCCCTCTCTGTAGATCTTCTAGCGTTACCCAGTCTGCACCGCGAGGAGGCGATCAACATAACAGACCTAGCTAAGCTATAGTTTGGACCGCCCGATCATGATATTCGGTAATTTTATCGTATTCTGCATCGATCACAACTTTCTTCGGATTAAGAACAGCACGCGTCTTTTCATCCGACTCTTTCAAATTTCCGAATGCAGTTTTCAATCGCTCAAGCCAAATGAACAACTCTGCTTCTATCATATCCAGCCTGTTCAAATTGTCTACACAACGATCGATTGGTAATTTCCATTGCGTGGCGAAATTCGTTTTCAGCAAAAATATTCACGTTTTCGGCACCAATGTGAAAAAAACGATTTCGGTAATTATAAAAAAAAGTTGAGTTGTCGATCGAGTACTAACTCAAAAATGCATTCTTAGAAAAGTGTTAACGGAAATTAGAAAAATTGTGACAGATGAAATATTAAGCAAAAGTGAAAATCAGCGCCATCTAACAAATGAGCAAATCGTTAAATTTCAAAACTAATGGGAAATCAATTATCAGCGTAAATAACTGCGCAGTAATTTGAAATTTAACGGATTCAAATCTTAGATTTGAAATTAAGATTTTTTTACTTGTGGTCTCGCGATGAGTTAACCTACAAAACCCTGATAATTACCGTGAGAGTGAAATGAATTTTAAATGCAATGTCATTCGATAACTGCAAAGTTTGTTGAAATACTCTTATTCCAGCTACCATGTAGCACCTACAAAAATCACACGTGACACCAATTATGTTAAATTTAATTAGTTTGTAAGTTGTACCGATCTTACAGTTTGGTGCAAAATATTGAGCAGAGTCCAAAATGTCGTGCAAAAATGTACGAATCGCGTTTGGAACGCAACAAATTGTTCTATTCGGTTTTTGTACATGAATTCTTGTACCATTCATGAACAGTCCAATTTCGTAGCACGTATATTACTAAAGATAAGAAAGTTATTATTTGCGACGAAATATGTTCATACGTGTGGCTGAATAATTTGCGTTCCAATGTGCTAAATGGGAAAAAAACTCGATTAGCTAGCTAAACTAGAATGGAGCAATACATAATTCTGTCAGGGAGCAATCTTACTGAAAATTTTTGATAATCGCTAATAATACTAATAACGCTTGTTTCCTAACAATCGAAATAACCCATTACGAATATTTGCGAATTTATTTATATTTTATCGCATCAAAAATAATAATCGCCAAAGAAATCGATCAATCACGCACGTTTATTTATTAGATCAATCTTTTTTATTATTTTTAAACTACGTAATGAATCAAATTGATTTCATTAAGCAATTTTACATCCTCTATTTTGTTTATAATGTTATCGCAAATAATTTTGCGCAACGTATAATTGAGATAGGCAAAATTTTATATGTCGATGGGTTCGATACAATAAATTAAAAATAATGGAGTATTACGCTTTGTTATTAGATGTAACGGAAATTAAAAACAAAAAAATTTATTTGGGAAAATTCTTTTCATTATATTTTGTTAAATGAACAATCGATTCTGTCGGGAATTCTCAAGGGGTTCAATTATTATTCAATCGATTTTAACGTCAATCTATCTTCTTGTTTTTCAAATCCTGAGAGAGTGTATTGAGCCAGGGTGTAGCCTTGTGGGTAGCGTGTTGGTCGAATAATGCGAAGGTCGGGAGTTCATATTCCGGCCGGCGCAACATATAATTCCGGCACATTGCCTGCTTGGAGATATACCTTGGTCACCTCAATCTAAAAAAATGAAAAAATTCGTAGAAAGAGGGTTGTGCGAAGGTCTAACAACCCTTGCACAATAAGTAATGAAAAATGTTAAGGAACCTGAATATCAGGAGGCCAAGGTCCGATTTGGGCTGTAGCGTCATTGTAGAAGAAGAAGTACTCCATTTCACGGTCGATCACTGATTGGCGGTGCAAGGACCGAGTAACTCCAGCTCTTCCCCCGTCATTCAATGTTCGAACGTTCCAGAAGCCAATCGTAGTCCGTTTTCGAATGCCAAAAGTCGTTACCGTGGAATCAGTCCGTATTCGATACGCTGTATTCGTTTCTCGTATCAGTTAGGTCTTAAGATCGCGGGTGATAAGCTCATGATCCAGTGCGTGTCCATTTGCCATTTTTAGGGAAAGCAGGACTGGCAGTGGGTGAATTCTACAGCCCTCATCCCACAGGGGGATAGTTAGCTCAGGTCCATGGAGTCGCAAGTCTCCAAAGATAGTTGCAGGAATTGGTAAAACCTCAGCGTACAACTACCCCCTTGCGGGGTACTAGGGGGAGTAGTGCTAATTAAATTGAAATGAAATTGTAATTTATTTAAATAAAAAAGCATTACAATTTCAAAAAAAATACATGTTTTCACTTAGCAAGTGCACAGCGCCATACGATAGGTTAGGTTAGGTTAGGTTAGAGTGGCGGCCTTAGCCCACATAGACCCTTTGGGATCCATAGTGATACCACATCGGAAAATAGGGAAAACCCAATGGTTCGCTGGTATTGCGAGTTCCTTGTTGAGCTCAAAGGATTTCGCTGCTGCCGCAAAGTTCAGAACGTTTCGCATACTACAGCTCGACACCTGTTTGAGATCGGAGAAGAACGGAGAGCCGAGGGTTTTAAGCCTTCTTCTAGCAAGCGCCGGACACTTACATAACACGTGCTCCATTGTCTCTCTCACTCCCGGCTGGTTGCAATTCCTGCAGCGATCATGGGTTACCAAACCCATCCTATAGGCCTGTGCTCCTATAAGACAATGGCCAGTGATGATGCCAACCATTGTCGCACATTGCTTCCTGGGTAGTGATAACAAGAGTTTTGTTTTCTTTGCATCATACCTGTTCCACATTGATTTTGTGGTTCTACAAGTTGTGGTCGTATGGCATCTAGCTTCGGCTAGATTCGTGAACTGTGTGTCCAAATATCCTTTGATGATCATTATAGGCGGTGGTACGTTTTCTGCGAGTTCGTGATCAAGATTTGCCCCTCTTTTCGCCAGGTCGTCCGCGGCCTCATTACCAATTATGCCGCTGTGGCCTGGAACCCAGTAGAGTTCTACCCTTCTGTTGACACATAGATTCTGTAACGCGCGATGACAGTTAAAGACTACCCTAGACTTTATAGTACAGGCTTCTAGTGCCTTTAGGGCAGCCTGACTATCTGTGTATATAATTATTCTTTCGTTACCATTTCGCGACGATCTGCTGGCGATCTTGGCTGCTCTCTGGATTGCCAGGATTTCCGCCTGAAAGATACTGCAATCGTTTGGTAGCCTGAGAACTAAATCCGTTGTGAGGTTAGGTGTGTGCACTGCTGCGCCGACCCCTCCCTCCATTTTGGATCCATCAGTATAGATATTTATCGCTCCCCTAGGGTCTCCGGTTCTTGTTGACCAGTATTCCCTATCCGGTATACGTATCGAGAACTTCCTGTCGAAAACTGACTTCGCAATCATAGAGTCGGTGTTTCCCGCGGGTAGACTTATGTTGCTGTGACCGTACGGTCGTGTACTAAGTTGCTTGTGCTCCTTGAGTCGTAGAGCACTCTTGGATGCCACGTTTAATGCGACCAAGTCTATTGGTGGTAAAGACAGTAACACGTTCAGTGAATCGGAGGGCGTGGTCCTAAGAGCGCCAGTGATTCCCAGACATGCCTGCCTTTGTACTTTTTCCAATCTTTGCCTGTAGGTCGTCTTATTTAGAGCGGGCCATCATATCATTATGCCATACAGGAGAATTGGCCTTACGATAGCCGTATATATCCAGTGCGTTATATTCGGGTCTAGTCCCCAGCTACTTCGGAACATCCTTTTGCACGAGTAGAAAGCGATGCTAGCCTTTTTTGAACGCTCTTCAATGTTTAGTTTCCAGGTTAGCTTACTATCTAGGATCAGTCCCAGATACTTTGCGTGGCTGGTCAGAGTTAGTTCGGTGCTTCCTATTTTAGGTAGCCTAAACTCCGGAGTTTTAATTTTTCTCGTGAACAGAACTAGTTCCGTTTTTAGCGGGTTTACGTTTAGTCCGGCGCTTTTCGCCCAGTCGTATAGTTTTCTGCTCCTTCCGTGAGCTCGGATAACGTGTTTGTGTACTTGCCTGATACCAGTATCACTACGTCGTCAGCGTAGGCCACCACGTTTACCCCTGAACTGCTTAGGATCTTAAGTATGTTATTGAGAGTCAGCACCCACAGGAGTGGAGATAGTACCCCTCCTTGTGGCGTTCCCCTACAACTATGTTTGCGAGAACTAGCATTACCCCATTCCGACGCTATGGTTCGATTTTTAAGCATAGTCTCGATCCATGCGCTGATCGTTTTGTTTACTTGAGCAGAGCGGAGAGCTTCCCCAATGGCATCCGTTGTGACATTATTGAAGGCTCCCTCTATGTCTAGGAAAGTGCCTAGAGTGTACTCTTTATGCTGCAGTGATTTTTCGATGTTTATCACCACCTCGTGGATGGCAGTCTCCACTGATTTCCCTCTCATGTATGCGTGTTGAGCTTGGGATAGATGTTCTGGGTTCATCCTATCTCTGATGTATACATCAAGGACCCTTTCTAGTGTTTTTAACAAGAAGGACGTAAGACTAATGGGTCGATAGTCCTTAGGGTTAACGTGATTGCCCTTACCTGCTTTCGGTATGAAAACAACCCGTGCTTCCCTCCATAGTTGGGGTACGTAGTTTAGTCTAAGGCATCCATTAAAAATCGCCGCAAGCCATGGTGTAACCAGTCCTTCTACATTTTGTATCATGGCTGGTATTATCCCATCCGGTCCCGGCGACTTATACGGATCGAACGAGCCAATTGCCCACCTTAGTCTATGTGGTGAGAATAGCCCTGGAACATTCTCCAGGCGTTCATTGTTTACCTCTTGGCGGGTTGCGCCGGGGTCCTGGCAGCCTGGAAAGTGAGTGCTTAAGAGAGCCTCAAGCGTACCCTTGCTGTCATTTGTCCAGCTGCCATCCGTGTCTTTTAGTAAGGCTGGCGAAGCTGGATTTTTGGATAGCAGCTTCCGAAGTCTAGAGGCTTCTGAGGTTTGCTCTATTCGGCTACAGAATTCTCTCCAGCCTATTCTTTTGGCTTTTCTCAGTTCCCTTTTGAAGACTTTTAGGGAGCTCCTATATTCAGTCCATGCTTCGGTCTGCCCTGTGCGCTTTGCGATGTTAAAAAGCGAATGAACTTTTTTACGAACTTCGCCCAGCTCCCTATTCCACCATGGTGGTTGGGATCTTTTTGGCGGATACTTTAAGGTGCACGCCTTTGCAAAGGCATGTTTCATAGTGTTTGTTAGAAAAGTGGTGGCGTCATCCAACTTTTGTGTATTCCAAATATAGTCCGGCTTCCTATTTCCTAGTTTGCCTAAGACTATATTTGAGTATAGATTCCAGTCCGCTTTTGCCGGATTTCTATACGCTTTAACATCCTTATTTGGAATGCTGCCCACCTCAAATTCTATGTAGTTATGGTCGGAAAGTGATGGTTTGTCGAGGACTTTCCAATTTTCCAGCCTACATTCATCCGAGTCCGTATGTAGTGTTATGTCGAGAACGTTTTCGCTAGTAGGGCCTTTATAGGTTGGCACACTTCCGCGATTCCCGATTAGTAAGTTAGTTTTTAACAAGAAAAGTAGTTGAGACTCACCCCTTTCGTTGGTGTCCTTACTCCCCCATATTGTATGATGAGAGTTCGCGTCGGCGCCGATTACTAAGTTCAGCTTTGCCCGTGCTGCTTCCTTCGCCAGCGTACGCAGTTCCTCTGTTGGAGATGGCATATCATGGGCCATGTATGCTGATGCTAATAGCAGTGGCGGTTGTCGGTTTTTTCCCTCGATCAGTGCGACCGCTAGGTCAGCTGTGCTGTAATTAGACTTTAGGAAAACATTAAAACATTTTCTGACCATAATGGCCGAACGCTTCTTACCTTCTTTTTGAGATACGAATAAGTTAAAGTTGTGTGACTTAAGGCCCTTGATCTCTCCGCTTCCGGATACCCACGGCTCTTGTATCAATGCCACATCATACTTCCCTTCTTCCAAGGTGAGCAGTAGCTCAGCCGAAGCCGAGATACTGTGATGCAAGTTTATTTGTATTACTCTTAGCATCTTGATTTTATTATCGTTTATTGTTCTGACACGGTGGGAGTAGCGTGTGGGTCTTCTGTCCCACTACTGCTCTCCTCATCCGTGTCTATCGATATATTTTCAGCCGCTGTGGTCAGATCTTTCATCACCAATTCTTTTTCCACTTCGTTGGCCTCGAGGGTGTTGATATTATTGTCCTTGGAGTTACGCTTTTTTAGGCGTATGAAGACGCTTCCAATGCCCCAAGCCATTTTACCGAAGCGTGGGTATAAAATATCCTCGGCTTTTTTATTTATTTGGAAGATCAGTACTTGGCCGCCGCCCGCTGTCTGCGGTTCGCAGGCCTTTATGATCCTCCAGTCGGCCGAAGGAATGTCCATACGATAGATATTTCGAACTTTAATTCAGAACAAATATAGCAAGATTCAAGATTCAAAACTTTTATTGAGGCTTTTTTTTTGTACATATTAGTTGGCAAAATCTTAACTTCTGTAATACATTTGTCGACTTAATAATCTGACAATTAATTCAAAATTAGTAGTGTATGTAAATAACTTAATATTACAATTCATCATGGAAAAATAAGAAAAAATATTATACAAATCTAAATGAGAAAATGCACTTACTCGTTGAGTGAGTTACTCGTTTTGTCGTTAACGACAAAAATAAATAAATCTTAAACTAAACTTAACCTAAGAGAAACTTATCTAAAGAAAAGTATTTAAATAAATTGAAACAATTCTTTGCAAAATTAAAACTAAATTTAGCCGCGATAAATAGTGTTAGTCGCCTTGGAGTAAAAGCTCAGTCTCGCAGGGTTGGTCAATAAAGGTTGAAGTATTTCTGAGTTTTGAGAGACAAATCCGATAGGTGAAGAGTAATAGTGCTCTAGAACCTGATCAGAATGGTTCTGTATGTAAATTTCTCTAACCAGTGAATTAGGGTGGCTAACTAATCTGCTGATAGAAGCTTTGGCGAGACCAACCATATATTCCATTAGTGGAGTTGTCTTAGTTCGGTCATAGTATAAGGAACTTCGATAATATTTCTTGCTAGGACTTCGATATACAGTGCCGTAGGATCTTCCTTTCGAAAATCTGAAGCTCTTCTGAAACAGTTGGGGAAATGAACATCAAAGTTACAAAGCCATACGTTAACACTGGTCTAATTAGTGTTTTGTAAATTAGTACCTTGGTTAAAGTTTCTAATTCCTGTGTCTTTAAAAGATTCACCAAAAACAGACGTTGCTATTTTGGCCTTCTTTAATGCATATCTTGCATGCTCATTATATTTAAGCCTGTGTTGCAGTTTTATGCCCAAATATTTAATGCAGTTTTTGAGAGGAATGTTTATTCCATTCAAAGACAGTCCAATTTCGTTGCTCTCTTTCACAGCGTTTCGCGGTCCATTGCCACTAGCGTTGCGAAAACAAATTAGCTCTGATTTTCCGATATTAATTGCAATACCCCACGTTTTGTAGAAAATGTGTGCAGCTTCGAGATGGCTTTGCACGAGTTCCAGGGCAGTACTGGGCATCTTATCATGAGCAAACAGTATAGTGTCGTCTGCATACATAATAGCCGACGAGGCTGCCAGACTAGAAAGACTCATTGGTGTTTGCCTAGTCATAGGAAAATCATGCAAGTAGAAGTTAAATAATTTTGGTCCAATGATTGATCCCTGTGCAACGCCTGCTTTTACGGGTATAGTCCTAGACTTGAATTTATTTCTATAAAAAGATTTCGGTTGGTAAGAAAATCCGCACCGATTCTCAACAGGACACTTGGACAATTTGCTACAATTAATTTATAGACTAAACCTTTGACCCAGACACTATCAAACGCTTTTTCAAGATCTAGGGCGCATGCAACTGTGCACCGTTTCATTCTAAGGTGTTGAATTATTTGGTTTTGAAAAAATAGAATAGCATGTTCCGCTGAGTGTGCTTTTTCAAAACCAAATTGCGTAAGCGGGATGAAATCACTACAAAAGCACTCCAGTTTACCAAGAAGAAATTTTTAAAAAATTTTGCCTATGTTTGACAGCATAGAGATGGGTCTTAAGTTAGCTATATCAGTGGAGCTCTTATTTTTTGGTATTGGTATAAGCTTAGCAGTTTTCCAGTCTGTTGGATAATATCCATTGTTCATGCAATTATTAAGGACTATAGCAAGTTTTTGTGAAACTTCCCACGAACATTTACGTAAAACAAAGTTGGATATGTGATCCGGGCCAGACAATTTCTAACTATTACACGATTCGATGAGTTGCACAACCGACCCTTGTCATCATCATCATCAATGGCGCGACAGCCCAAATCGGGCCCTGGCCTCCTGAAGTCGTCGCCTCCAATCGTCTCGATCCAAAGACCGCGTCCTCCAGCTGCTAATTTTTAAAATGGCTTTGCTGTCTTCATCAACCGAGTCTTCCCATCGCTTGCGTGGTTTGCCTACTGGCCGGTTACCACTCGCTTTGCCTTTAAGAGCACGTTTGGGGATTCTTCTGTCTTCCATTCGCTCTACATGGCCAGCCCACTGCAGTTTACGTAGCTTGATGAACGTTGAAGCTTCTGGCTCGTCGTAGAGTTGATACAACTCATGGTTGTATCTTATTCGCCATTCCGTTCCTTCCTTCACAGGTCCCAAAATTCTTCGGAGGACCTTTCTTTCGAATGCGTTAACTGCTTTTTCGAAAGTTCGCGTTAATGTCCACGTCTCGCTGCCATAACAGAGCACAGGTCGTATAACAGTTTTATAAATCCGCAGCTTATTGTTCCTGTGCACTTTCTTGGATTTCATTATTGGAAGTACCGAATAATACGTCTTATTTGCAAGTATTATCCGTCGTTTGATTTCGTCTGTTTCATTACCGTCCTTTGCTAGATTAGCCCCAAGATATATGAAGTTGTCCACACTCTCCAAATTATATTCCGCAATTGTTATGTTTTGTCTGATTGGCGTTCTCCTTCTTGTTTGCGTCATTACTTTTGTTTTGCTTTCATTAATGCGCAACCCGACTTCTTTTGCGGCGGAGTCAAGATTGACAAATACCTCCTTAGCACTAGGGAAGGATCTTGCTAGAATGTTAATGTCGTCAGCGTATGCTACTAGTTGGGTGGACTTGAATAGTAGTGTCCCGTTGGTGTCGACTGGGATTTTTCGGACGACATACTCTAGTGCCAAGTTGAAAAGCATAGGAGCTAGTCCATCTCCCTGCTTTAAACCACATTCCGTTCGAAAGCTGGTTGTGGAATCGGTTTGTATTCTCACTTGGGATTCAGTGTTCGTCATTGTGAGTCTTGTTAGTCGGACTAGTTTTGGAGGAATTCCAAAGTCAAGCATGATTTGGTACAGTACGCTCCTGTCGATACTGTCGTATGCTTGTTTAAAATCTACGAATATTTGGTGCACGTCTGTGTTATATTCCCAGCATTTCTCAAGCACCTGTTTCACCTAGAATATCTGGTCTGTTGTAGATCGTCCGGTTCTGAATCCTCCTTGGTATTCGCCAATTATTTGATTAGTATAGGGCTTAATACGACGTTCAATTATTTTTGTCAAAATTTTATAGGACGTACACAACAATGATATACCTCTGTAGTTCTCACAGCAGAGTTTGTCTCCTTTCTTGTAAATTGGACATATAATGCTTTTTCGCCAGTCGTCGGGTATGATTTCCTCTGTCCAAATTTTGCATATCATGTTGTATAGTATTTCAGCGACACAGTTTCCACCGTTTTTCAGAAGTTCAACTGGTATTTCGTCAATTCCCGGCGCTTTGTTTCGTTTTTGGTCACATAGGGCTGCTTTGATTTCAGCAAGCGTGGGTGGTGTCGATGATGGTTCATGTTCGTCAGTTGAGGCTTCAATTGAAATGTTGTTTGTCGTTATCGGTGCTACTGGGATGGGATTCAAAAGATGTTCAAAGTATGAAGCCCATCTCCTTTTGATTTCTTCTGTGTCGCTGATGATATTGCCCTCTGCGTCTTTGCAGAGACTGGTTTTTGGTTTATATCCCTTTTTTAAATCTTTTACTATGGCGTATGCGTCCCGCGTTTTATTTTTTCTCATGTCGTCGTCCATTTTTTGTATCTTGTCATTATGGTACTTCCTTTGTTTTCGTCTGCAGGTCTTTTTCGCATATCGCCTAAGCTCGTCATATCTTTCTTTTTTGACTCGTGTTGGTCGTTCAGTAAAAATTTTGTAAGCTTCGTTCTTTCTATCTATTGCGTCGCGACATTCTTGGTCGAACCAATCATTATTTTTTCGCCGTGCTTGATATCCTAATACCTCTTCCGCGGAAGATTTGATGCCGTCTCGTATTTTCATCCACGCATTATCCACTGGCATATTTTTTTCATATATTGGTGTCAGGTGTTTATTACATGCTAACATGTAAGCCTGCGCCACCGTTTCGTCGTTAAGCTTGTCGACATTGAATTTGCGAGCTCTACTCGTTTTCGAATATCCACGACAAGCTATTTTGCATCGATACTTAGCTCTGACTAGATAGTGGTCAGAGTCACAATTCGCACCGCGGAGAGTTCGTACATCAAGTATGCTGGAAGCAGCCCTTTTCTCAATTAGAACGTGGTCTATTTGGTTGAAGGTGTGACCATCTGGTGATGCCCACGTTCGTTTATGAATATCGCGATGTGGGAAGCACGTAGAGCTTACTATGATATTTTTGCTGCTCGCGAAATCAATAAGACGTTGGCCATTGTCGTTGGTTATGTCATGGAGACTGTGCCCTCCTGTTGTTCCTCTATGAGCCTCCTCCTTTCCGACTTTTGCATTAAAATCCCCTAAGACAATTTTTAGGTCATTCGAGGGCAGTGAGTCATAGGTTGTCTCTAGGGTGGCATAAAATTCGTCTTTAGTTATATCGTCCTTGTCTTCTGTTGGTGCGTGAACGTTAATCAACCAAGTGTTGAAGAATTTAGTCTTTATTCGGATTGCACACAATCTTTCACTTACTGGTCTGAAGCTCGTGACCAGCTGTTTAAATTTTTTGTCAACGACAAAAGCGACTCCAAACTCTCTGCTTCCCGACAATTTTCCACTTGGATAGATTGTGTGTGATCTCATGTCCATGATTTCGTTACCGAGCCATTTCGTTTCTTGGATGGCAGTTATGTTGATGTTGTGTTTTGCCACTTCTTCGAGAAACTCTTTCAGAGCTCCTGTCCTAAATAAGGATCGAACATTCCAAGATCCAATAGAGTAGTCCATTTTTCGTTTGCGGGGTCGTTGCCGTTGAGTCCATCCTTTCCGAGGCTGTTCTTCAGGTTTCTGGACAATGTTCTTTTTCCGGTGATGCGTTGTCGGCGCCTCGCCCAACCCCCGACCTGGAGGACCGGTCCTACTTATTTATTACACCCTAGTAGGAAAAGGGTGGGAGTTTTGAGCTAAATATGACATGCTGGAGTTCTCACAGCTATGCTGCAAGTCCAACTATGTCATACTTTTTGCCTACTTCCTGAGACGCACTGGTGTTACTGGCCATTCAGGTTAACTCCATGTTCCCTCCTCCTTTCTCAACTCGGGCTTGGGACCATCTATGGCGGACCCTTGTGATAGAAACAATTCCTGTACCTCAGGATTTGTTATCGACTCAGCTCTGCATTCGGAGGAAAAGTCCAGAATATGGAAATTTTGATTTGCAGTGTAGAACGAATCCACGCGCTCGTGTACTTCGGAATTTAGACTATTGTCAAAAGTGGGATTCTTTTCCGAGTAAAGTTTCTCATAGAATTTCGCACAAGCCTCAAGCTTGTCATCAACTCCAACATATTCAACGTTGTTGTATGAGATCGAGTTCCGTGCAAAATCGAATTTCAGTGCCTTTCTCCCAGTTATTTTATTGATTTCATTAAAGGCTGAAGGTGAAGGTTTAATGGCGTTAAGCCTTTTTTTTGAATTGTTGGTTAAGATCTTTTTTAACAGAATTTCGGATAATAACATTCAAACATTGAATTCTTGCATTAAGTCTCTGGTATTCAGTGTTGACTCTGTTTCCATTTCTCGCGTGAATTCTTTTTAGTTGACGGAGCCATATTTTTCGAATGGCGAAGAGTTTTAGATAGTTAGATAGATGTTTATATCTGGAGTTTTTGCATATCAGAACCTTAGAGTGTAGGTCCGTACAATGAGCAATACTTTTGGTAATATCGGAAATAAATATATCTATTTCTGGGTTTGTCAAATTTCTGTCCGTCGGTAAATCGAAGCCTGCCAGTTAGTATTAGGTTGTACCACATGAAATGTCCGATTTTTTTGTACGAAATTAAAAGTCAATATTTCTTTTTTATAAAATTTTATTTAGTGAAAATATGAACCATTGACATCTATAACCTTCTTCCATCGTGATTCAAGGTCCATTATACCTTTTTTATAGAAGGCTTGATTTTTTGACGCTAAAAAGTTTTCAAAAGCTTCAATGACCTCTGCTCGGTTTTGGAACACCTTTTACCGAGAAAATGACGCCAGACTTCGGAAAAGGTGATAATCCGTTGGAGAAATATCAGGAGAGTACGGTGGATGCGGAAGAATCCCAACTGTACCAGCTTTTGCACCGTTACGTGTGAGGTATAGGGTCTAGCATTGTCATGCAACAAGATCGGCCCATGCCTATTTGCCAACGCAGGCTGCTTTTCAACCAATTTCTTATGCATTATGTCGATTTTCTCACAATATTTGACTGCATTGATCGTTTCCCCTGGTTGAAGAAATGAAAAGTGGATTGGTCCTTTCGATGTCCACCAGATTGTCACCATAACTTTTTGGGTGAAGACCAAGTTTGGAGGTGTGCTTTGGGCTTTCGTCCGCATCCAACCACTGCCCAGATCTTTTACGATTGTCATACAAAATTCACTTTTCATCACATTTTATTATACGGTGCAAGAACGGTGCATTTCGGTGCCTTAGACTCAACGATGCACAGGTTTCTGAACGGCGTAGTTTTTGGACCTCGTTCAATTCATGGGGTACTCACTTGTCGAGTTTTTTCACTTTTCCTATTTGAGATAGGTGTCGGCTTATTGTCATGGGATACACTACGCGAAAAGGGCTGCAAGGGCAAACGCTAGACATTAAACAACCATGACTGTAAATCCAGACACTAATATGACACTCAAACTTATACAACTGAATTGCCATGGGAAGAGGGCCGTAAACGCGGAACTGGGAGCATTTATGCTTGAGCAGGGGATCACATTTGGTCTCCTGCAAGAGCCATATTTGGGTAGGAGACAGGTCAGGGGTTTCCCTGCATCTATGCGGGTGTACTCCTCCGGGGGAGATGTTGGTGCGGCAATCGTGGTAAATGATCCGGCGGTCAGGTGCCTCGTAGTTGGCCATCTCACAAATGAATACGGTGTTTGCGTCTCGGTCAAGGGTTGCTTCGGCGAAATGTACCTTGTTAGCGTGTACTGTGCTTTTGGGCAGGAGATAGAGCCGTACATCCGGTATTTGGATGCGGTGCTGCAACAGGTGAACGGCACGCCAGCAATCTTTGGTCTAGACGCGAACGCACTATCCCCGATGTGGTATAGCAAGATCACTAGACGTACGTCTAGCCATCGAAGCTTGCATCGGGGTGAGGTGCTTAGTGAGTGGATGATCCCCAACGGCATGATCACTCTCAATGAACCGTCCGATCTCTACACCTTCAGCGGTCCTCGCGGTGTCAGCGACATTGACGTCACAATCGTCAATGCGGCTGCCACTGTCTTCGGGTTCCGATGGGGGATTAGAGACGTATGGGGAGTGAGTGATCATTGCCTTATTGAGGTCACTATGACATACAATGATGCTGTCACCTCATCTGAGGGTTCTTGCGAGAAAGCCTGGTCTACGCGTGGCGGTAGCTGGGCTGCTCACACCGATAGACTGAAGGATGCAGCGTCTGTGGTGCCTCTCTCCACATTTGCTGAGCTCACACTTGATAGGCAAATTGCCACCATCCAATCTTGGATGGAACTGGCGAACGATGCTTCTTTCAACAGAATCCAGGCGGTAAGCAGGAAGAGAAAGGTAAAGTGGTGGACTGCGGAGTTGAACGACATGCGCAGGGAGGTACGAGCACTTAGGAAGCAATTCCAGAGAGCTCGTGCCGCCAGAGCCCCCGAAGCCCCGTCGCTCAAGCGCATATTCCTCCGCAGGAAACACGAGTACGCCCGATGTATCACGTCAACCAAAGAGCAACACTGGAGAGAATTTGTTCGATCCAATGCTGATGATCCCTGAAGTCTACCGAATATGTCGGGGTAAGCGAACTAGGCAGAACTCGTGCGGCATTCAGGTAGGAGACACGACCTACCACACCTGGTGTGATAGCACTGCAGCCCTACTTCGGGAATTTTTCCCCTGTGCTGAACCTTTGCTGCCTACGAACGATTCTGAGGGTTCTCTTGAACCCATCCCATGCCTTGAGATCGGAGAAATTGATAGCAGTATGGCCAAAATTAGGTCCGGAAAAGCGTCGGGGTTGGACGGGATGACGGGCCAGATGTGTAAAAGCATCTGGCGCGCCATTCCTGAATATGTCCAGTGCCTCTACGATAGATGCCTAGGCGAGGGGGTTTTCCCTTCGGTCTGGAAGACTGCCCGCGTAGTGGTGCTCTTGAAGTCGCCAGACAAGGTCAGGAGTAGCCCCAGATCTTACAGAGGCATTTCCCTACTGCCTTCACTAGGGAAAGTCCTCGAGCGGATTATGGTCCGTAGATTGGAGGCGAAAGTGACCTTGCTGGCGCCGGAAAGGCAGTACGGCTTCCGTGCAGGAAAATGTACGGAAGATGCGTGGAGCTTTATGAAGGACCGGGTTCTGGTCAGTGACCAGAAGCTCGTCCTGGGCATCTTCGTGGATTTCAGGGGTGCCTTCGACTTCCTCAGGTCATCTTGGAAAAGATACGTGCATCTGGGTGCAAGGAGCTGGCGCTCTGGGAAAGCTACTTTTCTGGAAGATTCTGAAGATTGAGGGTGGTGACTCTGTGTCACGAACGGTTGAGCGTGGATGTCCACAGGGTTCCATATGTGGTCCGTTTATATGGACGTATATGATGGACGATCTATTGGCGCAACTGCAGGCCAGCTACGAAATCTGTGCCTATGCGGACGATCTCCTTATCTTGGTTGAGGGTATGTCCAGACGGGACATCGAAGTTAAGGGATCGATGGCCATGACAATTGTCCAGGAATGGGGCTCGAGAGTTGGAGTACAGATATCTACCGAGAAAACTGAAATAATGCTGCTTAAGGGCAAGCTGGCTAACAGCCGACCACCTTCGGTAAAGGTTGACGGAAGGGGGCTAAGGTACTCCAACACTGTTAAATATCTTGGCATCCGAGTGGGGGAGAGGATGAACTTTTTAGATCACCTCAGATGTTTGAAAGAGAGGGTGCTCGTCGCTGTGCTGCAGCTTCGAAGAGTCCTCCGTACTGAGTGGGGATTGAACAGGCGTTCGATTCGCACGATTTACGGTGGACTCTTTCTAGCTTGTGTCGGGTACGGGGCTTCGGCTTGGTCTGAGGTCGTTTCTACGGAGCACGGACTGAGAGCTACTGAGCAGTCTCAGAGGGTGATCATGGGAGCCTGTCTGCCCGTGTGTCGAACTGTCTCGACCCACGCCATGCAGGTTCTCATGGGAGTCCCGCCTCTGGATCTGGAGGTGAGACGCCGCGCCACCCTCTACCGAGTCCGGAAAGGATTGCCGCTGATCTCGAGCGACCTCCTTACGGATGTTCAGATCGTCGGTAAGCCGATACAGGAATGTAAGGCCATGGCAGAAGAAGCTGTCATGTCCTTATGGGCTAACCGTTGGCAGTTTAGCGACAAAGGTCGCGTCACTTTTAAGTACATCCCTGATGTCAATTTCGCTACGCGAAACTACGAATTTGACTTCTGCACCAGTCTGGGCTTCTTGCTCACTGGGCACGGAAGCTTCAACGCCTTTCTACTTGAACACGGCTCATGGGGAGTCGATAGCGCCAGATGTCTCTGTGGCCACCCTTGTGAGGATTGGAAACATGTCCTCGTCGAGTGCACTCTCTACGACGACATGCGTGACCTTGACGCAATGGGCGTTCGTATGCTCGACGGCGATGTAGATGTGAGCAGAGTTCTTTCGTGCAAAGAACATTACGAAGCAATCCAATTATTCGCCCGAGAGGCATTTGCAAAACGAAAACGTCTGAACCAAATTGATCAAATTACATCTGGGTAACTTGATGCACGATTATGACGTCCCTCCGCTGCTTTCTGTTTTTCTGTGCCGTCCTGTCGTCCCCTAAGTGTTATATATACAACGAATGGAAGAATAATTCCAGGAAGCTTTTGAGAAAAGAAGAGAACTTCAAATGACAACGTAAGGTATGGCAACCGAAAGACGTATCTTGATGTGATATGATATATATGATGGCCCAAAAGATGGACGGGGGGAGTGAAGGGTAAATGTCCGGTATAGCCGGCGTTGCTCGGTAACAAACCTTATCAGTGGTAGTGCTGGGCGGACAAGGGGAGTGAAGAGTAGATGTCCGGTAGACACGGCGTTGCTCGGTAGAGAACCTTGTCGATGGAGCTGGTAAATCGATAGTTGCTTCACACAAAGATAAATTGAACGAACTCAAAAGTAAGACATCAAGAGCTTTATTATTCGACAGAGATAAATGCCTATCTGTTAGAGGAATGATAGAAGATGTAAAATACATGATGATGAAGGCTAAAAATACTTATACGCAGGGAAGGGATAACACTAGTTATCACACACCGGGTGAACGACCAAGGTCAATTCCGGTGTAACCTTTTGGGCAGTGCCGTCCCCACGAACCCAAAGCGGAGTGTCACCAGTCACGAGTTGCAAGGAACTCAACTGGTAGTAATTTTCGAATTACGAGCCTGATCAGAGGTTTTCTGAACCACGGGTGTCGGGGAGCCCATGGAAGGTTGCTTCCACCCCCGGCAATGGAAGATGGCCCTTCGGGGAGTATCGTGGTGGTTGTGGTTTAACGCCCATATCGCGGGCAGAGTTCTTCGGAGCTCGATGTGGAGTTGCATTTATCCAACCGGGTGCCGTAACCGACAGACCGGCAGAGATTTAGATAGGTCTCGCATCCACCAGTATTAATGCCAAACTTGCATTTGGTATAGACTGGTACCTTCGGGGGCGTTAATGATTGTCGTCTTAAACAATCCGCGTTGCTAAAGACAACAGTGCTCCAACGCCTTTACGGTGGATGCTTTTAAAGCTGTGAGGTGCACGATAAATAAGAACTTAACTGTCATGGGATACCCCCATGTTGTGTGAAATATCCCGCACCGTTTTTGTTGGGTCTGCATCCACCGTTTCTCGTAAAATGGCGTCGTCAATTACCGTTTCCGGTTTCACACGCGGTCCGTTTTCGAGGTTTAGATCTCCCGCACGCAACTTACCAAACCAACGCCGAATGGTGCGTTCGTTTACCGCTATATTCTCAAATGCGTCATTTATGTTTTTGGCTGCCAGAGACGCATTACGTCCCAGTTTGAACTCGTAAAGGAAAAAAGTACGAATTTGAACCGTCGACAGCATGATATAAAAATCCCTAGAAAAAAATAACTGTATTTGTAACGGACCCTAAAAATCGCACACATCAAACACACATGCCACTTTATCTTATAAAAAAAAAATTCACTGTGTTGTACAGATGTTCACTCGACAGCTTCTAATTGAGGACTAAGTGAAAAATCGGACATTTCATGTGGTACAACCTAATATTTTTAAAGGGTGTGTACATCCGTGGGTTTTCTCTAAAAGGGTCGAAACTAATGAGCCTAATTGTTAGCCATAGAGCAAAATGGTCGGAAGGGGCCGACAGAGTTCTGCATGAAAAATTTCTGCAGTTGCTTGTGTCGAGCAAATTGTTTGAAATTAAGAAGAAGTCTAGATAAGAAGAGGAGCGAGGAAACGTAGGGCTTTCGCTGTGCACAATATCCATTTCTAGATTAACCCCGTCCTGTAGCCATGATTGTAAGTGGTTACCATTGACGTTAGAACAAATATAGCAGTATCTGAACAACTGTTAGAGAATTCATATTGTTCAATAGCCATTTTTTTTTATTTTTGAATAAATATTGAAATCAGAACGAAATATCTTATTATTTATTTCGAGTAAGATACTTGCAACCGAAAGTAACCTACAGCATCAAGAGATGGCACATTGAAATTTCGCGGCAATAACGAACATCCCTTGATATAACCTAAACACAGTAAATTGTTGTTTCCTCTTTCCCATCTTCAATGGTACGGCGGCCCATATTGGGCCTTGGACTCCTGATTTTCAGGTTCCTTAACATTTTCATTACTTACCATCTATCTGCGAATTTTCCATTTTCGTAGATTGAGGTAATCACGGTATGTTGAAGCAAACAGTGTACTGAAGTTATGCGTTGACTGGGATTTGAACTTACGACCCAAACTTTCGTTTGGTTGAAAATTTTGTTCCACTTATGGAAAATATGGAAAAAGAGAAGTGCCGAAAGTTGTGTGCAATTTTCTGCATAACACGAATTTTTTGCGTTCGGCGAAATTATGATGAAACGACGACTTCTATTGGAAGTCCAGAGAAAAATCACGATAATTTTTTTTTATTTTTGTTAATATTATTAAAATACCACGTGGTTCAGGTGGTTTTGTGTTGCATACTGCAGCCATATGTTCTTATTGTTAATTGTTTTTGTGCTACGAATTGTATCGAATCGTTTCACGATTGTTTAATACAATTGTGGAGAATTTTAATTTCTTCTGTGCGATAAGAGTTCCAATGAAAAATTTGTTTATTTTGAAACCGTTTTGCAGAAACAGAAGTCGTTATGAGATGTAATGCGGTAATCGTACGATTCCGAAGGTGTCCAATGATTTATTGATTTTGAACGATCCAAGTGTTCACTGGAGATTTTTATTGTTTTTTTTAATGGGAACTGGAAAATGTTTTTACGATTATTTCAGTTATCGGAATTGAAACTTATTACGAACAAATGTTTTCTGTTTTAGCGGAATTAATAACAATCTGCTTACCTTTTGCTTCCAAGATAATCGTTCAATTGCTTGGTACGACTCTCTATAGGGGCATAGAACAGAAATATAGTTCTCTTCCTTTAGTTTTCGCGAGCACAGTCGGAGTACGTTTTGGATTATCACAGGTTGTTACCGTAGAATCTTTTTGTATCCGTGGTACTGGTTTTACGAACGTGGATGGTAAGCCGTCTAGGACTGAGTGTTGGTGAAATCTACTGCCTCTATCCAACAGGGGGGTAAGTTAGTCGCCTTTTAAGTCGAGCAAGCCTGCTGTTATGTAACCTTCAACCCCGGACAGCGAGTATTATATCCAACGGTTTCAATACACCACTCCGGCTTCCTTAGCTTCGACTTCCTTTAATAATCTTGGCTGTTTTAAATGCTCTTAGGCTATCAAGTAAGAAAGTAAGTAAGTTTATTGCCATTTTTCCATAATAACGTTGAATTATAAAACTAAATAATTCATCACTTAATCATATTATTTTTCAAATTTAACTACCGCACATAGGTGCGGTGAGCATTATGCTATATGTATTCCAAAATTAAAACAAAAATCATACATAAATGTTCTAGATTATCTTTTTTTTTAAATTATTTCATTATTCAGGAGATTCATTTTTAGTTATTTAAACATTTTTTTTTTATTTCTATTTTTTTTATTTATTTATTAATTTTTTTTTTTGAACCCCTATGGGGTAAACTACATATCTCTATTGCTATAAAATTCAATGATTTCTTTGCTGTTCCGAGCTCTACCAAAATTTCTTTCGTTAAGTATGTTTATGGGTGAAAGATTAAAGTTATCGTCCAAATTATTCCTATAATTTTCGGGAGTTGTGTTAGAATTCCATTTTCATGATTTTCAAGTTTTTTGACGCGTTTGCACCATAGTTTCGCTAGATATGACATGAGAGGCTCTAAGTTAGATTCTTTATACCTAGTCGTGCCATAAGTTCTGTCACACGTATATGGGCAATTTTTGTATAAATGAAAAAGAGTTTTTGACAAAGGAAAATATATTTTATTTTGGCATACTAATGGAAGTAAAATAAGCAACAAATTATTCAAAGTGGCCGCCTTTAGCCTTAACACAGCTCTTTAATCTGTTGGGCCAGTCATCGATAGCAGTACGCACTGTTTCTAGCGGAAAATTAGCTACTGCTTCTGTCAAAGATCGCTTAAGGCTCTCGATATTTGGGTGTCGTCTCGTGCACACCATGGACTCTAACTCCGCCCACAGTTTGTAGTCCAGGAGATTCAAATCTGGGCTCCCAGAAGGCCATTCCGTCGCCCTTATAAACTGTGGAATATTGGTTTCCAACCACGCTTGTGTGGTTCGAGCTTTGTGGGCTGGCGCAGAATCTTGCTGGAAAACCCAATGTCGATTGTTGAATAGCGAAGAGTTCAGCGGCTTCACACATCCCTCCAGGATGTCCGTTTGATAATTTTTCGCTGCAGTTTTTACGCCTTTTTCGCAAAAATGAAGCTCGGTGACCCCTTCGTAGCTGACACCCCACCATACCATGACTGATGCTGGATGATGTCCTCGCTGTACCCTAGTGGCAACTTCTCGGGCTTCTATGGAGCTGTGGGCATACACCTTATCATTTTGGCGGTTGAAATGTTCCTCCACCGTAAAATTTTTTTCATCGGTAAATAAAATTTCTCGATGTTTGTTGTTGCCGTACCGCCGAAGGAGCTCTTTCGATCTGGTGCTCCTAATTTGCTTCAACTGCTCAGTCAGCAAATGTCCCGTTGATCGTCGAAAGGCACTTATCCCGAGGTCAGATTTTATGATGCGAGACATACTTCGGGTGGAGATGTTCATCTCTCGAGCCATGATTCGTTGTTTACGAAGCGGATTTCGACGAATTCGACTCTCGACCGCTTTGATGGCAGCAGAAGAACGTACATCACGCGGACGTCCAGAACGAGGTCGATCTTCAATAGTCTGGATCGCGTTATATCTCTGGATCGCACGATACACAAATCTTTGCGTTATTTTTAACGGGCACAACAACTTGAAAATTTCACTCGCGGATTTTCCACACTTATGTAGT
Organism: Chorisops tibialis; assembly: GCA_963669355.1. Taxonomy (NCBI): domain Eukaryota; kingdom Metazoa; phylum Arthropoda; class Insecta; order Diptera; family Stratiomyidae; genus Chorisops; species Chorisops tibialis. The sequence goes on along the minus strand of OY770265.1, from coordinate 12,953,424 downwards.
GCAATCACTGCAGTTCGGTTTTCTATTACACCCCATTCCATCTTCACACGTTAACGAACACACTTTAAATGACCATCAACTGTCAACAACATTATGACGTTTACAAAACTGGCCGATATTGAAATGTCACTCATAAAATAAAGTTGTTGCCAATGTGAGAAATTATGTGACAGAACTTATGGCAGGACTAGGTATATTGTTTCGTTACTATAATATTTATTTCGCGTTCTAAATTTTTTATTTATGCAATTCCTTAACACTTTTCTTTCAAAGGCCTCCATTTTTTTGGCATACGTTGTAGAGATTGTAAACCAACATGGAAATCCATAGGTTAAAATAGGTTTGATTATCTGCTTGTATAGGAGTAGCTTGGAGTTTTTATGTAATTTTCCTTTATTGTGTAGTACTGGAGACAACATATTGCCTACCTTTTCCGCTTTTCCAAGGGCAGCTTCTACATGTTTATTAAACTTAAGCAGGTTATTAAAAGTTATACCTAGATATTTTAAATTATTTTTAAATGGGATTTCCTTACCATCTAAACTAATTTTGAGTTGCTTACAGATTGACGGGACTTTTCTTACTCCCTTCCCACTTGCATTCCTAAAACAAATGCAATTTGATTTGTTAGCATTGATTTCTATGCCCCAGGTCTTGTAGTAGTCGTTAATTTTGTATAGATGCTGCCTCATTAATCTCAGAGCCTGTTCTGGCCTCCGCGACTCTGCATATATGACTGTGTCATCAGCGTACAATAAAGATCTTGATTGAATAACATTGCCATCCATCAAATAGTGGGGGAAGTCGTAAAGAAAAAGGTTGTAGAGTTTCGGACCCAAAATAGAGCCTTGAGGCACGCCACTTCTCACATGAATTTCCTGTGATCTTTCATTATCCACAAAAATAAAGAGTTTCCTATTTATAAGAAAGCTGTATAGCAATCTCATAAGATGTAGCGGTAGGTTGAGCGAAATAAGCTTACTCAATAATCCGTCTTTCCATACCATAACAAATGCTTTCTTGATGTCAAGAGAGCATAATACGGTGACCTGTTTTTTCCTTAAGTTCATGGTGATGTCGTTATGGATCTTTAAAAGTGCGTGTTCAGTGGAGTGTTTTCTCTTAGATCCAAATTGTTCATTAGGAACAATATTACGATCCTCACAAAATTCGTCTAATCTCTCAGCTAATACTTTTTCGAATAACTTGCCTAAATTAGATAATAAGGAAATTGGCCTAAAGTTACCCACATCATAGGAGTCATTTGACTTCTGAATTGGGAGAAGTTTCGCGATTTTCCATTTAACTGGAAAGTATCCACAATTGATGCAATTGTTAAAGAGAATTTGTAAATATCTGATTGCAGTTTTAGACAACTTTTGAATTATAAAATTGGAAATTTCGTCAGGACCTGCTGACTTTTTTCCGTTCAAACTTTTTATATGGCTTTTTAGGGTATCCCGGCTTATAAATGGAGATTCGCAATCTCCAGAGGATTTGTACCGCAAGCTGAAGTTTGAGAGGGCAATGAAGTCACCATCAATTAATTGCCTTTTCTCAAAATCTCTTACAGTATTCCGCACGAAATCAGTTGAATCTAAATTGAAAGTGGGGCTAACGTTTTTGTAGAGTTCACAGTAAAACTCTTTAAATACTTGCAACTTATCATCAGTGTTGGAGAAACATCGATTTTCAAGTTGGACTTTGTCAATCGAGCGATGGGTTTTTCTTCCAATGATTCGGTTTATTTCCTTGAAAATGTTGGGCCCCGGCTTTAGGTTCGAAATTTTATTCTGAAATACTGCGTTGAAGTAAGTGTTCAATTTAATACTAGTTTGCTCCGAAAGTATATTAATATTTCTTTTTAAATCACGGCATTCCCTATTCCAAATATTATAGTTGTTTTGGAGTTTTCTCTTGAGTTTTCTTCTCCATATTTTAACAAGATCCAGTTCCGCTCGAAGATCCGTAGGAATTTTTTCCTGCCATTTGTTGACTACTTTCTTATTGGCATGTTTTTCGGATATTTTGAAAAGTGCATCGGTGAAGTATTTGTTGTAGAAATCGATTTCTGAGCTACTGTATGATTTGTCGTCTTCAATCAAATTAAGGCTAAGCTCATTATCGAGATCAGCCTTAAACACTCTCCAGTCAGTGTTCTGAAACGAAAAGATTTTTGGTTCTGGCTTCAGAAGAATGCTACAGTACTCTAATTCAATTTCTAACCTTACAACATAGTGGTCGGAGAAAGACGCTAGTGTTTCGCATGCGAAGTTAGGGTCGACCCTATTAAGGCAGTTACTGAAGGTAATATAGAAGTCTATACAACTTCCGCTCAATGGGAATGTCGTGGTGTTCGGGTGTACTAATTGGATATTGGATGATTGAACATTTTGGTTGAACCAATGTTGCATTGCAATTCCGGTAGTATTATTAGTATTGTTAGCCCAATTTATATGCCTTGCATTAAGATCACCTCCCATGATAACGTAGTCGAAATTGTTGCTGGAGTGGTATTCATTAATTTTGTGGAGAAGTTTTTCTACACTATTTGCCGAGCGATTTTTGGGATTCACATAAAGTGCTGATATAAGAACCTTCTTACGTTGTCCATCTCTACTATTTAGGAGTAGAGTTATAGCAGAACCCGAGATTTTGTCACAATTTATATCAAAATCATTGACGTTAAGATTTTGCTTGACGATTATAGCGCTCCCTTGCCTGGCATCATTCCTGCGAACGACATAACCAGATATAGAAAGTTTGTTATGTTGTTCAAGACGTGTCTCACTGAATAACAGTATATCAGGGCTATGCTCTAACACAAAATCGGATAGGAGAATTCTTTTAGCTTTTGAAACTACTGACCTAACATTAAGAGCTATAATTTTTAATTTGAACTCAAACTAAAAAAAAATTTAAAGTACTCTGCTTGCTTTTCTGCAGGTGTTCTTAGGCACTTATATTTGGGAACAAATTCATTAATTCTATGAATAAGTTCTCCAGAAGATATTCCGAAAAGATGTTCAGTTTCTTGAAAGAATGTATTGCTTTTTGGCATTTCCGGTGCATAGTCCTATCTAAAAAAAACCGCTATCAAATTTAAATCAATCAAATTCCTGTTAAGACCCTCTATAGGGGCATAGGACAGAAACAACTCTCTTCCACAAGGCGCGATCCTGAGCATCGGCCTTAAGCTGTTGCCAGGACTTGTTTATTCCTCTGGCCTCCTGCTCAACTGCTCGCTTCCATGTGTTACATGGTCGACCAACCCGACGTCTTCCTTGAGGATTATAATCCAGAGCCTCTTTTGCGATATTTTGCTCTGGTTTCCTCAAAGTATGACCGATCCACTGCCACTTCCGCCGTTGAATCTCAATACCTATTTTAGTCTGGCCAGTTGTACTCCAAAGTTCGTCGATGGAGATCACATCTGGCCAGAATATTCCTAAAATGCGTCGGAGGCATTGGTTCACGAAAGTCTGTAGTTTCTTGGTAAGTCGAACGGTCACTTTCCACGTAGTACAACCATACAACAACACAGATTTGACGCATGCGTCAAAAACTCGCAGCTTCGTGCGAAGGGAGATCTCTCTTAACCTCCAGAAAGGGGAAAGGATACCGAAGGCCTGACGAGCTTTATTTAGACGAGCCTTAACATCCTTTTCGGCTCCGCCGTCCATGCTGACAATGCTTCCAAGATAGCAAAAATTTTGCACCTCTTCCACATCCTGTCCGTTAAGAACAATCGGTGTGCTTGCGTTCGAACCCATGTGCATGTACTTGGTTTTACGCACATTTATTTTCAGTCCCGCCTCTTTGCATTTAGAATGCAACGAGCGAACATTTGACATTTGAAGTCCGAACGGTTATGTGCAAGCAAACACACGTCATCAGCATAATCAAGATGGCTTAAGATGTTAAATAGTCTCCATTGAAGACCTTTACCTTCCCCACCTTCCAGTGTTGCTTTCAAGATGTCATTTATTACCACCAGAAACAGGGCTGGTGATAATATGCAGCCTTGTCTGACACCCGTTCGCACAGGAAAGCTCTCGGACAGCTCTCCTCTATGCAAGACGCGACACCTTGCATCTTCGTAGGATTCTTTAATCATAGCTATGACCTTATCTGGAATACCTCTCCTACGCAAAGCATTCCATATGTAATCTCGTTCAACGCTGTCGAAAGCCTTCTCGAAGTCTACAAACATGAGATGTAGTGGCGAACCCATTTCGGCTGACTGCTCTAATATTATCCGTAGGGTATTTGTGTGGTCGGTACAAGACGACCCTTGACGGAATCCAGCCTGATAAACTTCGAGAGTGCTCTCGACGACATCACTAATCCTATTGAGAATTACCTTAGCCATAATTTTTGATACGGCAGTAAGTAGGCATATACCACGCCAATTGCCACAATCCCGAAGGTCGCCCTTCTTCGGAATTTTCACAATGACGCCCTCCTTCCATTCAGTCGGATATCTTCCTTCATTCCACACCTTAGTGAATAGTGGGAGGAGTATATCGGCTGTTATTTCCGGGTCCGCTTTGAGGAGTTCGGTTGGTAGTCCGTCTATACCTGGAGCTTTCCTTCCCGCCATTGACTGAATGGCGGAAACTCTCTCTTCCTTATCTGGGGGATCGTCCCTAATAGAGGATTGTTGCGGTTGGATGTTTGGAAGTTGTTCTGTTTCCGGAATATCTTCCTCTGACAAGATGTTTAAAATATCAGAGAAGTATTCCTTCCATCGCCGCAACTTATGTTCACTCATATTAAGGAGAGTTCCGTTGACATCTCTCACCAGGTGGTTGGCGGTGAAATTCCTGTTCGTCAACTGTTTCATGATTTTGAAAAGTGAACCCATATCCCCAAGGTAAGCCGCAGATTCTGCCTTGTTTGCCAGATCTTCAATGGCCTTTCTCTTGTCGCGTCTAACAGCCCTCTCAAGTCGGGCGTTCGTTGGTTGACATCGGGTTGAGAGATGATTGCCAATTTGGCTTTTTTCCGATTGCCTACCTTGACCCATGTGTCTTGCGACATCCAGGGTTTCTCACCGCTTTGCACATATCCCACAGATTCTTCAGCACTAGTTAGAAAAGTGTTTCTGGTTGCCTCCCAATTGGCGTCCAGTGTGCGCATTTCATATTCACCCAATGTGGATGACTTTTCGCGTAGAATAGTGGTGTATTCGAGTTTTTTGTTGGGATCTTTAAGTTTATCCACATTAAGCTTGCGCTTCATTTGAAGGATTTGTGATCGTCGGATAGCTGCTGTACACAATCTCAAGCAGGCAACCATCAAGTGGTGATCGCTCCCCACGTCAGCTCCACGTTTCGCTCGCACATCGAGGAGACATCTTCTCCATCGGCGACTTATAGCCAAATGGTCGATCTGGTTCTGAGTAACACCATCAGGGGAAACCCAAGATGTTTTATGATGACTCCTGTGTGGAAAAAGGGTCCCTCCGATGACCATTTGCCGAGTACTACGAAACTCCACAAATAATTCACCGTTTTCGGGTCTCTTAATCCAAGGTCGTGACGCGTCGACCCAAGGGTCACCATGCCTCCCCATGACGTGTTCTAGTCCAGTGTTGTCTGATCTAACCTGGGCGTTCATATCTCCTGAGATGATAATAATATCACCTCTTGGAACACGTTCGAAGGTGGCACTCAGTTGGCTATAAAACTCCTCTTTGTCACCAGATGTTGCGGTATTAGTTGGTGCGTAGCACTGCAGAATTGTGACGTTTCTGACCCTGGTCCTGAGCCTGACGACGATAATCCTATCCGAGATTGGTTCCCAGCTAATGAGACTGTTTCTCGCTCTCGGCGTAAGGACGAACGCCACGCCATTTCTGGCTTCACTTTCAGGGCCAATGTACAGAATAGTGTTTCCGCCAGGGGTTCGTTCTTCTCCTGATCCTGTCCACCTGACCTCGCTCAAGCCCAAGATTTGGATGTTATAGTGCTCTATTTCACGGTTGATCAGTGATTGGCGGTGCAAGGACCGAGTAACCCCAGCTCTTCCCCCGTCATTCAATGTTCGAACGTTCCAGAAGCCAATCATAGTCCGTTTTCGAATGCCAAAAGTCGTTGCCGTAGAATCAGTCCGTATCCGAGGCGATGTATCCGTTTCTCGTATCATTTAGGTCTTAAGATCACGGGTGATAAGCCCATGATCCAGTGAGTGTCCATTTGCCATTTTTAGAGCAAGCAGGACTGGCTGTCATTTGGTCTTTTTTCTTTATTTCAATATTTTTTTTTCTTTGTAAATAGAAACTACAGCCTCTAAAATTCGCGGGATGACCCACTTGGTGACAGTTGACACATTGGGGCTCTGCGTCCGTCAGATTGTTTTTGGGGCAATTCCCTGGTGTATGCTCATCCATGCATTTTACGCATCGATATACAGCTGAACAGTTTGCCGCTACGTGCCCGTAAAATTGACAGTTTCTACACTGTATGTCACCCACACTTCTAGGCTTTTCCCACGATATTTTGTGGCTTAAGAAATACTTAATTTCAGTTATTTTTCTAGGATCCTCTCCCGGTTCTAGCTGTATTAAGTACATGTCTAGGTCTAATTTCTCCCTCTTTGACCTAGCCGTAAAAAATCTCTTTACGGAGCTGAGTTGCAGATCTTCAGAGAGCCTAAGAAGTTCTTCTTTAACTTCTTCAGTATCAAAAGAGCTATCTAATCCCTTCAGAAGTATGGAAATTTTTTTCTTTTCAGTATGAGTAAAGGTGTAAGCAGAAATTTCGTTTTTTTTTTAATTCACTAAGGACCCTCTCGTGCATATCGACATTACTAACGTACAGTCTAACCGAAGAATTTCTATTATTTTTTTTTATATAATATTTAGTTCCCGGAGGAAAATCTGAGACGATAACCCTTAAAATTGCCTCCACTTCCCTAGCCAGTGCATCAAAGATGACAATAGGCGGACAGAACTTGATTTTTTCTTGACTTCTATGCCTTACATTACTATTATTATTCACTGGTATATTGACGTTGTTGGCAGTATTAGTACCTTGCTTACTATTGTCCGTGGTTTCCAGTAGATGAAATTGGTTGGATGATCCTGGTATCGGGCTCTTGTTGACCGTGGTGTTGTTTCTTCTCGGGATGCCGTGTTTGCGTTTGACAACTTGCCAGTTGTAAACATTCAGTTGATGATGATTATTGCTTTTGACATCAGACACATCCATATTTGAGTTAGACATCTGTTCTCCAGTTGGATGTACTGCTGTCAGCTGCAACTCTGAGTGCTGACTAGGTGTTGCTAGGGCCTGCATTGAGGCTGCTTCCGTAGCCGCTCCCAGAATATGCCTCGTTAAGAGCGGAAAGTTCCGCTTATCCATGTTATCAGTCATGTTTGCTTCTTCACTGATTTTTTTTAAAACGACCTTCAGGTCCGCGCCTTTGTGTTTCTCGCTTTTATAGATTGCTTTGGTTATGGGTTGGGAAGACCCGGCGTGAACGCCTCCATCGGAACCACTCGCAATGTTTTTATTTTTAATGTTTATTTAATGAAATTACTAAATTATTACTTTCAAAAAAAATTTTTTTTTTGTTAGAACAGTCTCGCTAAAGTTTAAGTCACGCAATATTTGTGTTAGACGATCCGTACACTTCGGTGGCTCAGAGCGAACTCCGAACGCATCCAGCGTAACTTTACGAGATTTTCTCTTCGCAAGTTGAACTGGCATTCTGATATTCCATCTTATGATGCCAGAATTCTGCTGATTGATTTACAACCCTTTTCTGACAGGAGGAAAATGATTGGCATCATGTTAATAAAAGTCATTATGTCTTATCGTATTAACTATCCGGAGTTGATTTCTTTCATTCCGATATACGCTCCTGAGCGTCCACTTCGTCAAAGGATTCAATTTCGCGAATACTCGCATGTATGTAATTGATTCTTGTAGCTTCTTCTTGTTAAAATAATGTAGTCTACACCGAGTCGAGATGGATGGAGGCGAAGTATTCAGGAGGTCAAGGCCCAATTTGCGTTATAGCGCCATAAGTAATTAAGTGAGTCAACTCCGTGCCTGCGACGGCGGCATTTAGGAGCACTGCTGAAAACGGCGAAAGTTTTTCACACGACTGCCAATGGGGTATCTGTTTTCCGCGGCATGTACATCTCCTTGCAACATAAAGCAGGAATATTGCACAAGTTCTTTTCAAAATGCACTTCCTGGACAGGGTTACCAGGTTTCCTTAGAGCTTCAGTAGTACCTTAGTCTGCTCCTGATTTCTAAGAAAGTTTCTGAAAATTTTGAGATTTTTTCTGACACCTTCCTTACAATTTTTCGTCGAAAAGTACAAAAAAGTTTAAGGTACCTGTAACTAGTAATTGAGGCTTTTTGGTAGCTAGTAACATAAAACAATTCCAACTTAATGTTCATGTATATGTTGCCAGTCATTTTACTTAATAAATCTGCTTATTGACTTGAATTCCCCAAGCATCCCTAACTTTGTATTCGACTAGATGGTAGATATTCCCATGCTATGGCCAAAACCAACCTAACCTGAAACCGAAAGCGCTAATAAGTTGGAAGCGAACAGTGTCATAAGACGTAGCGTAGCTATGTACATATGTGCGTAAAAGTTGTGCCAAAGCGTTCGAAATACGTAGCAACAAGTGTTGTTGATATTGGATGAAATTTTCGTATTCCATGATGTGATGCTGGAAAAAATAACCAACATTTGATATGATTCAGTTTACAACATTTATTAACACTTTCATTTTATATTAAGTACTGCGCCATCGTTTGTTTGCTGGAGTAATTTGTAGACGATCGTGAATTCCATTAATGCGGTCAGTATTGCGCAAAATTTTGTCTATCTTCGCAAGTTGTATTCAGATGGTAAGAGGGGAAAAATGCAGTACAGGGGAAGATTTTTATACTCCAGATGAAATCTGAGAGCGTATTGTTTGCCTTACCGTTTGTAACTTTCTTACTTCCTCAATTACGGTGGCGCTACAGCTGAAATCGGACCATGGCCTCCTGAACACTTTGCCTCCATCTGTCTGCGTCAATCGAATCCTCCCAGCGCTTTCATGGTTTTCCGACCGGTCTTTGTCCGTTGACTTTCCCTTTTAGTGTGCGTTTGAGAATTCTTCCGTCATCCATACGCTCCACATGACCAGCCCATTGTAGCTTCTTAAATTTTATATACGTACAATTCTCTATTGCATCGTATTCTCCAGATTTAGTCTTCCTTCACAGGTCCGAGAATTCTTCTGGGGACCATTCTTTCAAAGGCGTTAAGTAATTTTTCGGATGCCTGAGTTAACATCCACGTTTCGCTGTCATAGCATAACACAGGTCTTATTATTGTTTCATATATTTTTAATTTAGTTTTCCTTCTTGTTTTTGATTACTGTAAGTGCCAAATAATTCTTCTTATTTGCCAACGTTATCCTTCTTTTAATTTCGATGGGTTCGCTTCCATCCGTCGATAGGTTTGCCCAATCTGTCTACGTTTTCTAGGTTATAGTCTGTAATATTTTGTGTGATTGGCGTCTTTTTCTTAGTTTGTGTCATAACTTTTGTTTTGTTTTCATTAATACGTAGTCCAACTTTCCTTTATTTATTTATTTATATTAGGGGAACACTTGAGAGCACTGCGGCCTTTCCGGCCTATTGTGCGATTATTGCCCCTTTATCCTACCATAACTCAATAGCTTTGGCTAATCTGAGTATCTGTAAGGGAGCCAGTTCCTCGGTGGAAAGGTAACCTTTCCCAAGAAGATTATGCCTTTTCCTTGCCACTGCTTCACAGTGGCATAGGATATGTATTGTCGTTTCTGAGTCTTCGAGACAGAGGCGGCAGATGTCGGTTTCAGCTAAGCCCATATTATTGAGGTGGTGGTTCACTCCACTGTACCCCGTCCTTAGGCCGATTAGAGTACTAACATCTCTCTTGCTGAATTTCAGGATATCCTCCACTTTGTTGTTTTGTGGTATGATTAGTTTTTTTGAGGTTGATAAACCTGGAAGTCTATTCCATTAGATTTTGTGTTCTTGTTCAACCCACTTCTTAAGTATCGAGTTATTTATTATGCCCTTTTGATTTTCCGCAGAATGGCTCTGGATCAATAAAGTTTTTTTTCCGCGCCGTTTTTTGCAAGGCGATCAGCCTCTTCTTTCCCTCAACTCCCATATGTCCTGGTACCCACATTAAGGTTACGTTGTTCCTTTTCCCCAGGATGATTAGGTCTTGAAGACAGTCCCAAACTAACCTCGATCCGTGTTTATTGGATGTTAGGGCTTTGAGAACCGCCTGACTATCCGATAGGATATAAATTGATTTGTTGCTATGAGCTCTCCTTATATTCTCTTGGATACATAGCTCCATTGCAATTAGTTCAGCCTGGAAGATTGTGGCTTCTTTGCCGAGTGGTTTTGAAACCGAGAAGTTAGGACCTTTGACTCCGGCTCCTGTCCCCTCAGAGGTGCGCGAACCATCTGTATACCAGATGGTTGATCCCTCTTCCATTTGAGGTAGCGTGGATTGCCAGTCCCTGCGTTTTCTGATTATAACTTTGAAGGGGGTTTCAAGGTTAAATTTTGTCGGCATAGCGTCCTATAATGTAGAGGTTAGAATCTCCAATTTTGGGTTTCTTAGGATTTTAAGGTGGCCTCTAAAATCTCCTCGTTTGTAATTATTTTCCCTCTGTATGCGTAACATAGCTGATAGCTTCCTTTTTTATTTGGAGATGTATCGGAGGGATGTTAAGGAACATTTCCATTGCCGCTGTAGGACAAGTTTTCATAGCTCCTGTGATACCAAGACCTTTGGATTTTTTGTAGCGTACGCTGTGCTTTCCTTTGTAAAGTTTTAGTCCACCATGTCGTTGATCCGTATGTGACTATTGGAATAATGATTGTTCTGTAGCACCAGTAAATCATTTTGGGCTTTAGTCCCCATTTTCTGCCAAATAAGATTTTACGGGCCCAAAATGCCTTTACTGCTTTGGCATGAGTCCATTCTGTATGTTTGTTCCAGTTGAGTTTGCTATCCAGTATGACACCTAGATATTTTACCTCATCTGAAAAGGGTATTATTGTTCCATTTATTGAAGGGGGTATGATGTACATTTTTCTTCTAGTTGTAAATGGTACTAACTTAGTCTTACTTGGGTTGATGTTCAAGTTCTTAAACTGACATCAGTTCATTATCACTTCTAAGGCTGATTGTATTCTTTCCGATATAAGTAAATCATGTTTACCTCTAATGATAATGACGAGGTCATCGGCATATCCTATTACCTCGTATCCTTATTCTGTTGGACGATCTAGCATCTACTGCAATTGACCACAGAAGTGGAGATAGTACCCCACCTTGGGGACAGCCTCTATAGGTCTATGCAGCCAATGTGCTATCACCTAGATCCATGGTTGTCATTCGGCTCCTTAGCATGGCATGTATCTGTGGTGTTCGGTGCATTGAAAATCAGGGTGATTAAAAGATGACCGGAGTGGTCGGTGGTTCGATAATAACTATATTACTTTTATTCTTATCAATACTTAAAACTAACTATATACAAAGTACTTACAAACTAGTTTATTAAATTAAATATGCACATTACCTGTTCGTAATAGCGGTGCGGATTAGAATTGTGTTTACAAAAGAATTCAAAGTACAAAAGAATTCAAAGTGTTATTGTTTTAAATTATGAGGAAAATATTTCAATTTAGGTTTTTATAACAATACCATTTAGCATTAGTGTTGCTTGCAATTATATATATACATATATATATATGTTGGCATGGATAGCATTGTTACACTGTCGTAATAAAATTTACACTGTGATTAAAATGTTACTGAAAAAGTTAAATACTAATTTGTCAGCATCGCTACATATCCATCTATCGTGGCCGTTTCCAAACCCTTTTTCCTAGCCGCCGCTATTATGGCTTCATGGGGAGTATTGTCAAATGCTCCTTCTATATCTAGGAATGCGCGAAGTGCAATTTCTTTATAGTCTTTTGCCTTTTCGAATTGTCTCACCAAACCGTGAAGGGCTGACTCTGTTGATTTGCCCTTTTGGTAGGCATGTTGATTAGTATTAAGACGAACTTTGTTAGGCCCTGTTCTTATGTGTATGTCCACTAACTTCTCCATCGTTTTTTGACGAAGAAGGAGGTAAGGCTTATAGGACGATATGACTTAGGCTGATTTGTAAGGCTTAAAGGTGTTGATCGCCCATCTGATCTTTTCCGGAGTGAAGATTTTATCAGCAATGCTTTTGCTGTGCGGAGTTTGACGATATATCCTTTCCTCCGCCTCTAAATCCTCATTGTTGTTTATTATTTTGCAGCCTGGGAAATGTGTTGCCAATAACACCTCAAGGGTTTCCATACTGCTTTTAGTAGAGGACTCATCCGGCCTCTCCAAGAGTCCGATATTTATCGGGGTGTCTTTTGACAACACCTTTTGGAGTCTTGAGGCCGTTGGGAGATCATCTATCTCTTCACAGAATCTTCTCCAAGACTATTTTTTCAACTTTTTTAGAAGATGGTCATATTCGTTTAGAGACTCTATGTATTCGTCCCAGTTCCCAAAGGTCTTTGCTCTATTGAACAATTTTCTAGTTTGCTTGCGTTTTTGGCTCTTTTTTTTGTAGAACAGGACAACTTTGTTCGTAAGCATTAATTATATTGTTTATGAGTTTGTTCGTGATTTTATCAATGCAGTCTGGGCTGCTTATTGATTCTTCTTCGATACCTAGTTCAAATTCTAGGACTGACTGGTATAGATTCCAGTTGGTGCGTTTAGGGTTTCTGTATTGTCCGATATATTCAAGTGAAGTCTCAATATCAAAACAGATATGCCTATGATCTGATAATGAGGCTTCCTTTGATACGTGCCAATTTTCGCACTTGTCAGCCAGGCAGGGGCTTGTTATGGTTAGGTCAAGTACTTCCTGCCTAACTGAGTACGAAAGTCGGCGTGTTACCTTTATTTATTACGTCTTGGTTGTTAGTAGTAAGATACTCCAAAAGTGACTCACCTCTTTTGTTAATAGCACTGCTTCCCCAGATAGTGTGATGAGCGTTAGCGTCACAGCCCAGAATGACTGGTACTTTGTGGATTCTACTGTATTTCACCAGCTCTATGACGCCTTGAGGTGGCGCCTCTTGCTCCTCCCCCGGAAAGTAGGCCGATGCAATTATTACCTCTTGGCTTCCTCCTGCCTTTGGTATTTTCACCAGTACCGCTACTAAATCTGTTCGGATGAAAATAGGCATATTTAGGTAATTAATTCCTGATGATTTAGAGTTGCAGCTCTTGGCCTGTCACTTCTTTTATCACAGATCACCTTACCTATTTTTTTAGGAATACCAATAATTTTGCCCATAGCGGTTCTCGGTTCCTGAATTAATGCTATGTGAAATTCCTCTTTAGCGAATCTCCATGTTATTGTGTCCATGGCCGCTGCTGCACGATGGAGATTCGCTTGTATAACTCTAATTTTACTTAGACCTAAGGTTATCTTTGTTCAGATGCGGCTCGCCGCACTGTTTGACCTTAGGGCGGAGAGTCACGCTAGAGAATTTAAAGCAGACTCCATGCCCCTTTTGTTTAAGCTTTTCCATCGATTGTCCGTCGATGGAGAAGGCTATGATAGTGTTTGTACCCTCTACTCTTCTGCTAAGAACCTTCCAGTTAGAGGCGCACAAACCAGCATTTTGCGCATCAATGAGGGTGGTAATTTCCTCTGATGTCTTTGTCTCATGAGGAAAATATCCCGTGATTATTTCTAATCGCGGGATATTCTCCTCCCGGACTGCCCTGATGTCCGTGGACTCGTCCGGCTTGCTGCCGTTTGCTCATCAAGGTAAATGATCAGCATCCATCCCGGCTTAAGGCTGAGTCCACCAAATTGTAGAATTATCTCCTCTTTTGCCGCTTTGGGAATCTCTTTTAGTATACTTTCTTGAATAGTGGCTAGCTGCTCCGCTGTAAGGATCTTATGAGGATGGTCGGTATGTATAATACCGATCCTGATTCCTTTAACTGCGTCTCTCTAGCTTATATCTGACGCGGAGGGCTGAGCCTCTGCTGCAGGTCTAAGCACTACGCTTTTGCTTACGATTTTGGGCATTTTGTTGCCACTTCCCACAGATGGCAGTGCTGTAGAAGAGGTTCTGCCTCTTTTCATTGCCTTTTGTGCTGGCGATAACGTCTTTTCGATCGGCTGGCAAGCAAGATTGTACACTTGATTAGCGGTTTTCTCTTGATTTCGATGGTAAGAATACTGTTTCCGGACAGCCTCGCTTAGCCTTTTTATCTTTTCTGTTAGCGTTAACTGTTTCAGCTCTGCTGATAAACGTTGCTCATCCGCTAGAGGCTTACTAGGGATTTTCCTATCCGCTTTGAGTGGCGGTCTGTTCTTTATTATGCTCGGAGGACTAACCTCTGCTGTCATTTCATGCACTTTTTGTAGAGGGTTTGTTGTTATTTTTTCCTCTTCATTTACGACATCAGCCGTTATTTGTGATGCTTTAGGGGATGGATCTGCCCTTTTGGTTACATTTGGTTTATCCATTTGATTCTCATGAGTAGCGCGAGAAAGTAGAGTCACCTCTGGCAGAGCTCCGCATTACCAGGGGAAGGCTAATTTAAACTGGAGGGTGCCATCTAGGTAGTACGTATACTTGCGAATCACTTTAGGGATAAATCCCCTTGTAACCGTCAATATCTTGACATCTGACTAAAATATGACCAGTCCAGATTACAAGAATATCAATGCTGCGATACGATACGGAACCGACAGTTAGCTGAACGATTTGATCCCTTCTACCACATCCGCCAAAGACCATAGATAGGATACGGAGCCGAAAGCTCGTTTTTCCCCCTATCTAGATAGGATACGGAGCCGACAGCAAGCTGTTCGACTTATTCCCCCCTATCTGTAGATCTTTTAGCATTACCCAGTCTGCACCGCAAGGAGGCGATCTACACAACAGACCTTTTTGTCTACATATTTTGCTTGCGAATCGCCTAAGATCATTATATTTGTCGTGTTTGGCTCGTGTCGGCCGTTCCGTTAATATTTTGTAAGCTTGATTTTTTAATTCTAAGGCGTCTTGGCATTCGTTGTCGAAACAATCATTTCTTTTGGGCCGGGGTTGTTGTCCAATGTCAGTAACTTCGCTACCTAACAATTTAGATTCTTGGAGTGCAATGATGTTCGTTTTGTATTTGACTGCCTGTTCCAGAAGCGCTTTCACTGGTTCTGCTCTGTACAGAAATCGCACGTTTCAATATCCGAGGGAATAATCCATTTTTCGTTTGCTTGGTCGTTGCCGTTGAATCAATTCAGTCCGAGGCGGTGCTTCAGGTTTCGAAAAAAGTTTGGCTTTTCCAAAGATGAGTTGTTAATATATCGCCCAACCCCCAACTTGGCGGGCCATATTGTAGTTCTAGAATTTTTCTGTTTCAATAGCACTCGCGCTTATCAGTTCAGCAAGTCAAGTCCGGATGGACAAGACCAGTATCCGATGGGTACCACGTGGAGATATGATGAGCACAATTGATGTGTGTATGATAGTTGCAAAACTGGGCGTCGCCTAATGACGCCGATCAGATGCCTACCCTATCTGTACTTCTCGAACCACCCCTCGCTTAGCCCTATTTTATATAAAATATACACCTTGGACATTCCTAACAATATAAACTGCCACTTGGCCACATTTACCGACGACACTGCGCTATACACCGCCTCCTCTGACCCACACATAATCATCAACAATCCGCAATCACAGCTTGATAGTCTCGAAAAATATTTTAGCACCTGGAAAATTAAGATCAATGGGAATAAAACAAAGCTAATTTTTCCACCAAGATGTGTGCTACTAAATATCTTCCTCCCTTCCTTATCAATGCTTTTGGTATATCTACCGAGTGGTCGAATAAAGTCAAATACATGCCTCGGTCTATGTATATAAATATAATTGTAGTGTCTGTCTGTTATTTGTTTAGAAATGGTTATAAGTTACTTTTTTGCCTTAGTTTAGCAATAACTAAGCAGAAACTCCGGTTTTTAAAATTCTTCTCTGTCTATCTATCTGTCCGGCTTTCACCCAAAAACGGCTGAACAGATTGTATTGAAACTTTCACAGTTTATTCGGTATGCTCCGAGATGTAATCTGCTTTTGATTTTATTTCCCTCCCCTCACGCCTTCTACCCCCTCCCATGCAAAGTGACTAATTTTTAATAATATGTAATAACCAATTTTTCATGGAAACTATAAAAACTATTAGTCTGAAATTTAGAATATATTATTTCTATTAAAAATGCAATCTTTAAGTATACAAATTATTTAAATCCCCTCACTTCTTCGCCCACCTCCAATACAAACTTTACATTTTCATTAAATACTATACACCAATTTTCTCAGTACGTATGAATTCCATCGAGCTAAAATTTTGTTTTAAATCCTTAATTAGCATTAATATTAATATCGGCAAACATTAACCGATTCGCTCCACTCCTTCTATCTCCTCCCATACAATATGACACAATTTCACGACTTTGCAAAAATTCGATTTTCTTGGAAAGTTTAAAAGTCACAGATGTCAAATTTAACATGTATCAATTGCATAATGATTGTGTTTGTTTTTCGAAAAATCACTAAAAACCCCTCACTCCTTCCACCACCTCCCATACAAACTGCACTTTCTCATGAAATACTTTAAACCAATTTTCTCAATACGTATAGCTTTCATCGAGCTAAAATTTTATTTCGAATCCTTAATTACTGATTACCTTGACTCCTGCTTGGCTCCTTTTCAAAAATTATATTTTCTTGAAACGTGTAAACGTTGTTGAACCAAAATTTAAAATATATCAGTTTTTTCTCTCAGCCAAAAACACTCCTCTCCTTTTACCACCCATACAAATTGCACAATTTCACTGAATCCAATACACTAAGTTTCTCAGTACCTATTCAATTTTTGAAGCTGAAATTTGGTACAAAACATTTTTGTAGCTACTCTAGCATGATGTGAAACAAATTAGTTCAGAACTATCATAACATCAAAATAAACCCTTCTACCACTCCCCATTCAAAATTCTTAACATTTCCAAAATTTCGATTTCATCTATAGTATCGTATGATTGGGCTTTACGCACAATCGTAGTCCTGTTATGGATTTAAGCTGAATGTTATTTTATTTGGTCTTTATTTAAATTAACACAAACTACAACTATTCAAATGTCCTTAACGCTCTTCCATACTTATATGATAACAAATAACGGGATTGATTTGATCACGAGCCTGTCTCATACAAATGCGAGTATCGTGGTTTCATTCTTAATAATTTATGGTTCTGATTCCAACAAAATACAAAACATTGTGTTCAAAAAGCCATTAAAGTAAGCGGATTATATATCCCACATAATGTATTACTAACTACATTCTCAAAAATTGCTTATTTTGCGATTCTTACGCGGACAAAGTCGCGGGCGATCGCTATTTCTTTAATAAAAAGCTTACCTTCCTATGCAACATCCAATCTGACGAAGGCGATCCGCATCTTATATCCCTTAATATCCAGGCAATCGAGGCTTTCCGTGGAAAATAAACTGCTGGTTTTTAAGTCAGTCAAAAACTGCAAATAATGCAAAATAAATGCCTCAAAATCATCCTCGATAAGCCTTGGCACTTCTCCACTTCACTACTACACATGATCGCTCAAACCCCTGTAATTGAATTTACCCTATTAAAACTGTTGTTTTCTTGCGCAGATGTTCAACGAAACAAACGGATTTAATATAAACTCAACTTTATTCAAAAAACGTGATTTGGCAAGAGAAGTTCTCAGATTAAAATGAAGTTAGTCGCAAGTGGCGTCCGTGGTGGGTATGGTGGTTTCCAACACCCCAACTTGATCCACCGATAACTATTATGGTGGAGCACATATCCCCATACCACAGGCGCAGAACCGCAGCTTCGTCGACGGTACTGCTTTAGTTAATGCATTCGCTACGTTCTCCTCCGTGGGAACGTACACCAGTTCTATGGCCCCGCTCTGGACCCGTTCTCGAACAAAGTGATACTGGATTCCGATGTGTTTCGTTCCCTGACGGAATGCATCCTCGCGAGCGATCTTCAAAGCACCTTGGTTATCTCCGTGCAGCGGTACTCTTCCACTAATTCCGAGCTGTTCCATGAATTGGATCAGCCAATCAACTTCTCGTGCGGCCGAACACCTCGCCATGTATTCAGCCTCCGTGGATGAGAGAGCCACCGTCTTCTGGCGTTTTGAATGCCACGAAATCGCACCCTTATCAAGACGGAAAACCCATCCCGTGTGCGAACGTCTGTCGTCAACGCTCGTCACCCAGTCGGCGTCGACAAATCCTTCCAGCGGTCCGCCGTTGGTTAGATATTTTATGCGATAATTTGTTGTACTGGCTAAGTATCGAAGGATCCGTTTAACCATCGTCCAATGTACCGCCCCATGGCGAGAATTGTATCGACTGACATTGCTGACGGCAAAGGCTAAATCCGGCCGACTTCCTTGGACTAAGTACAGTAGGCTTCCAACCGCCTCCTGATACGGCACGTCTGTTACCAAATCCGCATCTGATACAACCGCCGCAGGCCTCAGTGACAAGTCCATTGGGGTGACAGCTGGCTTACACTCGGCCATTCCGAAGTGCGCCAGCACTTCTTTGGCGTACATCTCTTGGCCGATCGAAATTCCGTCATCGTCGTAACAAATAGTGAGGCCCACAACATTCTTGGCTCGCTCCATGTCTTTCATGTGAAATCGCTTGCTGAGATTAGCCTTTAATTTGTCGCGCTCCTTGACATTCTCCCATAAGATCAAAAAATCGTCTACATAGATAGCAGCGATCAGCGTCAATTTCCTTGTGTAGTACACACAAGGATCCAGCTTCGATTTGATCAGCCCGAAAGACCTCAGAGCCGCGTCAAGACACTTGTTCCACTGTCTACCGCTCTGTTTAAGACTGTACATGGCCTTCTTCAGCTTGCAGACTCGGCCGCTGCCATCGTCAAAGCCATCCGGCTGTCGGATGTAAATGTCCTCCTCAATGTCTCCCTGAAGATACGCGGTGACCGCATCCATTTGGTCTATGTTTAGCTTCCTTTGCGCTGCCAGCGCAATCAACAGCCGTATTGACGTGTAACGGACGACCGGTGAGAAGGTCTCCGTGTAGTCAAAACCGTACTTCTGGGCGTAACCTTTTGCGACGAGCCGGGCCTTATGCCGTACGACTGAACCATCAACAGCTCGTTTCGTCTTGAAGACCCATTTGGTATGGATCGCTTTCCTGTCAGCAGGCAGTTCCATGAGATCCCACGTTTCGTTCTCCTTGAGCGATGACAGCTCCTCTTGCAATGCCCGTTTCCACTTTTCCGAATTGTGACTGTCCATCGCCTCATCACCGGCGTGGATATTCCTACAGCCTTCGTTCCACTCAATGTTGCCGATCTGTTGCAGCAGCGGTTCGGTTGAATCGTAGAAGTAGCTGAAAATTAAGAAAAAGGAATTAAAACATCTCTCGCGTGATTCAACCACAAAGAAAATTAGAATAATTTTGTAATACTTGCCTCCAATCCGTGAATGATGCCATTTTTTGTTTCCTTTAATTTTGTACGTGCAGCTCATGCGAGATCTAAGCTAACAATGACGAACGATGTAAACTTTCCGGCAATATATATATGTAAGTAATGTAAGTCTTCGCTTCTTTTGAATTCTGGCCTCTCGGGATTTCCCGAAGAGCGTACATTTAAAGTGGTCGGGTCGTTTGATTCACGATCACACGCCAAGTATGACGTAAAGTCAGGCCGATTTACCGGCTTCCGCTGTCGTTTCGATCTTCTGGGTTCTACTCCCGGATCCTCCTGCGAAGCTATTTCAGGTGGCTCGTAGTCCGAGTCTGAGGCAGCATCTTCAAAATCGTCGAGCGAAGAATTTGAGTCGCTTTTTGGAGTCTCTGTAACCGACTGGTTTTCAGCATCCACTTCCCCGATCGAGACTTCCTCAGCCTCAGCCCCAACTGAGCCCTGTTGTCCATCGCCGCCGTCTTCGTCTTCATACAAATCGACTGTGATTCGAGAGTCCATTCGTGTTGTTTTAGATGGCAGGAATCTGACGTCCCTGCTAATGTGGATCTTTCCAGTGTTTGAATCGTAGCACCGAAAACCCAGCTCAGCTTTCACGTAGCCGACGAAGATCATCTCCGCAGCCTTCTTGTCCCATTTGGTTCGCTTTTCCTTCGGGACGTGAACTGTTACAGCGTTTCCAAAGGTTCTCAATTTAGCGAGATTCGGTCGCTTTCCGGACCATTTTCTTTAGCAAACGCGTTCCTTGTTTGTTTACCCTTTGCGCAAGCCATTCAGCAAATCTTTCGATCCGTTGAAAGTAATGTTGTTGTCTGTCGCCTTCAGTCTGCACATTCCATTGTAACTGAGATGGCCCAAACGCCGGTGCCAGTCTACGATGCCGCCATCGTCCCTCGCCAGCACGCATCGAATCCGTTTCGCTTCGATTTTGTAGACGCCATCTTCTTTGCTAGCTTCGACTAGCAACTCGTTCCTTTTGTTGAATACGCAACAACCATTTGGACCGAATTTGATTCTATTACCGGATTTGATTATTTCTCCGACTGACAGCAAATTTGTGCCGAGCCCGGGCACATGCAAAACATTTTTGAATTCTATGTCGACACCATCAATGTTCACGTAGGCAGTTCTGCTGCTAATTCCCTTCAGTCGCTCGTTACTCGCGATTGAAATTTCGGCTCGAGCCATAGGCGTGTAATCCACGAGTATTTCGCGGAAAGGGGTGAGATGTCGGGAAGCACCGGAGTCAATATACCACACGTCACTCCCCGGCGATCCTGTCGTCGTAATGAATGCGTTCGCGAACTTGGCTTCAGTTGGCTTGCTGGCCCCAACTTTCACTGCACCTCCCTTAGTTGCTCTCGGACATTGTCTCGCGTAGTGTCCGATCTGATCGCACTTGAAATATTTAATTTGCTTTTTCTTCACCGAAGACGTACGTTTGGTTTCACCGCCATTGCCGAAGAATGCTTTTTCCGTTGGCTTGCTCGTCGTTGGCACTAAACTGAGCAACGACGATTTTACATTCTCGATTGACACTGCTTGTCCGCTGGCCGTCAATCCCATGACGAATGGTTGGTACTCTGGGCCGAGCTTTCCCAGCAGTAACAACGTCACAACGCGATCGGAAATTTCCACTTTTGCGTCTGTGCAGCGTTTCCACGCTTCCAGCGTACGACCTATGTAATCGTCCATCGATGGACAATCGCATAACTTGACGCCTGTCAGCTCCATCAACACTGTCTTTTCGCGGTCGATTCCAGATTCGGCGAACGATTTCTGTAGCAATTGCCACACCTCCAGCGGAGTCATTTTGTCATCAAAATGGCTTGCCACGTTGCTCTCGGTCGCGAGGAACAGCCATCCCATAGCCTCGTCGAGTTTTTCTGCATCCTTTTCAGTGTCGCTTTCCGCGATGCATCGGGCCAACTTTTTGGTACGCAAGAAGGCCAGCATCGAGCGACGCCATTCGCCGTAATTCTCACGGCCCTTGAGTCTTACAAAGTCAATGTTTTTCGACATTTGTATCGTTGAAAAAATGTAAATGACACTTTGATTTTATTCCCACGATGCCTCGGTTGATCCTGGGCCCATAACCTGTTGTTTTCTTGCGCAGATGTTTAACGAAACAAACGGATTTAATATAAACTCAACTTTATTCAAAAAACTTGATTTGACAAAAGAAGTTTTTAGATTAAAATGAAGTTAGTCGCAAGTGGCGTCCGTGGTGGGTATGGTGGTTTCCAACAAAAACAAACCGCAAAGTTGAATGAAAAATGTCAATTTTCAGAAAATCCCCTGATTAAGTAGAATGAAAATGAAATCTCTCATTAGAAAGTTTTTAAGCCATCCCTAGTTTTAAATTTTATTTATATCTATAAAAAAGTTTTTTGCTTTCCGTTTTCCGTGACCTGAGACGTGAGACAAGAATTCTCTCTAAGGCACAAGCCAACAACTATCATCAAAAGTTGAAAAGATGTTAAGTCTGAACACTGTATCAAATTTTCCTAGATTAAGCACTATTTATAAACAACGGACTCAATAAATAAAATAAAAAAATAAATATTAATAATTATTTCTGTTTAGATTACCAAAAAATCAATTTACAGCACATTACTATTGCACAAATATATGTACTTGAAATTTATTCACACCCGTGAATTGGGAGTTAAACATAAATCCGTGTCAAAAAGAGATCATAGGATCGACACTAATTGCCCAGTTCGTTTCATTTATTCTTAAAGGTGATTGATTAGATCCTATTCGATCGTAATTGTGAAAAGTAAGATATGAAAAGTTGGTCTCTTCGATTGGCAGTTCTCGACGCGTCAAAAACGTCTACGCTATCAGTTACAAATCCCGCTCTACTTTCGTTGAAATCAATTATTTTCCGTTGCTAACTAAGTGAAATGTCACCCTAATCTTGAAATTACGTAACGCCAATTTAAAAAAAAAAAAATTTTCCGTGTCTGCAATCCGCTCGTAGAATGGCAAAAAATTCAATTACTGCCAAAGACGAAAATGTATTCGTCATGAAAAGTCTACCGAAAATGCTCCTTGGGGCTTGGCGTTCGATTTGGAACGATGGTTTGACAAGCAACTGTCAAAATTAACGCGTTACACAAATTTGTAATTTCACCCGGCAGAATAACCGAATTTTGTTACAAATTCACTAAACCTAATTACCTCGTCCAGAATAAAACATGAAATCTTGATTGCGTATTTCGGCAGATTTTTAGCCTGATAAGCGAAACAGAAAGAACGACATTTCTGATCTCTCGACTACTTATATAATGTCGCTTGGCTTAACTTAATCACCAAACCTTGATTACTGTATTCCCATCCGTAATCAATTGTTTAAACTGACAGGTGAATATATCGCTTAATTCTAGGTGTCATAAAATACACACCAAATACTGCTTTGACTTTTTTAATTCAATTGATACACGCATGCTTTATTATTTTCTTCGTTTTTTTAAGCTCTTTCATCACATTTATTGTCATTTTCCGTTAATCCGGTTTAAACGTAATTGTCATTTGTTTGATATAACGAAAATAAATGATGATTATGTTTGACCGATCGATCCGCACACTACGAGAACGAAATCTCTTTCCGATTTTGGACTGGTTGAGTAGAATTTTTTGACCTAATTTATTACCATGTGCTCTCCTTTCATTTGGTGTAGCTCCAAGTGTTTGTGACAACAGATACGAATAAACTCGGTTTATTTATTTTGAAAGGAAAGATTTCCGGATTCGACACTGTTTGCTTTATTATGCGTGACGTTTCGGTCTCTGCTGAGAACTTTGACAAGGGAATAAGATTTGATACAGAATGGTGTTAATTGTGGGTCCGGGAAGGGTATTTATTTAACTAGAGTTAATTAGGCAAATTCATAGAAATCTCTCATCTACATCTATAATGACACTACAGCCCAAATCGGGCCTTGGCCTCCTGACCTTCAGGCTCCTTAACATTTTTCATTATTTATTGTGGAAGGGTTGTTAGACCTTCGCACAACCCTCTATCTATGAATTTGAATTTTCGTAGATTGAGGTGGCCAAGGAATACCCAAGCAGGCAGTGTGCTGGAACCATGCGCCGACCGGGATTTGAACTCACGGATCTTCGCATTGTAGGCCAATACGCTAGGCTACACCCTAGCTTGTACACAAATAATGAAAACGAATTCATGCAAACAACCATTACGGTGATACCAGCAAAAACCACAAAACCAAACTGGCTGGCCATCGAGGGTTTAGAAGACCACCACCCCCCAGATATCAAAATTCATCGGTAATACTCCATCAAAGACAGGAACAGAAATAAATTTTATATCGCTACGTATAATGTGCGAACTTTAATATTATTTATATTTATGTAAAACATTTTCGTTTTATTAACACAAAATAATTCAATTTAATTAATTTTAAGCTCAATCCAAAAATGAATTTAATATGTTCAATGTGTTTTAAGATCAATGCAAAATAAATATAAAGTTTATACAATCCAAAATGCGTCCAAGCTCCATGGTTCTACTTCTACAATGGCGCTGCAGCCTAAATCGGACCTTGGCCTCCTGATATTCCGGTTTTTTTTTTTTTTTAAGGAACCGAACACAACTTAGGGGGTCACCCTATAATGCTATGCAAAGCTGTGTCGGTATAGGATTTGGGGAAAAAAAAAACTCAGTTTAAAGTAGGTGGAGAGAGACGAAAGTGATGGTGTACATTGCCTTTGAAGCACTGGATGTTGAACTCGTTGGGAAACACTTTGGATGGTAATGTGTTCCAAAGTCTTGATGTTCGGGAAATGAATGACTACCTATATTTCACTGTACGAGAAGGCAAGGGTTTAACGGTGTACTCGTTTGAGCGTTCAGCTTGACGAGTATCTCGGGGAAAATTATAGAGTGGAGGGATGAGTGTGCTTAGTTCCGTACTGCATTTTCCATGGAAGTAGCGATAGTAAATGCTGAGTACTCCGATATTTCTGCGATGCTCGAGAGAATCGATAGAAGACGTGATGGTTTCGTCTTCTATCAGTCGGAATGCATGTTTTTGAATATGGTCGAGCAACGCGAAGTGTGATTTGGGTTCCCCGGCCCATACATGCGAATTGTACTCTAAACGTGGTCTAATGTATGCCTTGCAGATGGTTGCGAGGTCGTTCGGCGTGAAATACTTTTTCCACTTTCGGAGAACACTTAGACGTTTAGAAGCGTCGAGGGCAACATCAAAGATTTGCTGAGCCCAATTCAGGTGGTCATTAATTTTAACGCCAAGAAGTGTGAAGTTATCCGAGGGACAAAGTTGTGTGCCACTAAAGGTCACATTTTGAGATAATACAGGAACATCACGTTTGAGGGATAGATGACAGGCCTGTGTTTTAGAGGCGTTGAACTCTACTCTATTTTTCCTGCCCCATTCCAGGATTAAGTTGAGGTCCGAGTTCAGCGAACGGAATAACTCCATGCGATTGGAAGCAATAGAATACTTGTGTGATTCCGCAGCAGAGTTAAATTCATAGGTGCTATCTAATGGATTGAGAGTAGACGACAGAAGGTCATTGATGAAAACTAAAAAAAGAGTCGAAGATAAAACAGAGCCTTGAGAGACGCCGGAATCTATTGGGAAAGAGTAAGAAGTAACGCCATCTAGTACTACTCGTATAGTGCGTTCAGAAAGAAAACTCTCAATCCATAGAACAAGGGTATCATTAAGACCTATGGCCCTAAGCTTTGCTATGAGACAGTTTTTTTTTTTTACAGAATGGCCTGTGTTATAGGCAATTTCGGCCTTTATGTGCAATGCACAAACACAGTCATGGAGGGAAGGAATTGGATTGAGGAGGTTGGGGAGGGGGAGTGAGAACGACCGTAGCGAGTGGAGAAGCTGGTATATTGCTCAGTTGTACTGGCTGCTTACTGACAAATATTTGCAGATGTTATGGGGGACTGAATGATATACAGCGAACAGAAACCATCTACTGAGTATCTAGGCCTTCTTGAAGTGGAACTGTTTCACTTTTACACCGTTTCCCCATTTTATTGCGAATAATTTTTTATCACCAGTAGCAACTGAAAAATTTGCGCTTAAAAAAATTTCGTCTGGAGTGGGAATCGAACCCACTACCTATTGACTGAGAAGCAAGCACGCTGCCCACTACGCCACGGAAACCTCAACATTCATGGCAAACTCTGTCAAAAGCTTTTGCAATGTCAAGTGCAAGAACTTGACCTTCGCCGTGTTTATGTATGCATGAGTTCCAACGTTCTGTCAAGTAAGCCAGAATATCTCCCGTCGACCTTCCAGAACGGAACCCATACTGCCGATCATGGATTAGCTAGCTATTCTCCAGATATTCAATGATTTTGCGATTGACAGCAGTTTCCATTACGTTCGAGAGCACTGAAGTAATGGCTATAGGGCGATAGTTAGCGGGGTTCGCTTTGCTTCCTTTCTTGGGAATTGGCTGAACATTCGCAACTTTCCACAAACGTGGAAAGCACCGAGAAGAGTAGGAAAGATAGAAAAGATTGCGAAGAGGTTTAGCTAAAGAAGATGAGCACTTTTTAAGGGTAATGGGGGGAATACCGTCCGCACCAGCAGATTTATGGATATTGAGCTCTTGAAGAATCCTAGAAATAAGTCTCGTGCGAAAATGTAGTTTAGGCAATGAGAAACCAGAATCGTTTAGAGCGGGAGGCGATTGGCTTGAAGGTGGAAGGCGTGAGTTTCTAGCGAAACTTGCTGCTAGTAAATTTGCTTTTTCGACAGGATCAATAACGGTACGGTCGCCATCAACAAGAGGTGGTATTGAAGAAGAAATGAAATTGTTGTTGACCGTTTTGACGAATGACCAGTAAGATCTCGAGCCCTTCGGGCACTGAAGGATCTTCCGTCGAAGTTTTTGATCATGCTCAAATTTAACACGGTTGAGTATGGATTTGCAGGCATTTCTTGACGCATTGTAGAGTTCTCTGGTGACAGGTGTTTTATTGCCTTTAAAGGTTTGAAGATGGTCAAGAAGGTTGGAAAAATGTCCTGCAACATCCGGTAATCGAGTGGGCTCATCTACCAGCTGTGTTAAACCATTTATAGAAGCAAAAAGCTCAGTATCACGCCCCTCCTGGTCCGTAGTAGAGGAGTGTTTAAGCCAGGCAATGTTATGAACATTGAAATCGCCCGCGATAACGATTTCAGCGTCAGGGTTTGCAGTGTTTATTGACTGGATAGATTCAGTTAATCCATTCAGTTCTAATAAAGTGTTCACTGCAGTCATTGCTGGGCTTCTATACACATGACAGAAGTACATGACATGTCTTTGGATCAGCAATTTTATCCAAATATAATTAAATTCTGGATTGGAGCAGTTCCCTAAATAGGGAACTAATTGGAAAGACACATCATCGCGAATGTAGAGTACGACACCCCGTTGGTGAAAAAATGCGGGAATAAGGTGATATCCGGGAACAGAATGAAACTGTTCATTTCCCGGTAGCACCTTGCATTCGCCAAGTGCTAGTATATCCGGTCTTTAAGTTTGGGTATGGATATACAGCGAGAGATAGGCAGAGTTCAGTCCCCGAACATTAACTTGATCAATAATGAAGGTACTCATGATCAATAAGACTTTCACTTTAGGGTATAGAGGAGAAAACAAAAAAGGAAAAAATGTAATAAAATACCTACAAAAATACGACAAAAATGAAAAAAAAACTATTAAATTTAGCTAGGACACAAAAAGAAAATTTAAAATTGGATAATAAAAAAAAAAAAACGAAAATAAAAAAGACTAAAGACTGTATAATAAATTACCTAGGACAATACACGAGAAAAAAAAATGTTGCTATAAAATTTGCGCATAAAGCGCAATCTTACGATACTCTAGATGAAATAGAATTTTTTTTCATCCCAAGAAATTTTGGATGGGGAGTGTTAGAAGGGGTGATAGCATTGAACTAATTTTTTCCCCATCGTGCTAAAGTAGCTATAAAAATGTTTTATACAAAATGCTTACTCCAAAAATTGAATGGGGACTGAGAAAATTAGTGAGTTAGATTTAGTGAAAATGTGCAGTTTGTATAGGAGGTGGTAGAAAGAGTGGGGAGATTTTAGTGACTTTTTCAAAAATAACTAGGAATATTATAAAATTGACAACCCTTAGGTTTCACATTAGTACCAATCATACTTTTCAAGAAAATAGATTTTTTGTGAAGTTGTGAAACTGTGTCATATTGTATGGGAGGAGGTAGAAGCAGTGAAGCTAATCAAATATTTTTTTCTGATCTTAGTGATATTACTAATTAAGTATTTATTACAAAATGTGAGCTCTATAAATGTTATATGTACTGAGAAAATCGTCTTAGAGCATTTCATGAAAAAGTGCAGTTTCTATGGGAGGGGTTGGAAGGAAAGGGAGGACGCAAATAATTTTTCTACTGTAGATTTATACCATTATGAAAGTAATATATGACTAATAGCTTTTACACTTTTCGAGTAAATTAATTTATTGTTAAATTGCGAATTTGCGTCATTTTGTATGGGAGGGGGTAGAAGGGGTGAAGCTAATCGTCTAAATTTTTTTCGCCTTACTAACAATTTTAAATAGATATTTGGTGCACAATTTCAGCCCACTAAATTTTATACGCACTGAGTAAATTGGGTTAGAGTAATTCATGACAAGTAAAGTTTGTATAGGAGGTGGTAGAAGGAGGAGGAGGACATGCATAATTTTTATACGGTAGATTGATATTATTATAAAAGTAATATATTCCAAATTTCAGGTTAATAGCTTTTATACTTTTCGAGCAAATCCTTTAATTGTCAAATTGCGCAATTGTGTTATTTTGTATGGGAGGGGGTAGAAGGGGTGGAGCGATTTGGCCCGTTCACGAACTTGACCTTACTTTTTTGTCAATAACAACGTGTACAAAATTTGAAAAATCTAGCTCAACGCGTTCTCAAGCTAGAGAGCGAACAGACGGACGGACAGACGGACATCCGGTTTTGAGATTTTTGAGTGATAATATTAATTTTTCTCCAAGCTTTATTTCTTATCGTTACAAACCTTAGAGCAAACTTATAATACTCTCAGATTTCATCTAGAGTATAAACAACGCTCTGGTAACACCAAAATGAAAACGATGCACAAACAGAAATACAACAAAAGTAATTTAGCTATAACGGAGTTAAACAGCGTTAAACTGTTATTTACCCGTGCAGTACTATGCCTTAGCACGGACAACAACAAAAACACTGCAGACTCCGGAACCGTTAGCTGGTACTTAGCTTCGAAATGCAAATGATGCCGACGCGCACATAATGACATTTTTATACTCTAGATGAAATCTGAGAGTATATTGTGTTTGCCTTACCGTTTGTAACGCTAAGAAATAATGCTCGCACAGAGCCGCCAACGGTACAGAAATATTTGTTGTCGCTCAAAAACTTCGATTCCGAGTTGCTGTCTGTCCGTCTGTCTACAGCATAACTCTCGAACGCTTTGAGCTATCGTGCTGAAATTTGTTGTGTGTCATTTTTAGCAAAAAAGAAACTTTAAGTTCGTGAACGGGTCACATCCCCCCACTCCTTCTACCCTCTCCCATACAAATTTCACGAGATTTCGAAATTTTCAGAAATTTATTTTTCTTTGAAACTATTTCAGCTATCGATTTGAAATTTGGGTTAAAGTATTATGATATAGATGCCATTAATATGACTGAATATTGATCCGATGCCATCACTCCTTCTACCCCCTCCCATACAAATGCATAATTTTGAAAAATGTAGTTTTTCGATTTTCATCGAAACTAGTAAAGTTATAAAAACGATTTTTTGCCAGAATTAATTTTATTATAATTCCAATCGGCATTGAAAAAATTATCAACTTCACCTCACTGCTTCTACCCCCTCCCATACAAATTTCACGAAATTTTGAAATTTAAATTAAATTATTTTTCTTCGAAACTGTTAAGGCTATCAACTTGATATTTCGCATAAAGTACAAAAATAGAAATATCAATAACGAGAAAAAAAATTGTTTTCATCCTTACACTCCTTCTACCCCCTCCCATACAAATGGATCATTTTTGTTAAATGCATTATATCGATTTCCATTAAAATTAGAAAAATTACAAACTTAAAATTTTGCCAGAATTTGTTTTTTAATAGTTGCAATAAATGCTGGAAAATTATCAGCTCAGCTTCCCTCCTTCTACCCCCTCCCATATAAATATCTGTATTATAAATTCAAGAAAAGCATTTCTCCTTCGAATATATGAGAGCTGTCGACTTTGAAATTGAATCAAAGCATAGTGATAAGGGTGATGATAGCAGTTTCAAAATCATCGAAAACGTTCCACTTCCTCTGCCACCTCCCATACAAATGCCACAATTTCTGGAAAACTATGTCCAATTTCTTTAAAAATAATGAAAACTAAAAATTTTAAATTCAGCACGAAATATTGTACATGCTATTTTCGGTGTCACATAGGAGAAATACAAACCCCCCCTCTGCTTCTACCACCTCCCATGCAAAGTCTCTACTCACTTTTCGAAAGAATTTGAGATGACATATTTTCCGGTATATTAAAGTCATTTCCATCTCATCTAGAGTATCATATGATTGGGCTTTAAGCCCAATCGTAATTCTGTTATGTTTTTTATTACTTATTGTGGAAGGGTTGTTAGCCCTTCGCACAACCCTCTTTCTACGAATTTTTCATTTTCGTAGATTGAGGTAACCAAGGTATATATATCCAAGCAGGCAATGTGCTTGAATTATATATTGCGTCGACCGGGAACTCACGACCTTCGCAGTACAAGACCAACATGCTACCTACTAGGCTATACCTTAGCTATGGCTCCATGGTTTCTTCTTGTCAAAAGAGCAAGAGCTCGGTCCAAGTTCTGTGATGCTGGAACACTTGTTTCCGGTATTCATTTGATGTGAAGTTTGTTGTGTTTCTTTTAATTGGCTACTTTCGATTTCCACATTCATATATTTCATCTATACAGGATATCTCAACAGACTAAGGAATTATAAAAAAACTGTTAAACTGTTAAAATTAAATAATAAAGCAAAAACGAAAACAATAATAAAAAAAATGAAAGTAATTACGTAAAAAATTACAAATTTCCTACAATATAGGCTTTAAACTGCGATCGAATATCAGTAAAATCAATAATGTCGCATATCATATTAAAGTTAATTATTTTGTTGAAATAAACTTAGAGGGTCACTCTTTAATGCACGATTGACAGTTAATTCGGCAAAGGGTAAGGGAAACAAGATGGTGTAGGGAAATTAGCAGGGAAACACAGGAGGAAAGAGTTTGAAGTAGCGGTGAACGTTGTTCTTAAACTTGTTGTCATCTAGACGACTAAGAATTTTTATTTCGATAGCGACATATCGAAATAAACTTAAGGAAGCGAAAGCGGGCAGAGAATCACCAAAGTCCATCTCAGTGTCAGTTTCGGTGCCAGTGCGACGCGCTACTCTGATATCTAGCTGCGGGAGTCGTGAGGGCGTTCGTTGCGCCGAAACTAACATAAAACCCATTTGGCCCGTAACAAAAAAAAGAGCTTTCGAGCTTATCGCGAACTTGGATCATGGGCTTTTCACCCGTGAAGACCTAACTGATACGAGAAACGGATACAGCGTGACGAATACGAGAACGAATTTTGGCATTCAAAAACGGACTCTGATTGGCTTGTGGAACGTTCGAACATTAAATGACGGGGGAATAGCTGGGGTCACTCGGTCTTTGCACCGCCAATCAGTCGTCGACCGTGAAATGGAGCACTACAACATCCAAATCTTGGGCTTAAGCTTCCATGGCGTAGTGGGCAGCGTGCTTGCTTTTCAGTCAATAGGTCGTTGGTTCGATTCTCATTCCAGACGGGATTTTTTTAAGCACGAATTATTTCAATGGGCAAAAACGGTGTAAAAGTGAAACAGTTCCACTTCATGAAGGCCGAGGTACTCAGGAGATGGATTTTGTTCGCTATCTATCATTCAGTCCCCCATAACGTCTGCAAATATTTGTCAGTACAACTGAAAAATATATATCAGCTTCTCCACTCGTTACGGTCGTTCTCACTCCTCTTCCCCTACCTTCCTAATCCCATTCCTTCCCTCCATGACTGTGTTTGAGCATTGCACATAAAGGCCGAAATTGCCTATAACACAGGTCGTTCTGTAAAAAAAAAGCAAGGTCACGTAGACGGGATGGTCCTGAGAGTGAAGCCAAAAATGGTGTGGCGGTCGTCCTTACACCGAGAGCGAGAAACCGTTTCATCAGCTGGGAACCAATCTCGGATAGGATTATCGTCGTCAGGCTCAGGATTAGGGTCAGAAACGTCACAATTCTGCAGTGCTACGTACCAACTAATACCGCAACACCTGGTGACAAAGAGGAGTTTTATAGCCAACTGAGTGCCACCTTCGAACGTGTTCCAAGAGGTGATATTATTATCATCTCAGGAGACTAGAACACGTCATGGGGAGGCATGGTGACCCTTGGGTCGATGCGTCACGACCTTGATTTAAGAGACTCGAAAACGGCGAATCATTCGTGGAGTTTTGTAGTACTCGGCAAATGATCTTCGGAGGGATCCTTTTTCCACACAAGAGTCATCATAAAACATCTTGGGTTTCCCCTGATGGTGTTACTCAGAACCAGATCGACTATTTGGCTATCAGTTGCCGATGGAGAAGATGTCCCCTCGATGTGCGAGCGAAACGTGAAGCTGACGTGGGGAGCGATCACCACTTGATGGTTGCCTGCTTGAGATTGTATACAGCAGCTATCCGACGACCACAAATTCTTCAAATGAAGCGCAAGCTTAATGTGGATAAACTCAGAGATCCCAACAAAAAACGCGAATACACCATTATTCTACGTGGAAAATCATCCATATCGGGCGAACATGAAATACGCACACTGAACGCCAATTTGGAAGGCAAAGAGAAACACTTTTTTAACTAGTGCTGAAGAATCTGTGGGATATGTGCAAAGCGATGGGAAACCCTGGATGTCGCAAGACACGTGGGACAAGGTTAGGAATTGGAAAAAAACCAAATTCGCAATCATCTCTCAACCCGATATCAACCAACGAACGCCCGACCTGAGGCAGAACTTCCGCGATGCTCATATACAGCTTAAAAAGGCTGTCAGACGCGACAAGAGAAAAGCCATTGAAGATCTGGCAAACAAGGCAGAATCTGCGGCTTACCTTCAGGATATGGGTTCACTATTCAAAATCATGAAACAGTTGACGAGGTGAGAGATGTCAACGGAACTCTCCTTAATATGTGTGAACACCAGTTGCGGCGATGGAAGGATTACTTCTCTGATATTTTAAACAGGGACGATCCTCCAAATAAGGTGGAGACAGTTTCCGCCATTCGGTCAATAGCGGGAAGGAAAGCTTCAGGTATAGACAGACTATCAACCGAACTCCTCAAAGCGGACCCGGAAATAACAGTCGATATACTCCTGTCACTCTTTACTGAGGTGTGGAATGAAGGAAGATATCGGACTGAATGGAAAGATAACGTCATTGTGAAAATTCCGAAGAAGGACGAGCTTCGAGATTGTGGCAATTGGTGTGGTATATGTGTACGTACCGCCGTATTAAAAATCATGGCTAAGGTAATTCTCAATAGGCCTAGTAATGTCATTGAGGGCACCCTTGACGTTTATCAGGCTGGATTCCGTAAAGGGGCGTCTTGTACCGATCACACAAATACCCTACGGATAATATTGGAGCAGTCAGCCGAAATGGGTTCGCCACTACATCTCATGTTTGTGGACTTCGAGATGGTTTTCGACAGCGTTAAGCGAGATCACATATGGAATGCTTTGCGTAGGAGAGGTATTCCAGATAATGTCATAGCTATGATTAAGGAATCCTACGAAAATGCAAGGTTTCGCGTCTTCAATAGAGGAGAGCTGTCCGAGAGCTTTCTTGTGCGAACGGGTGTCAGACAAGGCTGCATATTATCACCAGCCCTATTTCTGGTGGTAATAAATGACATCTTGAAAGCTGCATTGTAAGGTGAAGATAAAGGTCTTCGATGGAGACTATTTAAGTCACATTGATTATGCTGATGACGTGTGTTTGCTTGCACATAACCGTTCGAACTTAGAGTCAAATGTCCGCTCGTCGCATTCTAAATGCAAAGAGGCGGGATTGAAAATAAATGTGTTTTAAGCCAAGTACATGCACATGGGTCCGAACGCAAGCACACCGATTGTTCTTAACGGCCAAGATGTAGAAGAGGTGCAAGATTTTTGTTATCTCAGAAGCATTGTCAGCATGGACGGCGGAGCCGAAATGGATATTGAGGCTCGTCTAAATAAAGCTCGTCAGGCCTTCGGTATCCTTTCCCCTTTCTGAAGGTTAAAAGAGATCTCCCTTCGCACGAAGCTGCGAGTTTTTGACGCATGCGCCAAATCCGTGTTGTTATATGGTTGTACTACGTGGAAAGTGACCGTACGACTTACCAAGTAACTACAGACTTGCGTGAACCAATGCCTCCGACGCATTTTAGGAATATTCTGGCCAGATGTGGTCTCCAATGACGAACTTTGGAGTACAA
Organism: Chorisops tibialis; assembly: GCA_963669355.1. Classification (NCBI taxonomy): domain Eukaryota; kingdom Metazoa; phylum Arthropoda; class Insecta; order Diptera; family Stratiomyidae; genus Chorisops; species Chorisops tibialis. The sequence continues at coordinate 12,919,189 of OY770265.1, read as the reverse complement.
CTGGCCAGACTAAAATAGGTATTGAGATTCAACGGCGAAAGTGGCAGTGGATCGGTCATACTTTGAGGAAACCAAAGCGAAACATCGCCAAACAGGCTCTGGATTATAATTCTCAAGGAAGACGTTGGGTCGGCCATGTATCACATGGAAGCGATCAGTTGAGCAGGAGGCCAGAGGAATAAACAAGTCCTGGCAACAGCTTAAGGCCGATGCTCAGGATCGCGCCTTGTGAAAGAGAGTTGTTTCTGTTTTATGCCCCTATAGGGGGTCTTAACAGGGATTTGATTGATTTGATAGCCTAAAAGCATTTAAAACAGCCAAGATTATTAAAGGAAGTCGAAGCTAAGGAAGCCGGAGTGGTGTATTGAAACCGTTGGATATAATACCCCCTGTCCGGGGTTGCAGGTTATATAACAGCAGACTTGCTCGTCTTAAATGGCGACTAACTTAACCCCCTGTTGGATAGAGGCAGTAGAGTTCACCAACACTCAGTTCTAGACGGCTTATCAGCCACGTTCGTAAAACCAGTACCACGGATACGAAAAGATTTTACGGTAACAACCTGTGACATTCCAAAACGTACTCCGATTGTCCTCGCGAAAACCAATGGAAGAGAACTATATTTCTGTCCTATGCCACTATAGGGAGTCGTACCAAGCAATTGAACGATTATCTTGGAAGCAAAAGGTAAGCAGATTGTTATTAATTCCGCTAAAACAGAAAACATTTGTTCGTAATAAGTTTCAATTCAGATAACTGAAATAATCGCAAAAACATTTTCCAGTTCCCAATAAAAGAAACAATAAAAATCTCCGATGAACACTTGGATCGTGTAAAATCAATAAATCATTGAACACCTTCGGACTCTTTGGAATCGCACGATTACCGCATTACATCTCATAACAAATTCTGTTTCTGCAAAGCGGTTTCAAAATAAACAAATTTTTCATTGGAACTCTTATCACACAGAAGAAATTAAAATTCTCCACAATTGTATTAAACAATCGTGAAACGATTCGATACAATCCGTAGCACAAAAACATTTAACAATAAGTACATATGGCTGCAGTATGCAACACAAAACCACCTGTACCACGTGGTATTTTAATAATATTAACAAGAATAAAAAAAAATTACCGTGATTTTTCTCTGAACTTCTAAAGAAGTCGTCGTTTCATCATAATTTCGCCGAACGCCAAAAATTCGTGTTATGCAGAAAATTGCACACAACTTTCGGCACTTCCCTTTTCCATATTTTCCATAAATGGAACAAAATTTTCAACAAACGAAAGCTATGGTGTAGCCTAGTGGGTAACGTGTTGGTCTACAATGCGAAGGTCGTTAGTTCAAATCCCGGTCAACGTATAATTCCAGCACACTGTCTGCTTGGATATACCGCGATTACCTCAATCTTCGAAAATGAAAAATTCGCAGATGGATGGTAAGTAATGAAAATGTTAAGGAACCTGAAAATCAGGAGGCCAAGGCTCAATTTGGGCCGCCGTACCATTGAAGATGGCAAAGAGTAAGCAACAACCAGCTCCATACTGGATTTACTGTGTTTAGGTTATATCAAGGGATGTTCGTTATTTCCGCGAAATATCAATGTGCCATCTCTTGATGCTGTAGGTTACTTTCAGTTGCACGTATCGTACTTGAAATAAATAATAAGATACATTCTGTCAAAAAAGTACCGGGCATTGTTCATTTAAAAAGCGCGCGTCAAACATACACTAGGCAGAAAAAGTCTGCGTACACACACAACACATTCAACATATCAATAAAAAACATCGTTTTAAGTAATTTTTTTATTACAAACATAAAACAAAACAAAAACTATGAATATTGTACTCCATAAAAATATTAAAATTAAAAAACGAAAACAAATCCTGAATTGCAACAATAAAAAGTCTGCGTACAAATATTTCTTTTCAAAATAAAACAATTGTTTTTCCTCGTTAATAGCTTGTGGGATATCATCGTCTCTTTATTACTTCCCACAACCGTTTTTGCATGGAATCTACCATCTTCTTAATGAACTCTGGGGTTATTGAATTCCACTCCTGGATCAGGACTTCCTTGAGCATTACCTTCGATCTTCTTGTGTGCGCTCGAATCCTTTGTTCCAAGTGATGCCACAAATGCTCTATTGGATTAAGGTCAGGAGATTGGGGTGGAGTACGAAGCCGATTTTGGGCATTATCCAGCAATCAGAGTCTTAGTACCTCCGCAGTGTGCTTAGGGTCGCTGTCTTGTTGGAAGTACAAGTTGCCGCTTAAGTCCAAATGTTCTGCACTTTTCTTCAAATTGCGCTTGAGAATGTTAAGGTAGTCTATTTTATTCATAACACTTTCAATAAACTCCATTTTTCCAACTCATCCACTAGCCATACTGCTACATGCTTTACTATTGGACAGAGATTTTGTACGGCGAAGGCCGCCCCAGTTTTTCTCCATAAATCTTCCGACCTTTGATTCCAAAAATACAAAATTTACTTTCATCCGAGAAAATAACTTATTACCAAAATTCGTTTGCCTTATTTATGTGCTCCTTAGCAAACGCCAGCCGGTTGAGTCTGTTTACTATTGTTATAAATGGCTTTCTACGGGCAACGCGTCCTTGATACCCATATTTCCCAAGAATTTTACCAACACCATCAGCAGAAATAGACTTGCGGTACTTTACTTTGATGTCCTTTGCCATATCAGCTGCACTAGGATTAGCCTTCATCGTTCGGAGCAAACTCCGAGTTTGCTGAGTGCTCAACTTTGGAGGACGGCCAGATCTGGGTTTTGAAACCAAAACTCCTGTGTTTTTGAAGTTGTTTACGACTCGTTGAACAGATGAATGACTTTTGCTGACTATTGCACCTATTTCACGATATGGCGTACCTTTTTTCCACAAATCCACAATAATTTTCCTTTCCCCAAATTCAATTTTCTTTCCTTTATTATACATCTCTTACTTAACGTTTTTTAACAATTATTTTTAACGTAAACCTGAGATAAAAACATGTTTACCAACTTTCCTATACAAACTTTATTTTTATTAATGATTTAACTGCAACTCAGAGACTTTGACTTCCCTTTATACGGTTTGTACGCAGACCTTTTATTCGTGTAATTTCAGACTATTTTTCATTTCCGAATTTTACCGTTGTTTACAGTACAGTAATTCTCATTTTTGTTTTGTTTTATGTTCATAATGAAGTAATGAAAAATAGGAAAAAAAAATATTTCGGAATAAAATGTTAGAAACGATGTTTTTTATAGATATATCAGATGTGTTGGGTATGTACGCAAACTTTTTTTGCCGAGTGTTTTTTTTTTTTGTGGATTTAAAAAACAAAATTCTAATTAATGGTTAGACGTTCGATGAGCGCACTTGTCACTTATAAGTAAAAAAAAAAAATAAATAAGTTCATATTTTTGGCACTTTTTTTTATTTAATACTTTGTATCCTTTATATTAAAATTCGGCTGGGCATTGAATTTGTTAGATTATTTAGAGAATCCAGGTAAATTTCGGAACAGCACGTGCGTTTACGCTATCAAACTGACGTCCGTTTGCATACACTTTGCTAGCGAGAATCCCCCAAAAGTTCTCAATAGGATTACAGTCAGGACTACAAACGGGCCAGTCAAGTGTGCGAATATTTTTATCCGAAAGCCAATCCTTGGTTTGCCTCGAAGCATGAATGGATGCAATATCCAGTTTAAACTTTGCTTAAACTGGAAGGTATGTAGAGCTTCCTGCCTTTCAGGATAGTTCTCGTGACAAGTGTACAGGCTTTATCGCAGTTGTGTGGAATCAGTGCACAATTTCCAATTAAAGGCATTGAAGAACTCATTTAGAGCTCTCTAATTAACTCTTTAAAAATTCTTCGAGGTTCCTCAACTAGCAGCGGTTTTCGTGCTGTAAATGCAAGCTGTGCACGAATTAGAAAGTGGTCCGTATTTCCAATTGGCGAAGGAGATATTACAGAGAGGGAGTATTCAAATCGCTCGCAACGATTTCTGCACCAGGGTGTGCAGTGAATATGGACTGGATAGACTCTAACTACGGTTAGTCGAATGAAAGCAGGTGGAAGCAAAAGTGTAATTGAGAGCATACCCCGAGTGTGCATCCAGAACCTGTGAATGCTTGTCCGTGTCCGGAGACAGTGGAAGCGTGTCAGATTTCAGACGAGTTGCACGAGGTTGTGCGTGGGTACGGTCTCCCAGGTGCTGCTCCTCTTGACATTCTCAAAATTGGGGGCAAATTTACGAGCCTGGTCATGAAGCTTATTTCGCAGAACCAGCTGATGAGGGGAAAAATTGAAACGTATGAAAAACTTCTGGAAGAAGCGATGCTGGCGGGAGAGCCACAAGAGGTTTGGTGGTGGCCACAGCAGCGAATGAGGGTGCTGTCCCCTGTGCGTCGTCTAAGAAGCTACTCAAGCCAATGGAAACGTTTACCGCGGTGGTTCGGAGCCGAGACGCTAGTCTCCCTCCAGCTCAGCTTGTGGAGAAAGTGAGAAAGGAAGTTGGGCCTTCGCTCGGTGTCAGAATTCATGACATCAGGCAGTTGAATAATGGTGCGGTGATGATCAGAACGCCCATTGAAAAGGAACGTGCCATGGTTGCGGAGAATAAAAGGTTTGGCGAGCTCTCTCTTGAGGTCTCTGTCAAGAAGAAGCTTGGGCCAAGACTTGTGCTCATGGATGTACACACTGAGTACACAGATGACGAGCTCCGGACGGAGATCTATGAGAACAATCTCAAAGAGGCTATGGACCCAGAGACGTTCAAACAGTCGGTCATCCTGGTCAGCCGTCCGAAGAAGACGGGCCAGGACACGAGCAATGTGATCATCGAATGCACCGACCAGGTGGCTGAGTCGCTCTTGCTATTCGGCCGATGTTACGTTAAATGGTTTAGTTACAGGCTGCGAATTCATGAGTCGGTGGGTGAATGCTTCAGATGCCTCGGCTTTGATCACCGAGCGAGGGAATGTAGGGCAACAAAAGAAGTGTACCGACGATGTGGCGATGAAGGCCACATTGGCGCCTAATGTAGGAAGCCTGCGTACTGCCGTAACTGCGCCTTCAAGGGTCATCCAGCGGACCATCTGATGTCGACTCGTTGCCCTATTTTCAGCCGCTTGCTTGAGGTAGTGAATGCAAGGAAATAAAATGGCTGAATCAAAAATAAAGATAAACCAGTACAACTGTTGCGGAAAATTCGCGGTGATGGGCGATCTTGGGGAGTACATGTGCTCGGCGGGGGTCCAAATTGCTCTGTTACAGGAGCCGTTTGCACTCATGGGCCGGGTGCGTGACCTTCCTGGGAGTTTTCGGGTGTTCTCTGATAGTAGTCTGAATGCCTCTATTGTGGTGAATGATGTGAACATGGATTGTATGTGCATTGACGAATTGTGTACTGAATGGGGTGTGTGTGTGGGTATGAAAACGACCTTTGGACAAGTGTATTTCGTGAGTGTGTACTGCAAGTTTGGGGAGCCTCTGGAGAACCATCTAAGGTATTTGGATGCGGTGCTGTTACAGGTTAACAGTTCACCGATCATCCTTGGTATGGACGCGAACGTTACATCTCCGATGTGGCATAAAAACCTGGCATTTCGTGAAACGAAAAGTCACAAAACTTTTTTAAATCTACATAAAGTATCAAAAATTCAAAATTCTTAATGAAAATCCGTTAAATTCAAAATGGTTAAAGTTGACGTTGAATACTGGTAAGTAACTTCTCGATGCGTTTTATTTCATCATCAAGTTTTAACTATAATGTCCTTCATGTGCCCCATTCCGGATAATGCGCTGTCCCGTAGAAGACGGGCCAGGACACGAGCAATCGAATGCACCGACCAGGTGGCTGAGTCGCTCTTGCTATTCGGCCGATGTTACGTTAAATGGTTTAGTTACAGGCTGCGAATTCATGAGTCGGTGGGTGAATGCTTCAGATGCCTCGGCTTTGATCACCGTGCGAGGGAATGTAGGGCAACAAAAGAAGTGTACCGACGATGTGGCGATGAAGGCCACATTGGCGCCTAATGTAGGAAGCCTGCGTACTGCCGTAACTGCGCCTTCAAGGGTCATCCAGCGGACCATCTGATGTCGACGCGTTGCCCTATTTTCAGCCGCTTGCTTGAGGTAGTGAATGCAAGGAAATAAAATGGCTGAATCAAAAATAAAGATAAACCAGTACAACTGTTGCGGAAAATTCGCGGTGATGGGCGATCTTGGGGAGTACATGTGCTCGGCGGGGGTCCAAATTGCTCTGTTACAGGAGCCGTTTGCACTCATGGGCCGGGTGCGTGACCTTCCTGGGAGTTTTCGGGTGTTCTCTGATAGTAGTCTGAATGCCTCTATTGTGGTGAATGATGTGAACATGGATTGTATGTGCATTGACGAATTGTGTACTGAATGGGGTGTGTGTGTGGGTATGAAAACGACCTTTGGACAAGTGTATTTCGTGAGTGTGTACTGCAAGTTTGGGGAGCCTCTGGAGAACCATCTAAGGTATTTGGATGCGGTGCTGTTACAGGTTAACAGTTCACCGATCATCCTTGGTATGGACGCGAACGTTGCATCTCCGATGTGGCATAAAAACCTGGCATTTCGTGAAACGAAAAGTCACAAAACTTTCTTAAATCTACATAAAGTATCAAAAATTCAAAATTCTTAATGAAAATCCGTTAAATTCAAAATGGTTAAAGTTGACGTTGAATACTGGTAAGTAACTTCTCGATGCGTTTTATTTCATCATCAAGTTTTAACTATAATGTCCTTCATGTGCCCCATTCCGGATAATAGCGGATATACTCGGTCGCATACCTTGGATGCGAAACATACACTTAAGAAATTTTTTGTGAGGGAAAAATTTTATGTGGCTTAAATGCCAAAAAAACAAAAAACAAACGAAAGTGAGTGCTCCGACGGGTCTGTGAGATCGGGAAAAACCAACCCCAGATCAGTGGAATCGCCGGCCAGGAAGATGGCAAAGAGCTCCGAAGTGGACTCTGACATGGAATTTATTGATGGCGAAGTAATGCCGCGGCATCTGTCAGTTAAAGAAGAAGTCGAGATTGATAGGTAGGTTGCAGAATACCGCAAGAATAAGCTGCGGGAACTGAAGGAGAAAATGGTGGGTGCCATGAGTAGCGAGTCCGACTCAGACTGCAGTCGCTCCAGACAGGTTAGTCGAATGAAAGCTGGTGGAAGCAAAAGTATAAGTGAGAGCATGTCCCCTGCCCCCCTCCCCAAACTTGCAGTAGACACTCACGAAATACACTTGTCCAAAGGTCGTTTTCATACCCACACACACACCCCGTTCAGTACACAATTCGTCAATGCACATACAATCCATGTTCACATCATTCACCACAATAGAGGCATTCAGACTACTATCAGAGAACACCCGAAAACTCCCAGGAAGGCCACGCACCCGGCCCATGAGTGCAAACGGCTCCTGTAACAGAGCAATTTGGACCCCCGCCGAGCACAGGTACTCCCCAAGATCGCCCATCACCGCGAATTTTCCCCAACAGTTGTACTGGATTACCTTTATTTTTGATTCAGCCATTTTATTTCCTTGCATTCACTACCTCAAGCAAGCGGCTGAAAATAGAGCAACGCGTCGACATCAGATGGTCCGCTGGATGACCCTTGAAGGCTCAGTTACGGCAGTGCGCAGGCTTCCTACATTAGGCGCCAATGTGGCCCTCATCGCCACATCGTCGGTACACTTCTTTTGTTGCCCTACATTCCCTCGCTCGGTGATCAAAGCCGCGGCATCTGAAGCATTCGCCCACCGACTCATGAATTCGCAGCCTGTAACTAAACCATTTAACGTAACATCGGCCGAATAGCAAGAGCGACTCAGCCACCTGGTCGGTGCATTCGATGATCACAGTGCTCGTGTCCTGGCCCGTCTTCTTCGGACGGCTGACCAGGATGACCGACTGTTTGAACGTCTCTGGGTCCATAGCCTCTTTGAGATTTTTCTCATAGATCTCCGTCCGGAGCTCGTCATCTGTGAACTCGGTGTGTACACCCATGAGCACAAGTCTTGGCCCAAGCTTCTTCTTGACAGAGACCTCAAGAGAGAGCTCGCCAAACCTTTTATTCTCCACAACCATGGCACGTTCTTTGTCAGTGGGGCTCTGGAGCCCTATCTAAGGTATTTGGATGCGGTACTGTTACTGGTTAACGGTTCACCGATCATCCTTGGTATGGACGCGAACGCAGCATCTCCAATGTGGCATAGCAAAGTAACTAGACAGGCTACTAGTTACCGTAGCTGGCATCGGGGTGAGGGAAAATTTTTATGTGGCTTAAATGCCAAAAAAACAAAAAACAAACGAAAGTGAGTGCTCCGACGGGTCTGTGAGATCGGGAAAAACCAACCCCAGATCAGTGGAATCGCCGCCCAGGAAGATGGCAAAGAGCTCCGAAGTGGACTCTGACATGGAATTTATTGATGGCGAAGTAATGCCGCGGCATCTGTCAGTTAAAGAAGAAGTCGAGATTGATAGGTAGGTTGCAGAATACCGCAAGAATAAGCTGCGGGAACTGAAGGAGAAAATGGTGGGTGCCATGAGTAGCGAGTCCGACTCAGACTGCAGTCGCTCCAGACAGGTTAGTCGAATGAAAGCTGGTGGAAGCAAAAGTATAAGTGAGAGCATGTCCCCTGCCCCCCTCCCCAAACTTGCAGTAGACACTCACGAAATACACTTGTCCAAAGGTCGTTTTCATACCCACACACACACCCCATTCAGTACACAATTCGTCAATGCACATACAATCCATGTTCACATCATTCACCACAATAGAGGCATTCAGACTACTATCAGAGAACACCCGAAAACTCCCAGGAAGGCCACGCACCCGGCCCATGAGTGCAAACGGCTCCTGTAACAGAGCAATTTGGACCCCCGCCGAGCACATGTACTCCCCAAGATCGCCCATCACCGCGAATTTTCCCCAACAGTTGTACTGGATTACCTTTATTTTTGATTCAGCCATTTTATTTCCTTGCATTCACTACCTCAAGCAAGCGGCTGAAAATAGAGCAACGCGTCGACATCAGATGGTCCGCTGGATGACCCTTGAAGGCGCAGTTACGGCAGTGCGCAGGCTTCCTACATTAGGCGCCAATGTGGTCCTCATCGCCACATCGTCGGTACACTTCTTTTGTTGCCCTACATTCCCTCGCTCGGTGATCAAAGCCGCGGCATCTGAAGCATTCGCCCACCGACTCATGAATTCGCAGCCTGTAACTAAACCATTTAACGTAACATCGGCCGAATAGCAAGAGCGACTCAGCCACCTGGTCGGTGTTTTCGATGATCACAGTGCTCGTGTCCTGGCCCGTCTTCTTCGGACGGCTGACCAGGATGTCCGACTGTTTGAACGTCTCTGGGTCCATAGTCTTTTTGAAATTTTTCTCATAGATCTCCGTCCGGAGCTCGTCATCTGTGAACTCAGTGTGTACACCCATGAGCACAAGTCTTGGTCTAAGCTTCTTCTTGACAGAGAACTCAAGAGAGAGCTCACCAAACCTTTTATTCTCCGCAACCATGGCACGTTCTTTGTCAGTGGGCCTCTGGAGCCCTATCTAAGGTATTTGGATGCGGTGCTGGTACTGGTTAACAGTTCACCGATCATCCTTGGTATGGACGCGAACGCAGCATCTCCAATGTGGCATAGCAAAGTAACTAGACAGGCTACTAGTTACCGTAGCTGGCATCGGGGTGAGCTGCTGAGTGAATGGTTTCGAGAGAATGAGCTCCATATTGTGAATGAGCCGAGTGAATGGTATACCTTCGATGGGGCGAGTGACATAGATGTCACTTGTGTGAATCGGGCAGCATTGGCGTTGCGGTGTCAGTGGAGTGTGAAGCACGGGTGGGGTGTGAGTGATCACAGTCTCATCAAGGTCATATTCTCCTTAGATGAGGCTGTGAGTTTGTCTACGAATGAGAGTTTGCGTATGTGGAATGTGCATAGATGTAACTGGGATTTGTATGTGGAGCGAATGAGAGAGTTAGCGTCAGAGCTACCTCTCAGTGTGTTCAGTGTGCTTGAAGTTGATCTTCAAGTAGAGAAGATCAACGAATGAATGGAACGTGTGAATGAGGGGATGCTTAGGAGGACCCCGCAGGGCGAATCCTAAGCATGTCAAATGGTGGAATACGGATTTGAGCGTGAAACGTACGTGTGTGAGGCGTCTGAGGAAGAAATTCCAACGCGCCAGGCGAAATGGAGCCGCCGATGTTGCCCAGCTCAGGCTCGCCCACCGGCGTGGTATGCATGAGTTTCAAAGGATGATTGAGAGTGTCAAACAGGACGACTGGCGCAGGATTGTGTCCCGAAACTCTGACGACCCTTGGGGTGAAGTGTACAGAGTTTGCAGGGGTAGACGCACTCCCGCCACCATGTCTGGCATCCGTGCAGACGGCCGCAGAACGCCGACATGGAGAGATAGTGTTGAAGCACTGCTGAACGAGCTTTTTCCTGCTGCTGACTCGAGTAACAATTGTGTACCGTATGTAAGTAGAGACTTGCCACCTCTAGACACGTGTGAAGTTCTGGAAAGCATGAAGAGGGTCAGACCCAGGAAATCGCCTGGATTGGATGGCAGCGCATTTGGCGCGCCATTCCAGACTATATCTGGGCGATGTATGACAAATGTGTGAATGAGTGCTACTTCCCTGCTGCCTGGAAGTCTGCGCGTGTGGTTGTGCTGCTCAAGTCGCCTGAGAAGGTGCGAAGTAACCCTCGATTCTACCGTGGCATATGTCTTCTTCCAGTACTTGGTAAAGTGCTGGAGGGGATAATGATCCGGAGGCTCGAGGACCAGGTCACATATCAGGCGATGGACAGACAGTACGGCTTCCGAGCTGGAAAGTGTACTGAGGATGCATGGTGGTATGTTAAAGAAAATGTGCATTCAAGTGAGAGTAAGTATGTGCTTGGAGTCTTTATTGACTTCAAGGGTGCGTTTGACTACCTAAGCTGGGAGAGTGTGATTGCGAAACTTAGGGAAACGGGCTACCGTGAGGTCGCTCTTTGGATGAGCTACTTCTCGGACAGAAAAGTGTGTATGCTGGATGCTAGTGAGTGTGTCTGGAAGAATGTTGAGCGCGGCTGTCCTCAGGGGTCCATCTGCGGCCCATTTATTTGGAACCTCTTGATGGATGAGCTCCTGAGTCAGCTGAAAACCATGTGCAAAGTGTGTGCGTATGCTGATGATCTGCTCGTCCTTTTGGAGGGCATTTCTCTGGCTGAGCTCGAGCGAAAAGGTGCTGCTATGCTTGACGTTGTGTTGAGTTGGGGTGAGAAGGTCGGTGTTCAACTGTCACGGGACAAGTCGGTGACAATGCTGCTTAAGGGCAGATTGTCACAGGGACGACCTCCTGTGACCAGGGCTAGAGGCACGAGCCTGACCTACGCTACAAAAGTGAAGTACCTGGGTGTACACATGGGTGAACGTCTGGCATTCAAGGAGCATCTGCTCGAGCTCAAAAAGCGAATGGCTAGTGTGCTTGATCAGATTTGTCGTGTGCTGAGACGTGAATGGGGCATGAGCAGGCGGGCGGTTCGTGTCATCTACGATGGCTTATTGGTTGCTTGTGCGGCCTATGGGTCGTCGGTGTGGTATGAGTTCGCTTCGCCTGCTTCTGGCGAAGGGATGACTGTGTCGTGTCAGCGTGCTTTGTTGTATGCGTGTATACCTGTATGTCGTACGGTTTCAACCGATGCCATGCAGGTGCTGATGGGTGCTGCTCCACTTGATCTTGAGGTGACACGTCGTGCAACCTTGTTCAGGATCAGAAAGGGACTGCCAATGCTGCTGAATGACTGGGTGACTGATCAAGAGGTCACAACCAGAAGCCTTCGCGAGTGCAAAAGGCTTCTGGATGAGCGCATGGTATCTAGGTGGCAAACTAGATGGGATGAGTCAACTAAAGGTCGTGTGACATATGAGTACATCAAGAATGTCTGTTTTGCCAGAGGAAACCTAGAATTGACTTCAGTCTTAAGCTAGGTTTCCTCCTTACCGGTCACGGTAGTATGAATGCGTTCTTGTATGATAAAGGACTTCACGACAGTCCGTTTTGCCGTTGTGGACTCCAACGTGAAGATTGGAGACATGTATTGTTTGAATGTGTGATGTACTCTGAGTTCAGGGATTTGAATGCGATGGGCGTTGAGTGTGTGAATGGTGATTATACTGTACCACGTCTTGGCTATCAGAGAACAATTTGTCACCATAAAGGAATTCGCGCGCGCGGCCATAAAAGGAAAGAATTGAGTACTGGATTGTCGATATGAATTTGTGTGATTTGATTGTGGCCACTGTCTCGTATGTATGATGCTTTCACCAAGTGTATATGTTTGAGAGAACGAGTGCTACGCAGGGAAGGGAACGACCAAGGTCAATTCCGGTGTAACCTTTGGGGGGTGCCATCCCCACGTATCCCGATGCGGAGTGTCACCAGTCACGAGTTGCAAGGAACTCAACTGGCAGTAATTCTCAAATTACGAAACCTGACCGGAGGTGTTCTGGTACCACGGGTGTCGGGGAGCCCATGGAAGGTTGCTTCCACCCCCGGCAATTGAAGGAGGCCCTTCGGGGAGTATCGTGGTGGCTGTGGTTTACCGCCCACATCGCGGGCAGAGTTCCCTGGAGCTCGACGTGGAGTTGCGTTTTTCCAACCCGGTGCCGTGACCGACAGACTGGCAGAGATTTTAGATAGGTCTCGCATCCACCAGTATGAATGCCAAACTTGCACTTGGTATAGATTGGTACCTCAGGGAGCGTTAATGATTGTCGTCTGAAACAATCCGTGTTGCTAAAGACAACTGTGTGGCAATTCCATATGCGAGTAAGGCACTACAATAAACAAGGTTTAGAGCAATCCTGTCTTCGTGTGAATTCGGCTTCAACAAATATTGAAAAAGCCTGTATCGGAGAAAGCTGTTTATGCTCTCCAGGTTTTGTTAAGCATTTTCTTAGTTTTTTTAGATTGAGTTGGAGAGGTATTAGTAATACCTTTTATAAAACTAGATGCATCCACTTGACCTAATTTTCTTAAGCTCATCTGAGCCGCATAACTTAGCTCTTCTGTTGTTTTGTTAGTCCTTAAGTCTTCCGTTTTCCGTCTTTTAGATCGCTCACTTGATTCCTGAAAAAGCTTTGCTGGACGACCACTTTTCACTTCTAGGAAGCTAGGTATTTTAATTGAACCTGCTAACCATTCACGGTTTTTTTTGACAAAAACTGGTTCCGTACTTCGAGCAGTAGACCAACGAAATCTGAATTGTGATATAAAATGTGAAAGCTGGCGTCTCAAATCCTTGTAGTTTCCCTCGGGGCATTTGGTGACGGCAATCAGATGTTTCTCTAAATATTCCAATTTCTCATCAAATTTTCTGCTATGGGATTCCTTGATTATATCGAACAATGACTTTCTGGTCACTTCTATCCATTTTCCTGTTGAAGTTGTTAACAAAACATTTCTCTTTTATTAATGCTTGCAAAAATTAGAAATTATAAGCACGTGACAAGTTTTTTTTTGAAACAACATATACAAGCAAATGGAATATTTTGGACAAAAGTTTTGATTGATTATCATAATCGACAAATCTAATTTTATAATTCAAAAAGGTTTCCTGCTTCGCAAAGTTTGGAAGTATATATAAAAATTCAAAAACAAATTTTTTTTACGTTACTTTTAACAGAAAAAAAAACGAAATCCTTAGCAGTATGGAATTTGAAATTATATGTAAAATTGTTTACGTACCTTCAAGATGGGAATCCATATCTAACGAATGCAGCAATACACTTCAGTTAACTAAATCCTTTGAAATATGCAACACGCTTTTATAGACGTTGAAAAAAAAATTTCATCTACCCCTAATTAAAATGAATTACCGCCTACGGTAGACACATTTATGGTTCGAACAATGTAAAAATAAACGTCATAAACAGATGAGCCCATCCCTTGGCTATTGTTAAAAAATGATCAGGTATGTAAAACATTGAAATTGGGATATTGGACTTTTGGCCAACTTTTTATACTAAATACTCCTATGTGCGCTGTATCCGTTTTAATATCACGGGTGATAAGCCCGTGATCCAGTGAGTGTCCATTTGCCACTTTTTTTAGGACAAGCAGGACTGACTGTGGGTGTATTCTATTGCCCCCATCCCACAGGTGGTTGGTTAGTTCAGCTCCGTGGAGTCGCTAAAAATCTCCAAAGATAGTTGCATCATTTGGTGTAATCTCATCCTACAACTACCTCACTAAATTAAAAAACTTTTTAGGGTAAAATTTTACAAAAGATACGGGATAATCGTTGCACGACTAGAAATCAGGGTTCAACCCGTGATAGAAAATGACCAGGGTCAACTTTCATAGTGTTCAGATTTCATTGTTGTACATCATTCATAAAAGTTTCCATGTTACGGCATAGACCACAATATGAATGTCATGGCTTACTTTTTTCGCTTATTATTTTTATCTCTACTATCTTCGTTGAAGGTGCACAATTTTGTAAAGAACAGCAACTGTTTCTTGTGTCTCAAATAGAACCCTGCATACTGCTTTTTGATTGTTTCGGGATTTCTATGCAATACGCGCAAAAACTCCATGCAATCTTTGTGCACTACTAACTGGTTGCAACCCAAGGCACTAGCTAGAAATTAGTTTATATAATCTTATGGGGACAGGTATTCTCTACGATCAATTTTACTTGTGAGGGAGTGGGTGGGGGGAATCAAAAATATTGTCAAAAAGCTCTATCGCAAATCACAAATGCATGTGCTTTTCTTGAATGAAGAGAATAAAACTAAAAAAAAGAAAAGCAAGTTGATCGTTACATTACTTAGCACGTTACTTTACTATCTTTGTGGTGGTGCTTAAACGAACAGGTACCCGCACTTAACTTGAGATAAGTTATAAGACTTGAAAAATAACCAAAGCTCTCGAAAGCTTGCAAGCGCACATGAATAGCAATTAAAAAAGAGTTAACATTGCCCAGCGCGTAGCTTTTATCTTCTCCAGCTTGTTTGACCGACGAATAAAGCGTAGAGCAGTAATGATCCTACAGCTAGCACGAAGCGTGTTTGCCATGTAATGTTATCCGAAAAATAATGTAATTTTCGGTTTGTTTAAAAATCGGAACTCAGAAAAGATAAAAAAAGCACTCCGTCGCCGTACTATTGCATTGGATTTTAGTACTCCACGAGCGGCGAGCTCGGCCGCTAGTTCATTCCATAAAACCGCGATACACTTGTTCAATTCTAGCCGCGTAGTAAACACATTTCGCGCGAGATACTCAAGATCGAGATTCGGCTTTAATCCACTTTGACAGACCGGAGCGTACTTTCAATTGTCACCTAATATTTCGTATTCCAATTACGATGAAATTCTTTTATTCAATTATATAATGGCGGTTATCGCGGAATCGTTCACAGTGCTGGCTGGAAACTCTCAATTCCAAGCGCACATCCTGGAGTACAGCATTGCAAAACAATAAGTGTCGACCACGTTTCATTGGGATAAATTAAAAAAAAAATGTTTTTATTGATTGTTATCATGGAAACTGATCATTAAAAATTATGTAATATGTGATATTCAATTAACCGTATATGGATATCATTAACAAACTAATGATTGCACATTCGACAGTATTATTTGACCCAAATTGTGGTACTATAAAATTATTATGTGTGATACATACATATCTGTAGGTTACAGTAAAGATGAATAAATTGTAGTATTGTATTAATGTTTATCACCTGTAGTTTACAAGTGCTATTATACAACATACAAGTGTTTTACGTGACGTGTATTTAAAAAAATAACATTCTTTCTAAATAACATAATAAATCAACTGCTATCAAACAATAAACAGCTGAATTACGTTCAAGGAATATCACTGTTAAAATAATATTAAAAATGCCGGTATTTAATATTATTGCAAGGCGACAACCAAAACTAAATAAAAATGTATGTATTGCATATTATTTTCTATTTTTCCATAGATGTGTCATATAATTTTGCATAATTTTTACACTCTGGATGAATTCTGAGAGAATATTGTGTTTGCCTTACCATTTGTAACGCTAAGAAGTAATATTAGCACTGCGTCGTACAGAATTACTTGCTGTCCGTCCGTCGGACTATCTATCTGTGTACAACATAACTCTAGAACGCTATCGAGCTGAAATGTTTTTTTATCTAAAAAATAAACAGCCAACAAGTCGGGCACAACTTTATTATCCCTGGAACAAGTTGAGGATGCGTGGATAGTCAATATGCAGGTTAGAGTGGTTAGGGAAGACTAAGCGAAAGGGATACGTTCCAGCGAACACCATGTAAAAAAAAGACATGCCACTAATAGTAAAATCGTAGATGTGGGTAGCCTGTTGGTCTAAAATGCGAAGGACGTGAGTTCAAATCTCGGTCGACACATAATTTCAGTACACTGCTTGCTTGGGTATACGTCGGTCACCTCAATCTACGAAAATGAAAATTCGTAGATAGAGGGCTGTACGAAGGGCTAACAACCCTTTCACAATGACAAATAAAATGTTAAGGAACCTGAAGGCCCGATTGGGGTTGTAGTGCTATTGTAGAAGAAGTAGCGAAAGGGAATTCTAGGGCGCAGGGCTGTTGTCAATTTAAAATTTAATTGCGAATACGATAAATAGCTCCAGTAAATTTTTTTTTCTTTTATTTGGGGAACACGTGAGAGCACTGCGACCTTCCCGGGCTATGGTGTGTTTATTGCTCCTTCACCCTACCATAACTCGATAACTTTGGCTAATCTAAGTATCTTTAAGGGAGCCATGTTGACTAGTTCCTGGATAGTAAGGAAATCTTTTCCTAGAAGATTGTGTCTTTTTCTTGCTACTGCTTCACAGTGACATAGGATGTGTTCTGGCGTTTCTGAGTCTTCGAGACAGACGCGGCAGATTTCGGTTTCAGCTAAACCCATATTTTTGAGGTAGTGGTTTACTCAACTGTGGTCCGTCATTAGGCCGATTAGAGTACTAATATCGCTCTTACTGAATTTTAGAATATCCGCCACTTTGTTTTTTTTTTTTTTTTGTGTGATACGATAAATTTTTTGAGATAGGAAGTCTATTCCAGTAGATTTTATGCTCTTGTACGACCCACGTTCTAAGTAAAGGGTTGGAGGGCGTTTTGGTTTTCCCCGTAGAATGGCTCTGATCCAATAGAATTTGCCATTTTTTGCAAGGCGATCAGCCTCTTCATTTCTCTTGATTCTCATATGTCCTGGGACCCACATTAAACTTACGTTGTTCCTTTTTCCCAGGATGTCTAGTTTTTGAAGGTAGTCCCAAACTATCTTCGATCCGCGTTTATCCAATATACACCCAACTCTTTCTTTTACACGTTCTAGCGAATACCGTTTAAAAAAAAACAGTTTAAAAAAAGACATCATCATCAGTAGCGCGACAGCCCAAATCGGGTCTTGGCCTCCTGAGGTCGTCGCCTCCTGAGGTCGTCGCCTCCTGAGGTCGTCGCCTCCGATCGTCTTTTTCCAAAGACCGCGTCATCCAGCTGCTAATTTTACTCTAGATGAAATTTGAGAGTATTATAAATTTGTTACAAAGTTTGTAACTTCACGAAATGAGGCTTGGAGAAAAGCTGAATGATAAAGAAGTTCATATAATCCCCCAAAAATCTCAACACCGGATGTTCTTCCGTCCGTCTGTCCATCCGTGTTCTCTCTAGCTTGAGAACGCGTTGAGCTGGAGAGCTCAAATTTTGTAGACGTCGTTTTTGACAAAAAGTAAGGTGAAGTTCGTGAACGGGTCAAATCAACCCACCCCTTCTACCTCCTCCCATAGAAAATTACACAATTACGTAATTTGACAATAAACGGATTTGCTCGAAAAGTATACCAGCTATTGGCTTGAAATTTGGAATATGTTACTTTTATGATAATATCAATCTACCATATAAAAATTATGTGTGTCCTCCCCCTCCTTCCACCACCTCCCGTACAAACTGCACTTTTTGAAGAAATACTCTATACAAATTAACTCAGCATGTATAAAATTTATCGAGCTGAAATTGTGCAGTAAATTGTTATTTAGAATTATTAGTAAGACCAAAAAAAAAAAATTAGATGATAAGCTTCACTCCTCCTACCCCCTCCCATACATTCTGACACAATTTCACAACTTTAAAAAAAGTCTATTTTCGTCAAAAGTATGTATGTTCAATCAATCACTCAAGTGCCTGTAAATAAGATGTTAGGTATCCAAATCACAGATAACTTATCTTGGAACGATCATATATTTAACATTGCCAAGGAAGTATCTACCTAAATGCTTGGGCTACCTAAAACTATTTAAAAACTTCTTCACCGCCTCTGGGCTATTAACAATTTATAAGGCCTATATTAGACCTCGTCTTGAATTTAATTCCCACCTATGGGCGGGAGCTGCAAAAACTTCTCTCTCCTATCTGGATAGTATCCAGTCTCGGACTATTAAAATTATAGGAGATTCTGACATCACTTCTTCGCTCGACTCGAGCATAACGAACTGTAAGCTCCCTAACCCTTTTGTATCGCTACTAAAAAGGAGATTGTTCGGACGAAATCTTTAATCTCTTGCCCCCATGTATGCCCTTACCCCGTAATACTAGAGCTGCTTCGCGCGCTCGTAAATATTCTCTCAACCCCACCTTCGGTCGCACTGTCAAATTTCGTGATTCATTTTCAAACCGGACTATTCGAATATGGAACTCACTGCCCATCTCGGTGTTCCCGTATAACTAGAACATTCAGCAATTTAAAGGAAATATCCATAGCCACTTCCGTCTCTATCCCCTTAATTCCCAAAAACCAATATCCTTCCCCCCTCACCGGAGCTGTGCTTCAGTACACAAGGGCACCCCTCTAGTTCCGGTGTTACATAAAAAAAAAACCCCCTATAGGGGCATAGGACAGAAACAACTCTCTTCCACAAAGCGCAATCCTGAGCATCGGCCTTAAGAGGTCGCCACGACTTATTTATTCTTCTGGCCTCCTGCTCAACTGCTCGCTTCCATGTGCTACATGGTCGACCAACCCGACGTCTTTCTTGAGGATTATAATCCAGATCCTGTTTGGAGATGTTTCGCAATGGTTTCTTCAAAGTGTGACCGGTCCACTGCCACTTCCGGCTTTGATCTCAATACCTATTTTATTCTGTTCAGTTGTACTCCAAAGTTCGTCGTTGGAGATCACTTCTGGCCAAAATATTCCTAAAATGTGTCGGATGCATTGGTTCACGGAACTTTGTAGTTTCTTGGTAAGTCGAACGGTCACTTTCCACGTAGTTTAACCAATTAACCACACGGATTTGACGCACTTGCCCAAAGCTAGCAGCTTCGTGCGAAACTTAACCTCCAGGAAGGGGAAAGGTTACCGAAGGTCTGGCGAGCTTTATTCAGACGAGCCTCAATATCCTTTTCAGCTCCGCCGTCTATGCTGACAATGCATCCGAGATAACAAAAATCTTGCACCTCTCCCACGTCTTGTGCTTGCGTTCGAACCCATGTGCATATGTATACTTGGTTTTACGCACATTTAATTTCAGTCCCGCCTCTTTGCATTTAGAACGCAACGAGCGAACATTGGACTCTAAGTCCGAATAGTTATATGGAAGCAAACACACGTCAGCAGCATAATCAAGGTGACTTAAGATGTTAAATAGGCTCTATTGAAGAACTTTACCTTCCCCCACCTTCCAGAACAGCTTTCAAGATGTCATTTATTACCACCAGAAGCAGGGCTGGTGATAATATGCAGCCTTGTCTGACCCTCGGGCAGCTCTCCTCTATGTAAGACGCGACACCTTGCATCTTCGTAGGATTCTTTAATCATAACTATGACCTTATCTAGAATACTTTTCCTACGCACAGCTTTCCATGTGTAATCTCGCTTAACGCCTTCTCAAAAGTCCACAAACATGAGATGTAGTGCCGAACCCATTTCGGTGGACTGCTCCAATATTATCCATAGCGTATTTGTGTGGTCGGTACAAGACGACCCTTTACGGAATCCAAGCCTGATACACTTCAAGAGAGCTCTCCACGACAACACTAATCCTATTGAGAATTACCTTAGCCATTATTTTCGATACGGCAGTAAGTAGACGTATACCACGCCAATTGACACAATTCCGAAGGTCACCCTTCTTCGGATTTTCACAGTGACGCACTCCTTCCATTCAGTCGGATATCTTCCTTCATTCCACACTTCAGCAAAGAGTGGGAGGAGCATGTCGGCTGTTATTTCCGGGCTCGTTTTGAGGAGTTTGGTTGATGGTCCGTCTATACCTGGGCTTTCCTTCCCGCCATTGACCGAATGGCGGAAACTATTTCTTCCTTATCTGGCGATCGTCCCTAATAGAGGATTGTTGCGGTTGGATGTTTGGTAGTTGTTCTGTTTCTGGAATATCTGTTTAAAATATCAGAGGAGTATTTCTTTCATCGCCGCAACTGGTGCTCACTCATATTAAGAACAGTTTCGTTGATATCTCTGATTGGCGGTGCAATTCATTTTCGTCAACTGTTTTATGATCTTAAATAGTGCACTCATATCTCCAAGGTAAGTGTCCTTGTTGGCCAGATCTTCTATGGGCTTTCTCTTGTTGCGTCTAACAGCCTTTTTAAGCTGTAGATGAGCATCGCGCGAGTTCTGCCTCAAGTCGGATGTTTGTTGGTTGACATCGGGTTGAGAGATGATTGCGAATTTGGCTTTTTTGCGAACACCAATTTTGTCCCATGTGTCTTGCGGCATCCAGGGTTTCTCACCGCACCGCACATATTCCACAGATTCCTGAGCACTAGTTGGAAACGTGTTTCTGGTTGCCTCCCAATTGACATCCAGTGTGCGCATTTCATATTCGTCCAATGTGAATGAATTTTCGCGTAGAATGGTGGTGTACTCGCATTTTTTGTTGGGGTCTCTGAGTTTATCCACATTAAGCTTGCGCTTCATTTGAAGATTTGTGGTCGTCGGATAGGTGCTGTGCACAATCTCAAGCAGGCAACCATCAATTGGTGATCGCTCCCCATGTCAGCTCCACGCTTCGCTCGCACATCGAGGAGACATCTTCTCCATCGGCGACTTATAGCTAATTGGTCGATCTGGTTCTGAGTAACACCATCAGGGGAAACCAAGGATCTTTTATGTGGTCCGATGACCATTTTCCGAGTACCACGAAAGTCCACAAATAATTTGTCGTTTTCGGGCCTCTTAACCCAAGGTCGTGACGCGTCGACTCAAGGGTCACCATGCTTCCCTATGACGTGTTCTAGTCCAGTGTTGTCAGAGCCAACCTGGACATTCATATCTCCTGAGATGGTAATAATATCGCCTCTTGGAACACGCTCGAAGGTGGCACTTAGTTGGCTATAAAATTCCTCTTTGTTACCAGGTGTTGCGGCATTAGTTGGTGCGTAGCACTGTAGAATTTTGACGTTTCTGACACTGGTCCTGAGCCTGAGCCTGACGACGATAATCATATCCGAGATTGGTTCCCAGCTGATGAGACTGTTTCTCGCTCTCGGTATTAGGACAACAGCTGCGCCATTTTTGGCTTCACTCTTAGGACCAACGCTTGGAGTTCATTCTTCTCCTGATCCGGTCCATCCCGAGATTTGAATGTTATAGTGCTCCATTTCACGGTCGATCACCGATTGGCGGTGCAAGAACCGAGTGATCCCAGCCCTTCCCCCGTCATTCAATGTTTGAACGTTCCAGAAGCCATTCATAGTCCATTTTCGAATGCTAAAAGTCGTTATGTTACTGATCTGCAATTTAAAACATGCCAAAAGCATTACTTTTATTTTTCGTTAATGCGCAACCCGACTTATTTTGCGTCTGAGATTGACAAATACCTTAGTTTAGTTTATTTATTCATTTGGTTTAACACAATTAAGATACACGGATCAGGAAATCTTTTTTTTTCAAGAATCTTTCGTTTGCGTGATAGCGGCAAATTAACAATTCAGTGACTCATTCAAAATTAGTTCTACATTAATAACAGTTAATCAAAAGAAGAATAGAAAAAAAAGAAAACAAAAACAATAAAAATTTAATTAGAAAAGAACAAAAGCCTGGATTTCAACCTCCCAAGTATACTCTGAGCCTCCTGTAAAAATCACCATCCCCTCCTGATCTACGAATTTCGACTGGTAGTTGATTCCACTAGGGTATAGCCTAGTAGGTAGTGTGTTGGTCTTGTAATGCAAATGTCGTGAGTTCAAATCCTGGCCGGCGCAACATATAATTCCGTCACATTGCCTGCTTGAGTATACCTTGGTCACCTCAATCTAAGAAAATGAAAAAAATTCGTAGAAAGAGGGTTGTGCGAAGGGCTAACAACCCTTCCACAATAAGTAATGAAAAATGTTAAGGAATCTGAATATCAGGAGGTCAAGGTCCGATTTGGGCTGTAGCGCCTTTGTAGAAGATGTAGAAGTTGATTCCACTGTTAAATGACATAAACAAAGAATTGTCTCTGTGAAACTAGAGATAAGAACTGAGGTGTTATTAGTTGATTAGCCCTGGAAGACCTGGTGAACGTAATTCATTAGAAAAGATACTCAGGCCTTTTGAAATGAATTATCTTGTAAAGAAATATCAAGCAGCGATATGGAATATAGCGTTCTAGAGAGAAACCAAATACATTATCGGCATAAGGAGAGACATGGTAAAATCGTCGCAAACTATAGATATAACGAATAGTAGAGTTGAAAGTTACATTTCTGCATATAGAATCTAGTCTACAGAAATTTTCATGCCCGTATATCAAAATTGGTATTACTAAAGTTTTTACCAGAAAAAGTTTGACATCTACTGGTACATACCTACATGTGCTAAATAAGGTTCGAAGAATCCCTTAAAGTTTTCTTATTTTGGATAAAATATGATCGCAGGGTGGTGTTAAAAAAAACCCAAGATTCTTAATGTTTCCACATATTCGATAACAGAGTTATTGAGGATGACAGCAGGGAAATACGACAAATCAAGCTGCGTTTTGTATATTACGATACTTTTGGTCTTAGATGAGTTGAGTTTTAGAGAATTCATTTGTGCCCAATTACTAATACGAGTCAAATCTTCGTTAATGCGACTGGTTGCTTTTTCCACCAACCCAAGCGGATAACTAAGCTGTAGTTGCACATCGTCAGCATACATGTTGATATCGCACTGTTTTATAAAGAATGGGAGGCCATTGATATAAATAGCGAAAAACAAAGGACCAACAATACTTCCTTGCGGTACACCACATTTTGTTTGTAAAAAAGGTGAAAATTGCTCATTGACTAATTAATGATTTAATCAAAGCGGTTGAACAAGTAGAAAACTGATAATAGTTTAGAAGTTTGTAAGTAAGGATATTGTGATCAACTTTATCAAACGCTTTGGAGAAATCCAACAAAGTAAGCGTGGTCACACGATCATTGTCCATTTGCACTCTGATATTGTCAGTGACATTAAGTAGTGCAGTGATACAACTATGGTGGGGCCGAAAACCTGGTAGTAAATCCGATAGTAGATTATATTCGCTGAAGTTGTATGATATTTGCCTATTCATAAGTTTTTCAAAAACTTTAGAAGGATTAGGCAAGATGGCAATCGGTCTGTACTCTTGTTGAGAGGTTTCTTAGGAACAGGAATAATTTTAGATTTTTTCCACGCATCAGGAAAATTGATGAGTGAAAATTGTGTTAAATATGTGTATCACAACGGGGAGTATGTAAAGAATAATAAGCTTATCAAATTTCGGGTGAATACAGAGTAGGCCATTTAAAGTTGAGCCATTTCTTTCTGAAAAAAGGAACATAAAAAAAACAATTTTTTTTGTCCATTTAAAAAATCATTTATTTTGGTCCAAGGATATTAGTTACAGCTAATTTTTAAAAATGATATCACGTAAATGAGCACCTTTAGTTTTGGCAGCCAAATGCACTCTTTTTTCGGCATTTTCCATGACTTTGGCCAATGTTTCGGACGATATGGCGGCTATTTCACGTCGAATGTTGACTTTCAGTTGTGGTGAGGTCTTTGGCTTATTAACGTATACCTTGGATTTCAAATAACCCCACAAATAAAAGTCTGGTGGCGTCAAATCTGGTGATATCGGTGGCCAATCAAAATCACCATTTTTCGATATCAATCGCCCGGGGAACAACGATCGCAATAAATTGATTGTCGCTCGAGCTGTATGGCATGTAGCCCCATCCTGTTGAACCAGAAGTTATCCATGTCATTTTCACGAATAATGGGCATCGCAAATTCCGTCATCATGGCTCGATACCGCTCACCATAGACTGTTGGCGTGGCTCCATCAAACACCGCACCAAACTGTAACTTTTTGATCGTAAAGAGGCTGTTCTTGAATTAATTGAGGATGTTCGGTGGCATAAAATCGACAATTTTGCTTGTTTACGCCTCCATTCAACGAGAAATGTGCCTCGTCTGACATGATGATTTTTCGCCAAAAGTCAAGTTCGTTTTCAGTCATTTCGATGGCACATTTGGCAAAATTAAGGCGTCGCGGTATAAATTGTCTTCGAATAACGCTTCCAACGCGGTATGACATTAGTCGATCAGTCAGCGCGGTCTAAAATGACAGGGTTGCCAGATGGATCAACATTAAATGGCCTACCCTGTACTGTCCAAACCTAAAGCGTCAGATATATACCTTCTTAGCACTAGGGAAGGATCTTGCTGGATGTTAATGTCAGCGTATGCTATTATTGCAGTTGGTTGTACTTGAACGGCAGTGTTCCGTTGGTGTCGACTGGGATTTTTCGGACAGCATACTCTAGTGCCAAGTTTAAGAGCAAAAACTACAATATCGAGAGTACAAATTGTGACCCGCCGTTTCCCAATAGATGGCGCCAGCAGTAAATGCTGATGAACAATGGCGGATCAGAAACGTCACGTGGTAAACTTAAGCATCTGTCAATAACTGTTCATCACTCGATTTAATAAGTTTTATCGGCGTCATACACTTTCCTGTGCACGAATATGTCGAAATTCGAGCCAAATAAGCGTCATTTGCGGGAAGTTTCACTTTTAATCTTCAATTTCAATAAATCTGAGGCTGAGACGCAGCGAATGATTGTTGAAACTTATGGTGAGGGTGCTATTAGGGAAAGAACGTATCGTGAGTGGAGGACCGGCATGGCAATGGAAGAGAGAAAATTATTGTGAAAAATTGTGAGCTATTGAAACGGAGCGAAACCGTAGCGGGGATCACTATCATTTACTGATGCGTTTGAGTCGAGCATTGCAGGAGAAACGGCCACAGTACCAAGAGAGACACGACAAAGTGATTTTGCTGCATGACAACTTTCGGCCTTATGTTGCTTAGGTTATGAAACCTACCTAGAAATACTGAAAAGGGACGTCCTACCCCATCCGTCGTATTCTCCAGGCATCGCCCCTTCCGACTACCAGTTATTCCGATCGATGACGCATGGTTTGGCTGAGCAGCACTTCGATTTTTATGAAAAATCCAAAAATTGGGTCGATTCGTGGATCGGCTCAAAAAAGAGAGCAGTTTTTTCGACGCGGAATCTGTATGCTGCCAGAAAGATTGGAAAAAAGTTGTGGCTAGCGATGGGCATTTCTTTGAATATTAAATTGATTGATAGTTTTATGGACATTCTAAATACGTACATACCACCAATCTCTCACCTTCCTCCGCAAGTAAAATCCTTCGAACGTCAATGATGTCGAATGCATTACCATTAAGAACAACGTCCACCGCCATTTCAGACTTTTTTTTTTAAAGTACCAAATTGAACTTAGTAGCGTACAGTCCAGTCGGTTTAGGAAGGGATGAAACAAGATGAAAATAAAAAAATGAACAATTAATTGAATAAGGATGGACAGGATAAAAGAAATCGGTTAATGTTGCCTTTAAATTGCGTGACGTTATAATTACTAGGAAAAACGGCCGCGGGTAGTGAATTCCACATTTTGGATGTTCGAGGTATGAACGACTGCCTAAATTTCACCGTACGTGATTTGTGTGGCTCAACCGTATACTCATGAGCGCGCTCAGCAGCACGAGTATTGCGCGCGAACTTATATAAGGGAGGGATAAGACGACTAATCTCAAGGCTACAGCGGCCATGGAAGTATCTGTAGTAGAGGGTGAGTACTCCGACATTTCTGCGATGTTCAAGGGAGTCTATAGAAGCCGTTATGGTATCGTCTCCAATAAATCGAAGCGCAAAACTTTGAATTCGATCCAGCATCTTTAGATGAGTTTTGGGTGCTCCAGCCCAGATATGCGAATTGTACTCGAGTCGGGTCCTTATGTATGATTTGTAGATGGTTTCAAGATCGGATGGTGTAAAATATTTCTTGCACCTTCGGAGAAAGCCTAAGCACTTGGAGGCGTCTAAAGCTACATTGTCGATGTGCTGGCTCCAGTCAAGTTTTTTATTAATGTGTATACCCAGCAGGTAGAAATTCTCCGAAGGATCAAGTGTTACACCATTAAAGATAAGGTCAGGTACCGTCGTGTCGTATTTGAGAGAAAGATGACAGGCTTGTGTTTTAGTGGCATTAAACTCTACTCGATTCGCTCTGCCCCATTGCAGGATTGTTTTGAGGTCAGTGTTTAATGAATTAAATAACTCCTGGCGCTTAATAGTCACAGAAAATTGGTGCGCCTCAGCAATTGAGTCGAGTGTACTGTCACCTGCGAAGCTGTGAATTGGGTTGAGAGTCGACGACAAAAGGTCGTTAATAAAGATTAGAAATAAGTTAGGTGATAAAACGGAGCCTTGAGGGACGCCGGAATTGATAGGAAAGGGAGACGAAGAGACGCCATCTAAAACAACTTGTATGGCGCGCTTCGATAGGAAATTCTCAATCCATAACAAAAAAGAAGTATTAAAGCCAAATGCTTTTAGCTTAGAAAGTAGGGATTTATGCCAAACTCTATCAAACGCTTTCGCAATGTCTAATGCAAGTACTTGGCCTTCGCCAAATTTGTGTATGCAAGTGTTCCAGCGTTCGGTTAGGTATACCAATAGATCACCTGTGGATCTTCCCGACCGGAAACCATATTGGCGATCATCTATAAGTTGATTGCGCTCCAAGAATTGCATGATCTTGAGGTTGACAGCAGTTTCCATAACTTTTGACAGCACGGAAGTGATGGCTATTGGGCGATAATTAGCGGGGTCCGACTTGCTTCCTTTCTTGGGTATAGGCTGCACATTCGCTTGTTTCCAGCTATTTGGGAATTTTCCTGAAGAGTAGGATAGGTGGAAAAGGTTGCGAAGAGGTTTTGCCAAAGATGAGAAGCATTTTTTAAGAGTTAAAGGGAGAATGCCGTCAGGACCAGAGGATTTATTGATATTGAGATCCTGAAGAATTTTAGCTATGACGCGAGTGCGAAACTTTATGGCACGCAATATGGTACCTGTAGGCGATACAGTTACTCCCCTCCTACGTTTCCCTTCTATCTTCCCTATTACCATTTGTTTCCCTTACCCATGTCGATTTACTTTATATGTGACCTACCCCCAATTACTTATTTTTCTCTCTTGCACTTCATTTTGTCAATTTATTTTTCCGTGCGAAATTCCCGTATTTATTCCTTTAATTAGACACTACATCCGCACGAACCAACAACGGAACGTAACTTGACAAAACAAAAAAAAAACATCGCATCCAGATTTCACACTCGCTAATTTGAAAGCAAACTTCAAAACCGCTGCCATTTACTCTCGATCTAATTTCCAAACAAAACAACGAACAAAAAACAACAACATACACTTTCTATTTATTATAAAGGGTGTATAAACAAGAGGTGTAAGATTTTTTTTTTTTTTTAATAAAACGAACAATGTCTTTGAAATTTGTACTGCACTATAAATTAGACACGTGGGGATTATGTACGGAACACAATGTCTGTCAAATGGCCGCCTCAGCTTTGCTTACAGACCTTCATCCTTTTCTCGAAATTTTCGATAACTATATCGCATAATTGGGGCTCTATTTCGGCGATGGCGGCTTCAATGTTCACATTCAGAGTTGGAATTGATTGCGGATGGTTAGCGTAGACCTTACTCTTAACATAACCCCGAAGAAAGAAGTCTAACGGTGTTAAATCGCACAATCGTGGTGGCCAATTCTACTTTTACAATGGCACTGCAGCCCAAATCGGACCATGGCCTCCTGACCTTCAGGTTTCCTTAACATTTTGCATTATTTATTGTGGATGGGTTGTTAGACCTTCACGCAACCCTCTATCTAAGAATTTTTCATTTTTCGTAGATTAAGGTGACCAAGGTGCATATATCAAAGCAGGCAGTGTGCTGGAATTATGCGTCGACCAGGATTTGAACTCACGACCTTCTCATTGTAGACCAACACGCTACCCACTAGGCTACACCCTAGCTTGGCGGCCAATCGGTGTATATAAAACGCGAAATTACGCGACCAGGGAGCATTGTGCGCAATAACTCGTTTGTTTCGGAACTTGTATGGCATCATCCTGCTCAAATAAGAGGTCGTCCGTGTTGGCTTCTCCCAAATCACTCGCGGGTTTTCCGATCCCCAAATGCGGCAATTTTGCTTATTAACGTAACCGCCAATGTGAAAATGAGCTGCGTCAGAAAGCACGATTTTTTTTGCGAAAATCACCATCATCATTCATGTTTTCTCAATCAGAGAACGTACGGCGCTGCTGGTGGTCCGTTCTTGAGTCAATTCGACCTTGTACACATGCAGAGCCTAATCTTTCGTCAATATTCAATGCAGCAGGGATGTGGAGAGGTCGAGCCCTTGAGCACGGGGACGAATTGAGGTGTTTGGATCGTTTTCAACAGTTTCCATCACTGTGGTGATATTTTCGATCTAACATCCTGGGCGAAGTCGTTTCGGTGTCTCCATATCTTGCACTGAGCTAGCCGCTTGGAATATATTGATAAGGTTGCGAACACACGTCTCAGAAGGCATATGACTACGATCAAAATTTGCTGCAATTTTGCGCATCGTAAATGCGATTAAAAGCGAATTTTCGTAATGAAATTCAACAATTTCTATTTATTTCTTTCACTGTGTAGCATTTTATGCTAAATTTCTCGCGGATTTAGATGACAAATGTCAACATTTAACAACTGCCAAGCGACCAGATGTCAAATAATAGGCCTTTCTAACCCTACACCTCTTCTTGATACACCTTTTATATTTGATTAGATTATAAAACTTCTAAAATCCGCCCGCGATCTTCCGATTTAAACAATCCTGATACCCTCATTATCTTGTTTATTCCAGTTCATAATTATTTCGATCTTCGCAAACTTTTCCCGGCAAATCTTTCGTTCTTCTTGTATGTCACTAGCGATCGCCCGCGACTTTGTCCGCGTAAGAATCACAAAATAAGCAATTTTTGAGAATGTATTTAGTAATACAATATCCAAGATATATAAACTGATTAGTTTAATGGCCCTTTGAACACAATGTTTTGTAAAATACAAAGTCGCGGGCGATCGCTAGTGACATATAAGAAGAACGAAAGATTTGCCGGGAAAAGTTTGCGAAGATCGAAATAATTATGAACTGGAATAAACAAGATAATGAGGGTATCAGGATTGTTTAAATCGGAAGATCGCGGGCGGATTTTAGAAGTTTTATAATCTAATCAAATATAAAAGGTGTATCAAGAAGAGGTGTAGGGTTAGAAAGGCCTATTATTTGACATCTGGTCAACAACAACAAAATGTTGGAATCAGAACCATAAATTATTAAGAATGAAACCACGATACTCGCATTTGTGTGAGACAGGCTCGTGATCAAATCAATCCCATGATTTGAGATCATATAAGTATAGAAGAGCTTTAAGGACATGTGAATAGTTGTAGCTTGTGTTAATTATGAAAAGACCAAATAAAATAATGTTAAGCTTTAAACCATAACAGGACTACGATTGTGCATAAAGCCCAATCATAAGATATATATAGGGTTTTCCAATAAGAGGTGTTATTTTGAAACTTTTCCCGTAAAAGACCAATGGTTCGGTGCTCGTGTGGCACGTAGCGCCGTCTTGTTGAAAGTAAACGTTGTCCAGATCAATATCATCCAATTCCGGCCATAAAAAAATCATTAATCATCTCTCGATAGCGCAATCCATTCACCGTAACTGTTGCTCCAGCCTCATTTTCGAAAGTAAGGACCATAAACCGCACCAAACAGTCACACGTTGGGGATGGAGAGGCTTTCAACAATAACTCTTGGGTTTTCCGAGCCCTAGATGCGACAGTTTTGCTTGTTGACGTAGCCACCGAGGTGGAAATGGGCCTCATCAGTCAAGAATAGTGAATTTTAATAATTTCAATGCGTTGTTGAAGCCTGTATCGTTCCATTTTTATTAATGGCGTAGTTTCTACTTGTCAAATGTCAAAAAATGACAGCTTCAAAAGTGACATCTACCGAAATAGCGGGCTATTCAAAATAACACCTCATGTAGAAGAACCCTATACTATAGATGAAATCGAAATTTTTGTGATGTTAAGAAATTTTGTATGGGGAGTGGTAGAAAGGATCGCAGTACTGAGCTAATTTATTTCACATCATTCAAGAGTAGCTATAAACATGTTTTGTACCAAATTTAAGCTTGAAAAATTGAATAGGTACTGAGAAACTTAAAGTATTCGATTTGATGAAATTGTGCAATTTGTATGGTAGGTGGTAGAAGGAGTGGAGGGTTTTTGGTAATTTTTCGACAAACAACTATAATCATAATTAAATTGATATGTTTTGAATATTAGATCAGTAACGTTCACAGTTTTGAAGAAAATCGAATTTTTGAAAAGTTGTGAAATTGTGTCGCATTGTATGGGAGGGGGTAGAAGGAGTGAAGCTAATCAGTTAAATTTTTCCCGATATTAATAATAATGCTAATTAGGGATCCCGGTCGGCGCAATATATAATTCCAACACACCTCAGTCTACGAAAATGAAAAATTCGTAGATAGAGGGTTGTGCGAAGGTCTAACAACCCTTCCACAATAAATGATTAAAAAATGTTAAGGAACCTGAAGATCAGGAGGCCAAGGTCCGATTTGGGCTGTAGCGCCATTGTAGGATAGAATTAGGGATTCCATACAAAATTTTAGCGCGATGAAAGCTATACGTATTGAGAAAATTGGATTAGAGTATTTCATGAAAAAGTGCACTTTGTATGGGAGGTGGTGGAAGGAGTGAGGTGTTCTTAGTAATTTTTTGAAAAACAACTACAATCATTATTCAATTGATATACTTTTAATTTTAGATCTGTGACTTTCACACTTTCCAAGAAAATCGAATTTTTGTAAAGTCATGGAATTGTATGGTGTGCAGTTTGTATGGGAGGTGGTAGAAGGAGTGGGGAAATTTAAAAACTCTGTCTACCAAAAGTTTGCATTTGTAATGGTAATAATATATTCTAAGTTTCAATTCAGTAACTTTTATAGTTTCCAAGAAAATTTGATTAATATATATTTTTGAAAATGAGTCACTTTGTATGGGAGGGGGTAGAAGGCGTGTGGGTAGTGACATAAAACCAAAAGCAGATTACATCCCGGAGCATATCTAATAAACTGAAAGTTTCGTTACAATCGATTGAGCCGTTTTTGCGTGAAAGCCGGACAGATATACAGACAGACAGACAGAGAAGAATTTTAAAATCGTTTGTTTCTGTTTAGTTATTGCTAGAATAAAGCAAAAAACTAACTTATAGCCATTTCTAAACAAATAACAAACAGACACTACAATTATATGTATATAGATTTCTTCAACCGTTCATTATCGAGCCAACCCATCTTGTGTTAACTTTTGATCCGGGAAAACTCCCGCCAAATAACGTATTTCGTACTCCGACTTTTTATTCGTGTACATTCCTTTGTCAATTTTTACCCGTCGTGGACTTTTTCTTACGGCTCGCGCACTCTTCTTTGTGATTTTTCTGCTTGTTTAGTTGTTGCTTTCTTCCCGTATACGAACACCTGACTACAGTGGCTCACAGCTTATTTCGTGCAGTGCTATATTTAATCTATAGAACGCTGTATCTTAAAAACGAATTAGAAAATCATGGAATTTTGAATGTTGATATAGAAAAACATGCGTATTGATTACAATAAATAAAAAAAAGTTTACAAAAATAAATTCTGACACTCATAAGGCTGAAAAGACCGATGGTGCAGCAGAAACGCAGGCCACAGCTTATTTCATGCAGATACTTGTCTCCACTTCTGTCCGATCGTGTCGCGCTGTATAACGGGACTTTCTTTTTCTTTACTTTTTGAAGAATTGGCAACTAGCTGTAGTCAATATTTAGTTTGATATTTTACGTGTAAAGAACAAGAAGTGCTTTTTGAAAAAATGTGTCGTCGCACGACAATTGAGCAGCGAGAATTGATGATAAGTCATTTCAAGAACGGGCTAGCCCTGTGGAAAATTCCTCAATTTGTTAATTTGAGTTTCACCACAGTGCAGAATGTCATTGAACGCTTCGATAAGGGCAGAAGGGCGCCAAACAAAATTTTCAACTCGTCTGACGAACGATTTATTGTACGTAAAATCAAGGCGAACCCAAAGTTAACAGCTCTAGAACTAGTCGCGGAGATACAGCAAGGACTAGGTAAGTCATGCAGTGCAGAAACTGTCTGCCGCGTGCTCCGAGACCACAACTTCAATGGTCGAGTAGCTAGGAAAAAAGCCATTCATAAGCAGAAAAAACCAGCTGAGTCGCCTTGCCTTTGCTAGAGAGCACGTCCGAAAAAATTCGGACTTCTGGAACAGCGTCATATTCTCAGACGAGTAGATTTAATATCTTTGGCTCTGATGGCATGGCGGAAACCTAATACTGAGCTAAAAAAAGAAAATTTTAAAGCTACAGTGAAGCATAGCGGCGGAAGCGTAATGGTTTGGGCCTGTATGTCGGCAGCCGGGATTAGAAATTTGGAGTTCATTGAAGGTCACAAAACCATGTACCTCAACATTTTGAAAAAAAATTTGAAATTCCAAACACATTCCGTTTCTACCATGACAACGACCGTAAGCATAAGTCTGGTATTGTGCAATCTTGGCTGATTTGGAACTGCCCGCATGTTATGTCCCCGCCGGCAATTTTGGAAAATAATATTCGGAAATATAATATTTCCAACAAGGAACAATTGAAAAACAACTACTTTGGAAGAGTGGACGAAAATACCCAAAAACTTGTGGATTCTATGCCAAAGAGACTTAAAGATGTAATAAATGCAAAGGGCTACCATACCAAATACAGAATTTTGTATAAAATTTAACTTTTTTCTGTAAATCAAGGCCCAAGTTTAAGCGCATGAAATAAGCTGTGACATAGAATTAAGCAGTATTTTCATAATTTTTGTTAATTAAGTATTACAAACAATAATTGTGTTTTTTTTTGAAGTTAAACAATAAATATTTGTTTAAAACATGACATTGAAATCTTGTCAATATTTTACATAGTTTTCCAATAACAGCGTAATAAATTTCAAATTTGTAGCTGCGAGAAATAAGCTGTGAGCCACTTTATGTGTGAACTGTGTGTGGGTTTTTGGTCATTTTACTTTATTATTCAAATAATGAAGTATTGTGATCGACTTGGACAAAAACAAAAAAGTGCTACCCTGAAATTTTGGTTTTTCGCGTTTCATGACTAAATTAGCCCTAAAATGCAACATAAAAAAAACATTACAGGACTAAGATTGGGCGTAAACCCCAATCGTGCGATACTCTAGATGAAAGAGAAATTTTTTGATTTTAAGAAATTTTATATGCGAAGTGGTAGGAGCAGCATTGACCTAATTTTTTCATAGAGTTGCTATCAAAATGTTTTAAAAGTTAAGCTTCAAAAATTTAATAGATACTGAAAAAATTGGTTTATTGCATTTAGAGAAATTGTGCAGTTGTGAACTGTAGTTCTAGCTAGCAAGCCAAAAAGCAAGATACAGTCACTCACAGCCTAAATGATGCACTTACAAAATTACTTAATTTTGATGGAATGCTAGCTCATATAATGAAATATCGAAAATTCCAAAAAAAAAAACCGTTTTTTACATTTAATAATTTTATTTCAAATCCAGAAAAACAAAAAATATTTCTTCATCTATGCAATAACAAAAATTAATTGATTGAAAAAAAAAATACGTCACAGCTTAAATCATGGAAAAAATGTATTAACTGTTTTCTTTGATTTCTAATATTTTGTAGGACCGCCTTTGTGATCTAATACTGCCTGAAGCCGTTTTGGCGTAGCTTCTACTAATGTCCTCGTATAGCTTGGGGAACTGTTTTTATTAGTAATGGAATGCTTTTTAATTTCTAGTTTTAGTTTTGCCCATTTATGCCCAATTACATTTATTTTATTTATTGAGGCTTCCGTGGCGTAGTGGGCAGCGTGCTTGCTTCTCAGTCAATAGGTCGTGGGTTCGATTCCCACTCTAGACGGGATTTTCTTAAGCGCAAATTTTTCAGTTGCTACTGGTGATAAAAAATTATTCGCAATAAAATGGGGAAACGGTGTAAAAGTGAAACAGTTCCACTTCAAGAAGGCCTAGATACTCAGTAGATGGTTTCTGTTCGCTTTCTATCATTCAGTCCCCCATAACATCTGCAAATATTTGTCAGTAAGCAGTAAGTACAACTGAGCAATATACCAGCTTCTCCACTCGCTACGGTCGTTCTCACTCCCCTTCCCCAACCTTCCCAATCCCATTCCTTCCCTCCATGACTGTATTTGTGCATTGCACATAAAGGCCGAAATTGCCTATAACACAGGTCATTCTGTAAAAAAAAAAAAAAATATCGGGTGGTTGTGGTGCCGTTTTAATGATATGAGGACAGTTGTATAGCATCCATTCCCCAACAAGATAGGATGAATGCTTTGGGTCATTATCATGGAAGAAGCTAAAATTGTCCTTTATTCCCATATTTTCGGCACTGCTTTTCAAATTCTGCTTAATGATGTCCATGTACATGTGTTTGTCCATTTTGCCTTCTATAAAGTGGAGTTTTCCGACGCCTGCTGGGGACATGCACCCCCAAACCATAACATGACCTCCACCATACTTAACAGTAGGCCGCAAATTTTCAAGTTTTAGCTCATCACCTCCAACCAGAAACCTTCCTTTATGATGCAAAAATATTGAATTTACTCTCATCTGCAAAAATTACCGTTTTCCAAAAGTCCTGGGAGCTGTTTCGGTATGTACGGGCAAACTCCATTCTAAGACGCACGTTCTTAGAACTAATCAGGGGCTTGTTTCTCGCTACACTCGTCCATGTAAATTTTCTTTACGTAATATTCGTCGCACTGTTCCAGAATGTCACTTCTTTTCCAAACCATTTCTCCACATCAGACGTGAGCTTTGGACCATTGAGCAACGGTTCTTTCCGGGATTGCCTGGTAATCCATCGTTCATCGTGGTCTGTGAAAATTTTGTTCGGGGCTTTCCTCCCTTTATTTTCAATTCGATTTTCGCGTGAATATCTTTCAATAATGTGTTGTACAGTAGATGCACTTTTGTTAACAATTTCCGCGATGCACCTTTGACTTTGTCCAGAGGAACTCATGCAACAGTGTTACTATTTGAAGACGTTAATCGAAACTTTATTCCTATACTTTTTTTTAAAGGAAACTTACAAAAATTTTTGACTGCATCACTTAAGCTGTGAGTGACTGTACGTATAGAGGGGGTTGTGGGACAAATATTAAAATTAATTTAATTCTTTTATCCGAAAAGTGAAGGGGGGAGGGGGGCTAATAACAAATTGTCGTCCAAATTTTTCTTTTTTTCAATTGATTATATCTACCATACAAAATTCATATTTTGGGAACATTAAGGTGGCACACAGATGCACCTGAATCAGCTTAGACGGAGGATAATTATTGTAAGGGAGAGGGCCATGGGAGTGCAAAAAAAAACTAAAAACTAATATCTCGACTATCTCTTAAGCTATATAATTAAAACTTGGGATGTATTAAGCTATACTAGCGAAATGTGAGAAAAATATAACATTTGGTCATAATAGTAATGGATGGAAATAGGGAGCATTTTCAGAATGGTCCACTTTTCAAAATTTTAAATTGTTACAGCTGAGAAAAAAATAATAGCACCAACGTCACCAACCATCTTTCCAAAGACATTGTAATTCTATTTGTTAGTTTAAACAACTAATGAACACATTTTTAAAAGTAACAAAGTTTTATAAAAATAGTGTAATAAAAATATTTAAGGTTTTATTAACCGTTTGAAAGATATTTGAACAAATCTTGTAAAAACCTAAAAATAAGGCGTAAAAAAAATTGCACCACAATTCCAAAGTGCACTTAAGGTTAAAAAAAATAGATAAAATGAATTAGTTTTATTAGTTTGCGATAGTTATCTGTTCCAGCTGATGACGTCCTTCAGTTTTAATATTTAGTTGCGTGACCTTTATTGGCAATAACGGCTGCACAACTTTTTGGCATTGAATCAACCAAGCTCTGGCATGGACTTAGCGGAATTTCGCTCCAGGACTCCTTAATCACATTCCAAAGTGATTTGTTGCTGGTTGGGTCGGCAGCAGCAACTGCTTTTCTTACATCAGCCCACAAGTTCTCGATAGGGTTGAGATCTGGTGACTACGCGGACTGACGTTCATTGAATGCTCTCTGAACCATTTCTTCGCTTTCCTGCTGGTGTGTTTGGGGTCGTGGTCTTGTTGAAAGACCCACGGCAAATGCATCTCGTACTCTGCATAAGGTAGCATAATTTTTTCAATTATTTCACCGTGAACGTGTTGGTCCATAATTGTTTTTTTTGAAAAGCGAGCCCACACTATTACATTTGACCCCCATGTTTAATGGTTTTACATGTGTATTGAGGGTTGTATTCTGCATTCGGAGGGCATCTCACGTATGAACGAGAGCCTTTTCCGCCATACAGAACAATTTTGCTCTCGTCTGACCCTAAGATGTTCCTCCATTTTTCAACTCGTCATTTCAGGTGTTCTTTTGCAAACTCAATACGTTTGGCTACATGCTTCGCACTTAGGAGTGGAACTTTTCTTAAGCTACAGGCTTTTAAATTGTGATGTCTTAAACGATTACGAACTGTTTGCACCGTTGCAGCTATATTGAGATCCTTTTTCAGTTCAGTTGCCGGCTTAAAAGGCTCCTTCTTGCTCTGGGAGATCAACCGATTTTCAAGCAACTTCGATATGGCGCATTTACGTCCACGTGTTTTAGCTTTTTCTTGGAAAGTTATGGCATTGCGTATTATTTTGTTTGAACATCCAACAAAATGACGCACTTCGCTATAAGTTTTGCCCTCTGAAATAAGTTTTCGACTAAAGTCTCTTTTTTCAGCACTACAATGCTTTCCGCGACCCATTTACTATTAAATTTGTGTAAAAACTAACGAAAACCGAACAAGAACACTTTAACTTGTACAGGGGTCAAATTAATAAACTCAACTAATGTGCTCTTCAACAGAATTGTCAGCGGTGCTATTATTTTTTTCCTTCTATTTTGCATTTTTCTCTGAAAATCGCTTAAATTGAAAAGAACCGTTATCATTATGAACAATAAACTGTTTTCTGCGGAAAGTGAACATGTTGTGTGATATATTTATCAGCAATGTACAAACAATTTTCGACACGAAATGTTTTTTTTTAACAAATAGAAAAAATGGCGTGGTGGTGCTATTTTATTTTTCGCCACTGTATATCTCAAAATCCAACACAGTTCTTAAGTTGAAATTTTGTCAGATTGTAGAGCTCTATAACATATAATATTGGTAAAAATTTTAAGTTGTGAGGTCTAAGGGGAGGGAGGTGAGGTGGTAGGCCCGAATATCGAAAATTTCCACTAATTCCACTAAAAGATACAAAGCTAAAGTCTTGTACGTGCATATATTAATTTAATATAAAAGTAAAAATTTGTCGACCATATTTAAGAATTCAATTATCACTAAACTATTAAAAGCTATCAACATAACATTTTGCACAAACACTTTTAAAAATAATTCGAACAAAGTTGCATCAAAAGTGTTTCTCTTCCCTTCTTTTACATTGGAACTACAGCCCAACCCGGGCCTTGGCCTCTTGACCATCAGGCTCATTAACATTTTTCATAATTTATTGTGGAAGAGTTACCCTTCGCACAATCCTCTACCTGCGAATTTTTCATTTTCGTACACTGTTTTCTGTAAGATCCGATTTGACAGTTCTCAGTTGTTTTGGGGTAAGTTAGTTTGGCAATTCATCATGAATAGACACACGCCGAAGCAACGTTTGCAAATGGGCCGAAGGAAGCGTTGCTGTTGATCCACAGTTTCATTTGAAAATGTTGTTCTGTGGTGAAGCACATTTTTGGCTAAATGGCTATACATATCAATAGCGGCAAAATTGCCGCATTTGGAGCGATGACAATCCACAAGCCATTGTCGAAAAACCATTACATCCAGAAAAAGTCACAGTCATATTCAGACATTAATGCTATAAATTTATCTTTCAAATAAAGTCAATTTCATGGATATTAAAAAGATTTTTCTGTGTTTTACTTTAATTTAAAGTTCTCCGCCTCCAAAAAACAAAAAAAAGTTTTTGATAGCGTTGCCAACAGTGTGCATAGTTTTTTTCCCAGCTAGCGTTTGTTCCTTCGAAGACTTCGGAGAACGTAAAATCTGAGTGGATTTCTCAACAGAGACGGCAGTAGCATTGTTCATATAAGCAAAAGCAGAGCGAGGTGTTCGATAGGTTCTTCGTCTTCCTCGCAACCCCAGCAGAGGCTGGCGTTCGCTATCTGCATCCTAAATGCGTGCAGCTTTAGCAAACAATGACTTGTGGTCAGGCTAACAATGGTTCGGACGCTATAGCGACTACGTTGTAAGAGCTGAGCTGTAATATTTTTATTCGGTTCTTCCCAAGAGGATTTGGTCGTTCTGCAGCTGTCCAGCTGCCGGCACCCC
This sequence comes from Chorisops tibialis, assembly GCA_963669355.1. NCBI lineage: Eukaryota > Metazoa > Arthropoda > Insecta > Diptera > Stratiomyidae > Chorisops > Chorisops tibialis. The sequence goes on along the minus strand of OY770265.1, from coordinate 12,880,158 downwards.
GCCAAGAAAGAATCCAAAATATGTAGTTTCTTTTTAGCAGGTCTTCAGCTCTGTTGGTGCTACATCGACTGACTTCCTAGTGGAATTGATGTTTGCAGATCCTTCCCGTGCAAGCGTGTCTGCTGCCTCGTTACCTAGCAGGTCGCTATGACCCAGTATCCAAATTAGAAAAACTTTCGTTATGGCCGCTAGACGATTCAAATTGTGCCTACAAATGGACACTAGTTTGGACGTAGTTCTGTAGGATTGGAGTGCCTGAAGCGCAGCCCTGCTGTCCGAGAAAATGTAACAGTTTCCGAGACTGTTCTGCATATTGTAACAGTCGCGATGAGTGGTTTCACCAGAGACCCTCTCATCGGCATCCTGCTGACACGTCACCTTGGCAGTGTCCCATAAAGTGACTACGAAGTGACGGGTGGTACATCTAGCACACGCACGTACTAGCTCGTCGGTGGGAAGGGTTTTGTCACTTCTCCTCATGGACATACTAAAAATAATGTACCGAAAAAAGGAGGCTGACCACCAGGTTTGGGAAGTCCTAGTGAGGTAGTCAGCGGGCAACGATCAGAACAAATTTTAAAGGGGGAAAACGAATTTGCAGTCGGGGTGGACCTCTCGACCACGGGGGCTAAGACATCATCTCTCTCTCTCTCTCGCCCTCCTCCCGTCCCTTTTACTCCGAAATTCTAGCCTTCCATCTGGATCTTTTGTTTGGACATCGCTGTAATTACCCTTAGGTTAGACATTTAAAGTTCGACCAGAGTAAACAGAAAATCCTTGAACAACCAGAACTGTTGCAGGTGCCTGTACTGTAACGTGAAAAAAAATGTTTTGGTTCCGTTGACTTTAAAAGGGGTATAGCAGTTTTCCAAATACAATAAAAAACATGCGTTTTTTTTTCTTACCTTCGGGAAATTTCACTTTAAAGGGATATTGCGGTTTTATAAATACACAAAAAAACCATGCGGTTTTATCTTAACTTCGGGAAATTTCACTTTAAAAAAAAGGTATAGCGATTTTATAAATACACCAACAAAAAAGCCATGCGGTTTTTTTTCTTTCAACTTGTCTACTCTGGGAGGGGGTCCGTCCACTTCGACGTACACAAAGCAAGAGAGATGAACAAATCCTCATTTGTTCCCAAGGAACCTGGGCCTAACTGTTAACGGACAGTTTGCGCACGTCACTTTTGTTTTTCAGTGACGCTTAGCTGTTTGTAGCACCATCTGTGAGATGATAGAATGACCAAACACCCAGCAACGAATTGGTTTTATTTAATTTTGGATTTTTTTGTTTTTTTTGTTTTTTAATATTTTCCTATCATCCGCGCGACCATTACAGGGCAGGTTTCTCGCTAAAGCCTGCCTGCTTCCGAGGAAGCTGAAACAAGGGAGCTATGCCAACGTGTGGTTTCGACCCACACCTGAGAGTAAGAGTCTCATCCTCTACCGACTGAGCTAGCCGGGCTCTAATGATCTTTGATATGTAACACACTTCACTTTGAGCTCCTAAAACGAAAAAAATATTTTTTCTTATTTTCCAATTGGAATTTTAACAAAACGGATGCTAGTCACCAATAAATTGAGCTGATACCAGGACACTGTTAATGTTTGCTGTCTACGCGGTCTGGAATTCAATTTGAATCAAATTTGTTAATCCATGTCTTTAGATTTCGATTCTAGTCCAATGACTTGGCCACAATATCTAAAATAATTGTTGTCCACTCATTAATAGCTAGTAGCTTGGAACACATTCGCGTGTTCTTGAAGATGAAATGAAGTGTAGAAGTCGAGGTCGTGGAAATAAATCCCTGCACCTGTCCCCCTGGTTTGTTTTAGATCCGTTCGCATAGAGATGGGGACCTGTACTGGCGCTGAGTATCGTGTTCGTTGCCCATTCGTTTCGTTCGGGAGACTTAATGTGAAACTTCCGTTTCTCAACCTGCGGTTGGTTCATGCAATCATACTCGGAGTCTAAAAGGGAGTTTGCGTTTCTAATGACGTTTAAAATTTTACCATGACAAATTTGTGTCGTCAACCACGAATTAGTGGTTCTTAATCTAATGGCAGGCCCGCTGCTTGTTTTATAAAAAGATCAAGTGCAGGTAGTAAGAGAATTACATTCAGGGTGCTGTGGTTCTTAGAGCACCCGTAATACACAGACATGCCATCCGTTGGATTAGCTGTGAAGGTGCTAGGTTGGCTTTTAGTACCATCCATGGCCCCCACCATTCGAGAGCACCATAGTGATACGTGGGAAATTACTGACTACATCACGACAAAGCTGGGTTACATTCCAGCGGCCCTCAGCTGTAGTAAGCTGACACAAGACAATCTTCCCGACAAAATTATCGCATCCTTAAAAGTATGTTTACCAGCAAACCTAATTATTGCCGACTCAGCTAACTTTTGGCCTCCTGGTGTTATCGTTCAGAAGTTTCTACCGAGGAAGCTCTCAGCGGAATTTTCGTCGAGGAATCAAACAGCAAAAACTTATGTAACCTCTACAAATTTACATGTAAACAACCCGTCAACTTCGAATGAACTCATCAATAACTTCAATAACTCATAAGCGTTGGCTGTAATTCTACCTCTCAATAATAATTTTTCGAATCTCACAATTCTCTATCAAAATGTCCGTGGTCTTAGAACCAAGTTGAATGACTTCGTGGTGTCCACTCTCGAAAGTATGCCTGATGTTATATGTGTTACTGAATCCTGGTTGATCCCTTCTGTGCTTGACTCCGAATTTTCCCCACGATCAAAAAGGACGGAGGTGGAGTACTCATTGCTGTTAAAAACACCTTTCCATCGTCACGCTGTTCGAACTTAGATGCTTTTCCTATTGAGCACCTTCTTCTCAAAATGAAGGCCTCTCGTGGTCGTTACCTCTGTATTTGTTGTGTCCATTATTACAGCTTTTTCCCGACAGAAAAAAACCCGTATTCAAGGAAAACCCCTCGCACTAGGGGCGGAACGTGGCCTGTCCGGTCGAATGAACTTCTGCTGTTTTTTTAGCAACTCAGTTAGAGGCTTGGTGATTGATGCGAAATTTGGTACGAAACGGCGGTACCAGGACATGGTGCCGACGAAACTTCGCACCTCCTTCACACATCTTGGCGCGGGGATTTTCAAGATGCACTCAACTTTTCCTGGGTCGACATGTAGTCCATCTGCATCGACCACATAGCCTAAATATTTTAATTGCGAGCGGCAGAAATGGCATTTCTCCCTGCTTACTTTGAGGCCTGCCTTAAGGACTCTCCTAAGTACTTCTTACAGTACTTCCATGTGCTTTTCGAATGTTGATGTTACGATAATAATATCGTCTAAATACACGAACACGTGAGGCTCCAGGTCTGCTCCAAGTATCCGGTCGATAAATCGTTGCCATGTGGCAGGGGCGTTGTGTAAGCCGAAAGGCATTTTTTTAAACTGAAACAGGCCCCGTCCCGGCACCATGCATGCCGTCATCGCCTTTGAGTTTTCTTCCATGGGGATCTGCCAATAAGCCGATTTATTATCCAAAGAAGACAGGTATTGCGCATTGCGGAGTTTGTCCAGGGTCGACGAAACGAAAGGCAATGGATATGCATCCCGTTCCGTGACCTTGTCAGTTTTCGAAAGTCGACGCAGAACCGGTATTTTCCGTCTTTTTTGCGAATCAACACGATTGGCGAGGACCACGGGCTCTTTGATGGCTCGACTACCCCGTCGGCCAACATTTCCTCTAGTTCAACGATGATTTGTTTCTGTACCGTTGGCGATACGTTGTAATACCGCTGTTTAATGGGTGCTGAATCCGTCTTGATCGTGTGTTCTACCAAATGAGTCCTGCCCAGGCCAGGCGGCATGCCTTCGAACACTTTCGCTATAACGTCCTCCAATACGTTCGACTATTCCGGCGTTAAGTGTGACGTATGTCCGCTGGTTGCGATGGTCGCCAATTTTTGATTAGTCGAGAATTCCCAGTTGTCGTTGCACAGGTTGGGGACGATTTCAAAACGCGCCCAAAAATCCGCTCCTAAAATGAGCGCCTGCGGTAGGGATGGTATCACCAACACCTCTAACTTAAGCCACCTTCTTTTGGACCTGAAACGGTATTGTTGTGCTCCCCAGGACTCGTACTCCTGAGCCGTCGGCTAGCATCACCCGTTCGACGCCATTCTCCGTCAGCGGAAACTCCATGCTTTTCACCGCAGCCCAGCCATCTCTTCCGAGAATGGAGCGAGAAGCGCCAGAGTCCAGTAGACCCAACAGTTCGGTGTCGCCAACCCTCACCATCAAATACGGCCGGCTATCGTTGGTCTGCTTATCCAACACGAAATCTATACTCACTTCTCTGTCCATATTGACAGCGTTCTCTCCAATATGGACGCCGAAAAGTCGCAACATCACGCTGACGAACATGCCGATGGATTCGTTTGCTCCTTGAGTTCTGTGGCGAATTTCTTCCAGGAGTCTGTCGTTGTAATCGGGTGGCAAAAACTCTTCCTTTAATCTCCACACCAACTCATGCCAGTCTTTAAGGAACGGTTTGTTCGCCCTGAACCATATCAAGGCCTTCCCCTCAAACAGATCCACTGCTGACTGGAATAGTTCTGTCTCGGAGCATCTTCTTGCTTCCCGCAACTCTTCTATTCTCTCGAGAAAACCGCTCAGCGATTCTCTGTTCGCGCCTGCGAACTTTACTCCCCACTTATACACTGGCACTGATGGTCGTACAGTGTTTTTGTCATCTTCTTGAATGACATGTGAAATGGCTTCTTCCGGAGTGATGGGTTTTACTTTTGGTGGCGCAACTCTCTGGTGTGTCGTGAAGTCTGGGTAGTGGTGCGTTGCAATGCAGTTTGGCTGCTGCCTGTCTCGTTCTTACTATAAAATCACGCTGCTCCGGTTCTACGGCGATTGCTCTATTAGCTCTTCTTACCATCCAACCCACTTTCGTATTTATTTTTTCGATTTCCCTTAGTTTTTCCTCAATAGCTGTTCTATCTTCTTCGAAAGCGAACGGATACTCAGGTAGCGAGAAGCTTGCCTGCCGACTTAGTGTTGCCCGCAGGAGCTTCCTCATCTCGTCTACCGTCGTTCCAGTTAGTCCGAAGATCGCGAGTTCATATTTTAGTTCATCCGCCGATAATCTGTTTATCTCCGTTCTGTCCATTTTGTCTGTCCTCTCTTTTCCACTAATCCTTTCCCATACAATTTAAAATTCTTCCCATGTCGATGTGGGAACCATCGAAAAGTTATTTGAAAACCTTTCCGATTTCGCTAACTCAGCTGGACCTAACTCCACTTTTCTTATTTGTGGGGACTTCAATCTTCTCTAAAGTGAAATGCTGACTGGACACGCCTTTCACTGCCTTTGTCTACCGCTTACTTATGTGTCGATCACTTATGAGCCTATGTTCATTAACTAACATAATAAAAACACTAATCATCGTGGAAACATTCTTGACCTAATTTTTCCCAATGTTGCCACTTTGAAATGCTCATCACACAATACTGTATCTCCAGCGTAGATGATGCATTTGTGATCTCTCGTATACAGTGTAGTCCCGCTGCACGTAAATACCACATCCTTTCAGTTTTTTGCTTCTGTATAGAATTTGATTTGTTTGAGCAAAAGAGTTCATTTCAAACAAAAAGTTACCCCTCGATCTTAGCTTCATGATGATATCAGCTGACTGAATTTAGTTCTTGTTTCATCAACCGTGGATGTCTGGAGACTATTCAAGACAATGTTGGACCGTCGAGACCATCTGTCTAAGGCATCCAATCTGTTTGTTAGAGTTTCAATTTCCTTTTTGAAGGAATCGTTTTCGCCCTTTCATCATCATCATCAATGGCGCGACAGCCCAAATCGGGCCTTGGCCTCCTGAAGTCGTCGCCTCCAATCGTCTCGATCCAAAGGCCTACTGGCCGGTTACCCTCGCTTTGCCTTTCAGAGCACGTTTGGGGATTCTTCTGTCTTCCATTCGCTCTACATGGCCAGCCCACTGCAGTTTACGTAGCTTGATGAACGTTGAAGCTTCTGGCTCGTCGTAGAGTTGATACAACTCATGGTTGTATCTTATTCGCCATTCCGTTCCTTCCTTCACAGATCCCAAAATTCTTCGGAGGACCTTTCTTTCAAATGCGTTAACTGCTTTTTCGGAAGTTCGCGCTGCCATATCAGAGCACAGGTCGTATAATAGTTTTATATATCCGCAGCTTATTGTTCCTGTGCACTTGTGCACTTTTCGCCCTTTAGCTAGAGAATATCCATTTGGAACTGTGCGATATCATCCTTCTTCGCGACGGACTCCAACATCTTGCTCATCTTCTTCGCAAACATCGCCCAAGAGAAACAATCTGTCATGACCTGCTGGTGATAGTGTTGTTCCAGACGGTGCGTTATTTCGGCTAACTTTTCTAGTTTGACCATTCATTGACGACTCCTGCGATGTGCGGATGAAACTCCTTTTCTGCTTTGACTTGGCATCCATAAAGCAAAACAATCTGTGTAAATTATTAACTTATCTAATTTTATTATTGCTTAGTTTTCTCCTTCTTTGATTGCGGGTGTTTTTCACGCGTCACTGCACTTTGACAGTTCAACTGTCTCTCTCAAACTTATATGACTTTCCCTTAGGCTTAGAAACTCCCGGAAAACTAATCCTAACTAGCCGTCCTACCAGCTTAGTCTTACGAAACTGACAGGGTACCCACCTAGGATGCTCAAACTTCGCTTTGATTGTAATGAGAAGATTTGAGAGTTACATCTTGCTGCGCCTAATGAATGTGTCTCCTGGAGGAAGATGCGTATAAAAAAAAAATATGTGTTTTGCTGGAACCATAACCCGGACAGCGCACGTCTAGAACCACCACCGACGCCAATAAACTTACCTCTCCAATATGTAGTCATCTACTCAATGTTGACGCTTTAAACCCTTTTTCGGGGGTTTAGGGTTAATATTTTTTAGATCTGAAATTATTTATAGTACTTTCATATTTCAAGGAAATTAATAACAGCCAGTCCGTTTGGTCAAGGAATTTCCATCAGCCACTTATGATTTCACTTCAACTACAGCCAAATAAATTAATTGAAAAGACATTATTTACGTCTAAATATTTTAATAGCGGTGATAAGAGTATCTCACCGTTGTGTCATCTTAATTTTTATTACTCACGCTAAGAATGCACGAAAATAGCACCTATGACGCGAAAATTGTGGCAATTGATTCATTTCGCACACAAACAGTAACTCATTCATTCAATTTAACTGCAGATGACGGTTATCTAGTTTAGGAATTGAAAGGAAAATTATGATATAAGCCAAAAAATAATTCTGCTAAAATAAAACTTTAACAAGTTTGCAGTAATATAGCTGCATTGATTGAATTTATTCTGACAGCAGGTAAATTAAGATCAATAAAATGGTGATTGCTATTGAAATCGCTGTTCATCGAGTTAATTGGCCCGCAGTATATTGGGTCGTGTAATATGAAATGTCGGGAAGATCACTTCGTTGACTTCAAATGCGAATAACTTCATGCAGATGCTGTTTTGACATTTGGTGTTTTTTTGTTTGAAAAGTAAATTCCTTCTCTTATCAAATCTTGTCGAATTGTGAAAAAATATTCAGTGGTTTTTTTTAGAAGGCAAAACGTAATGCGATGGAAATAGCGAAAATTCGTGTGTTGTTGAAGTACGAGTTCCACCGTGCAACCAGAGCGGCGCAAACAGTTCGCAATATTAACGATGAGTTCCCCACTGAAGTGGCTACAGAAGGCACAGTGCAACGTTGGTTCAGATAATTTAGATCTCGTGATTTCAACTTGGCCGATGAGCCTCGTGGGCGACCTGACATAAGGTGGATAGTGATGCTCTAAGGGCCAGCTAGGGTGTAGTCTAGTGGGTAGCGTGTTTGGTTTACAATGCGAAGGTCGTGAGTTCAAATCCCGGTCGACGCATAATTCCAAGCACACTACCTGCTTGAATATACCTTGGTTACCTCAATTTACGAAAATGAAAAATTCGTAGATAGAGGGTTGTGCGAAGAGCTAACAACTCGTCCGCAATAAATAATGAAAATGTTAAGGAACCTGAAATTCAGGAGGCCAAGGCCCGATTTGGGCTGTAGCGCCATTGAAGAAGAAGAAGGGCCAGCGTGGACGCGAATCCCGGCCAAAATGCACAGGAATTATCAGCTATCTTCGGTGTAACTAAGAAGACAATCTTGACTCATTTGACTGAAATGGGCAAGGTCATGAAGCTCGACAGGTGGGTGCCGCACGATTTGGCTGATGCTCAAAAACGAAATCGATCCATTTTTGAATCGAATTGTCGCGTGTGATAAAAAGTGGATCATGTATGATAATCGCAAGCGTTCATCGCAGTGGTGGGACAAAGATGAACCACTAAAGCACTCCCCGAAACTACAAATCCACCAGAAGAAGCTTGTGGTGACTGTTTCCTGGTCTGGAGTTGGTGTCATCCATCACAGCTTCATGAAACCTGGTCAGTCGATCACTGCCGATGTCTACTGCCAGCAACTCGACGAAATTGTGACAGAACTTGCGGTTAAACAATCAAAATTAGTCAATCGATCGTCACCACACTTCTTGCATTTCATATTACACGACCCAATACTTTAATCGCTCTAGGATGCAAGAGAACGAAGTTACGAGTGGTTCGTGGTCGATCATTGATATAGCTTCAGTAAAATGGAACTCTTAACATTATTTGCTCAAAGGTTCAAAAAACATAATTTTCCAAATTGAAAACCGTCGTTTTTTTTCAAAATTCGAGGCTTTATTGTGCAAAAATGGTTAAATATTTATTATTCGAAGAAATGGTCATCGTTAGCCACAACTTTTTTCCCATCTTTCAGGCAGCATAGGGATTCCGCGTTGGAAGAACTGCTCTTCTTTTCAGCCGATCCACGAATCGATCCAGGGATATTGGGCTCGACATTGATGCATGGCCGCGGTATCCCCACGATTTTTTTGCCTTGGATTATCGTATCACTTCTCATCGCCAGTGACGATGCGATTCAAAAACCCTTCCTTTCCTACCGTTTCTTGGCTTCAACTCGTATAGCACCCGATTTCCTTCATTTTGCATCATTCCCCGATGTGAAATGGCTTGTAGAGTCACGCCCAATGAATCTGCAAGTTTCTTTTGTATTTGGCATGAATCTTCGTTCAGTAATGTCTCCTATTTTGCATCTTTAAACTTTCTGACCGCTCCGGGACGCTCCTTGTCTTCCACATCGAAATCACCCATTTTATAGCGTTGAAACCCCCACTACAAGTTTCAATAAACATTCGGCGGGTCTGAGACTCAGATTTTTTTTGAATTGAAGGCAAAAAGCAAAGCTTCCCGCAAGTGACGCTTATTTGGTTAGAACTTCGACATATTCGCGCACAAAAAAATATATGATACCGACAAAACTTCACAAATCAAATGATGAGGAGTAGTTGACAGATGTCTAGGTTTACCATGTGACGTTTCTGATCCGCCATTGTTGATCAGCATTTACTGCTAGCGCCATCTATTAGGAGACGATGGGTTTCCATTTCTACTCCCGATACTTACGAAGTAACGAGACAACTATACACAACAACAATGCTCAACAATAGGACGAACCAAGGCATAATACAGCATCTTTAAGACATAACGCTCATCAAAATTCTAATTCAGCCGTAAAATAAACTAAGGCCTACATTTCGCCTACAAATGAGTATAAAAAACTAAGTTTCGGATTGAACAGAATACCTGGATCAATAAAAAGATAAACTACACTAAAGGCTGGTGAGCACTAGCAAATAGTAAAAAAGTACTGGACCAGTATGACTATGATAGTTTGGGACACTTCAATACATGAATTAACTTAGACAGAACAGTCCGAGCTACCGTTCAACAGCAATGAAACACGTGTTTAATTCTTCTTCTTCAATGGCACTACAGCCCAATATCAGAACCCTAAAAGATGTTGAGAACGATTCTAAAAAAATATAGAACGTATTATTGCGAGATGCTAGAGGGCACTTCCGGCGGCGGCGGCGAGAAAGGAGCGCGCGAATCGACGCAGTAAGGAAAGCCGACAGAAACGTCAATTTTTCTCTCGGACCTCGTTTAAGAAGTTTTTTTTTTAAATCAAATCTGTTTTATTATTAAAAACGTAACAGTATTAAATTCTGCAATGCGGAAAAAGAAAGAAATTCGCACTAATCAAAACCCTAGAGAAGTAGCAAACATCTTCAACACGTACTTCGCAAATGCAGGCAAGAACTTGGCTGTAAAAATAGGACGATCGTCTTCCTCTTTGAAAACAACAACCACTATGGAATCACAAATTGAGAGAATATTTGGAGATGAAATAATTTCGGTAATAAATGGAATGAAGGGTGGTTCCAGTCCCGGTTTTGATGATGTATCTCTGAATCGTGGTTAATGCCTTCAATTTATAACTCTGAATTTTCCCCGAATCGCTACACTGTTCACAGGCAAGACCGTGATCTTAATCGCTCTATCAAAAAGGATGGTGACGGTGTCCTCATCGCGGTTAAAAATACCCTGTCAACGTCGCGTTGTCCGGACTTTGATGCTTTTCCCATAGAGCACCTTCTCCTCAAAATTAAAGTCTCTCATGGTCGATACCTATATATATGCTATGTCTATATTCCTTGTTGCTGTGCAGTGGAAATTATTGAAAAAATTTTTGACAGCCTTTCGGAAACTGTCAACTCAGCTGGCGCTGCCTCTACATTTCTTATCTGTGGTGACTTCAACCTCCCCAACATACAATGGAAAGCAGACTGGTCGCACCCTACATTGTCTTTATCTAGCATAGACTTGTGTGTTGATCACTTTATGAACCTGTGTTCACTTACTCAACAAAATTCTAACACAAATCGTCGGGGGAAGATCCTAGACTTGATTCTTTCCAATGTCAGTGTTTCTCAGATCAATGTTGACACCTTTAATGGATTAGTGCAACCCGACCCTCATCATCCCCCCCCCCCTTCAGATCAACCTGCAAATAGAGTTATGTAATCCATCTCTTATTTGTACGGATAAGAAATACAATTTCTATAAGGGAAACTACGAGCAAATGAGTTGTGACCTCGGTAATATTAACTGGTTTGAAATTTTTAGCAGCAGAAGCTCTAATGAATCATCGACGCAACTACACTCCATCCTTGATGATATAATTCATCGGAATGTTCCCTGTCGTGTCATTTCTAGTCGTGACTACCCTGGATGGTTTAACCATTCTATTATTTGCTCTCTTCGTAAAAAAGCGCGTTTGCATAAAAAGTATTAGCGTTCGTCTCTTCTATCTGATTACCATAACTATTCCCTTCAGCGTAAGTGGGTCAAATCGGACATCAATAAGGCTTTCTCTGCATATATTCCTCAGCTAGAGGCAGCACTGTTGCGCAATGAGACCAAACGGTTTTGGTCGCATGTTAGAAAGCGTAGAAATAAACAATTTTTTCCTGCACAACTTAAGTTTGGTGACACTGCCACTACCTCTCAACAAGAAATGTGTGAGCTTTTTGCCAAATACTTTTTCTCTGTGTTTAGCCACTCGAGTAGTGAACTGTCTTATGACTTCTTCATCTCACCCCAGGGGTTGATCTCTAAGATATCCATTAGTGAGAGGGACAGTATATCAATCATCAATTCTCTAGATTCAAAAATCGGTGGCGGACCGGATGGGATCCCGAACGTTTTTGTGAAAGCTCTGTCCTCGGAGCTCTCAGTGCCACTATCTATTTTGTTCAATAAGTCTCTTGAAGAAGGCTCGTTTTCTGCATGCTGGAAGTTAGCTAACATAGTACCCATTTTAAAGAAAGGAGATACCGAAAATGTCTTGAATTATCGCCCGATATCCACCCTGAACTGCTTTGCAAAAGTTTTTGAAAGATTAGTTCATAATGTAATATGAGAAAAACTTTATCACTTGATATCACCAGTCCAACATGGATTCGTAAAAGGTAGATCTACTTCTACTAATTTATGTGAATTCACTAATTTTGTTGCTCAATCCTGATCGTCATAATACTGTGTAACGGAAACTCGGCTGAGGGCCTCATTCCCGTACAGATTTGATTTGATGGGGCTCCTCCGGGTCGGGCAGCACCTGTTGCCGGCTGCTCAGGAGCGCGGGCGTGGAAATTTTGCCCAGAGGAGCCGCCATCCTTGAAGGGTGCTAAGAAAATGAAAATAATAATAACAAAATATGGAAGAAAAAATCATGATAGGTGGTGGCGAAAATGCGGGTCGGCAAGGACGTTCTCAGGGCCTCCGATTAGCTTAAGCTAATTTCATGATGGCATTAACGTACCACCTCGAGCTGCGCACAATATGGATACCCAAAAAAAATATTTTTTTTTTTTTTTATATTTATATGTTTTTTTAATTAAAAATTTTTTTTTTCTTTAAGACCTGGTTTTTATATGTATATACATAATTGATGGGCAGGAATATAACAATATGGGAATAAAAAAAAATTTTCTGGTACCTTTCTTTTGTGTTGGGGCCCGTATGGTGATGGTGTTCCTTTTTTTTTCTTTTGTCGATGTCGATGCCTCGTGTTTTCCAATTTTTGTGATGTTGAATCAGTTTCGTTTTTGAATCACTGAATTTTTACTTCTTGTCAATGGTTTGCGTTGTAAAAAAAAATCAATCACAGTCGATCGACGGCCATTGATCGCTTTTGTTCTCGAGCAGGAACAAACAAAAAGGCAAGAAGGCGCAAAAACTAAGATCCGGACTCGACCACTCTCGTCGAGAGGTTGCACCAGAAGGAAGCAGTTGTTCGAAAAAATATTTTTTTCTCAGGCGGTAGTACGTCGGTATTGCAGTTTTTTGAAGTGCATTCAATGCACTTTTATAAATTTTTGTTTTGTTACACAATTTTGTTCATTTACTTATTTTTTTTTTATAAAATTTTTTTTTTTTTTTATAATTTTGTTCATTTACTTATTTTTTTTTTTATAAAATTTTTTTTTTTTTTATAATTTTGATTTTACTTATTACGAACATTTGATTTATTTATTTATTTTTTTGACAGAACTTAAGAAACCAGCAGGAGGTGGTGCGTAATTTGTAATAACTGTCCAAGTCATACATATATACCAATTTTTCAAAAGCTTTCCACACTGTTAATTGTAAAATTCTAATCTCAAAACTTGAAAGGTACGGCTCTCTCCTGAACTGGTTCAGTTCATACCTTACGGACCGTCGTCTCCGAATTACGTTCAACGGATACTCCTCTACTGAGTTTCTTGCTAACTTTGGTGTCCCGCAGGGATCGATCCTTGGTCCTCTATTATTTATTCTCTTCATAAATGATTTGCCCCAATTTGTATCTTCGAACTGTCTCTTATTCGCTGATGATCTCAAACTGTTCCGGGAAATTTCCTCCGTTTCTGATGGCATGATTTTCCAGGCCGATTTGTCTGCTGTCTCTCGTTGGTGTTCAAACAACGATATCTTTTTGAACATAGAAAAGTGTTTTACTATGGAATACTCGTATAAGACTACCTCCTCTGTTCTCTTTTACTCTATTAATGGATCCATCCTTAGAGCAGTAACCACAATAAAGGATCTAGGAGTGGTCTTTGATCGCGAACTTAAATTCGTCAATCATTTCTCCGCGATTACTAATAAGGCATACAGACTTGCTGGGTTCGTCCTCCGCACGATAGTCCTGCTTAACCGTCCAGGAACAGCTGCTCTCCTATTTTCCACACTAGTCCGTAGTATTTTGGAATACTGTTCCACCGTCTGTAACCCACACCATTCTTACCATGTTCGGACCATCGAATCTGTTCAGCGTCACTCGAATCCTTTTCTACAGATTAAGGAAGCCTCATATCGACTACAATGGCAGACTTGAAGTACTTCACCTACAGCCACTGCATTTCAGGCGGACCTTCCTCGATGCTTGCTTCCTCTTCAAGCTGTGCAACTACCTGCTCAATACCCACCTCTGTGACGACCTGAACTTTAGACCAAGAATAGTCTCAACAAGGAATTCAGACATCTTCAATCCTCCACGAGCCTCTCGATGTATACCATCACTCTCCGATGCTAAGAATCCAAAGGAACAATGACCGACTCCAACTTGGTTCTTTAGCTTCTTCTTCTTTTCTATTATTTAAGAATAGAGTTAAATCTATCATCTTCAATGTTTAAATTTTCCTCTTTGCTATTCTTTTATTTTCCACTTTACATCTCAAAATCAAAAGTCCACTTAATAAATATCAGTTTCAATACTGAGAAAACTCCAGATTTATGTTAAACTGCTATTATATGCCCCGAATTCAAATATGGTATGCTGGAAATTAATTACTCACTAGTAGTAGTAATCTATGAAGAAGAAAGAACAAGACATCTGGTAAAAGATTTGGGCCACCTTATGAGTTGGGGCGCTTTTTATTTTCAATTCCAAAAACCGATACTTGAGTCTGGGTGAGAATGCATGTTGTAATATTTGTAGTTCCTTATTTCGACGCAAATCTAGCTAGTATTGAAGCAATTTCGAAATTGGACATCTGGCGCCTTTTTTAAGCATTTTAGCTAGGCAATTGTTCTCCTGACTTTTGTCGCCTGGACCTTTGGTTCAGGTGTCAGTTACATCCTTCGCAACACCTTCCTGTATGCTGATTTCGGCGGTAAAGTAACTCCCGTAGCACGGGTCGTAGAAGACAAATTCGTAGTCAGTTCGAATTATCTTCTACTCTTCTTCTACAATGGCACTGTAGCCGAAATCGGGCCTTGGTCCCCTGGCTTTCAGGTTCCTTAACATTTTTCATAATTTATTGTGGATGAGTTGTTAGCCCTTCGCACAATCCTCTATCTACGAATTTTTCATTTTCGTAGCTTGAGGCGACCATGGTATACCCAAGCTGGCAGTTCGCAGGGATTATATTAGGGGTTGGAATTAATTCGTAGCGTTTTTTTGCAAAGTTTGATGGTTTAGTCTGAAAATATTATTACAGTGGTATTATTGAAAGTATTGTCCATCGTTTTCTACTACCTTTTTCCATCTTTCTGGCAAAGCACGAATACCACGTCGAAAGAATTCTTCGTCTTTAGATTCGATGAATAAATCGATCCAATTCTTGGTACTTTCGTAGTTGTCGAAGTGTTACTCTGACAAGCCATTCGCCATGGATCGGAACAAGTGGAAATCTTAAGGAGCGATGTCTGGTGAATATTGCGGGTGGGATAAAACTTCCCATTTCAGCGTTTCGAAACAAGTTTTCACCACTTTTGCAACATGGGGTCTGGCATTGTCGTGGAGCAAAATCACCTTGTCATGTCGATCCTTAAATTGGTGTGGCGCTTTTCTTTTAATGCTTTGCTCAAACGCATCAGTCGACGTCTGTAGAGGCCCCCAGCAAGCGTTTGACATGGGTCTTCTTCGAGCATTGTCACCAATTCTTCATCTTCAAACTTTTTCGGCTGTCCGCGACGCTCCTAGTTTTCCAAGCCAAAATTTCCATTTTTGAACCGAGCGAACCACTTTCTGCACGTTTGCTCAGCTAGAGCATATTCACCATAAACGTCTACTAAAATGCGATGCAATTTGGAGGCAATCAGAATCACGTTTCTGACTAGTGCTGAAGAATCTGTGGGATATGTGCGAAGCAGTCAGAAACTCTGGATGTCGCAAGACACATTGGGCAAGGTTGGCGATCGGAAAAAAGCCAAAGTGGCAATCATCTCTTAACGCGAAGTTAACAAAAGATTTCCTGACTTGAGACGGAATTAACGATGCTCATATACAGCTTAAAAAGGCTGTTAGACGCGACTAGAAGAAGGCCATTGAAAATCTGGCCAACAAGGCAGAATCTGCGGCTTACCTTGGGGATATGGGTCCACTATTCAATATCGTGAAACAGATGACGAACAGGAATTTAACCGCCAACCACCTGGTGAGAGATGTCAACGGAACTCTCCTTAATACGAATGAACACCAGTTGCGGCGGTGGAAGGAATACTTTTCTGATATTTTAAGCATCAGGACAACTACCGAACATCCATCCGCAACAATCGTTTATTAGGGACGATCTCCCAGATAAGGATGAGCTAGTTTTCGCTTTTCGGTTAATGGCGAAAAGGAAAGTCCGAGTTGAAGATGGACTGCCAACCGAACTCCTCAAAGCGGACCCGGAAATAACAGCCGATATACTCCTCCCACTCTTTACTAAGGTGTGGGATGAGGGAAGATATCCGACTGAATGGAAGGAGGGCGTCATTGTGAAAATTCCGAAGAAGGGCGACCTTCAGGATTGTGGCAATTGGCGTGGTGTATGTCTACTTACTGCCGTATTGAGAATCATGGCTAAGGTAATTTTCAGTATGATTAGTGGTATCGTGGAGAGCACTTTTGACGTTTACCAGGCTGGATTCTGTAAAGGCTCGTCTAGTACCGACCACACAAATACCCTACGGATAATATTGGAGCAGTCCGCCGAAATGGGCTCGCCATTTCGTCTCATATTTGTAGACTTCGAGAAGGATTTCGACAGCGAGTTTACTTATGGAATGCTTTGCGTAGGAGAGGTATTCCAGATAAGGTCATAGCTATGATTAAAGAATCCTTCGAAGGTGCAAGGTGTCACGTCTTACATAGAGGAGAGCTGTCCGAGAGCTTTCCTGTGGGAACGGATGCCAGACAAAGCTGGATATTATCACCATCCCTGTTTCTGGTGGTAATAAATGACATCTTGAAAGCTGCACTCGAAGGTGTGGAAGATAAAGGTCTTCAATGGAGACTATTTAACATCTTAAGTCACCTTGATTATGCTGATGACGTGTGTTTGCTTGCACATAATCATTCGGACCACACTTTAACTTTACATTGTGACAATAAAGTATTGAAACTTTGTAATTAAAATTACACTGGGAAATGATATTTCAAAAGTTTATTTATGTTTTTGATATGCAGGTAGGACTATCCTTAATTATTATCCCAAAAATTACCGCGGCCTGTTAATCAGTTTGCTTACAGCAGTTGGTTGAATTGGTAAACCTCAGTAGTCCACGGCGATTTTTGCAATGGCTAAAAATATGGAGCAAAGAATTTGTCTCAAATTTTGTGTTTCCAACCAAATTTCGTTTGCGGAATCGCTGCAAATGTTGGAAAATACTTACGGTGATTCAGTAGTATCAAAAACATGAGCCTACGAGTTATTCAATGCATTTAAGGACGGTCGAGAGATCGTTGAAGACATGCCTCGTTCTGGACGACCTTCAACCTCTTCAACTAACGAAAACATTCAAAAAGTCAAGGAAATGATGCTCGAAAATCGTCATATTAGTGTTAGGGAGATAACAGGAGAGCTCGACATCTCTCGCGAGTCCGTTCGTTCAATTTTGGTGAACACTTTGGCCATGCTCCACTCTTTCCAATAAAGCTGAATTTCCTTAAAAACACTTTGGACATGCTGGATCGTGCGAATTCTGATCCCACATTCATGGAGCGCATCATAACTGGTGATGAGACATGAATCTATGAGTTTGACATGCGAACCAGTCATCGGAATGGAGGAAAAAAAATGAGCCGAAACCAAAGAAACGACGCCAAAGCCGTTCAAAAATCAAGACGATGGTTTTTTTTTCGATATTCGAGATTTGATCCATCATGAATTCGTTCCGGAGGGACAAACGGTCACTAAGGGGTACTGTGTGACCGTATTGATGCGTTTGTGTAAGCAAATCCGTAAAAAACGGCCGGAATTATGGATTTTCGATCACGAAAATGCGCCATTGCATTGAGCTTCAATTGTGACCGCTAATTTAAGGTCAAACAAGCAACAAATTCGACCAATCAACCACCGTATTCACTAGATTTGGCCCCGTAAGACGTTTTCCTATCCCTGAAATTGAAATTACCGCTCCGTGGACTTAAAACAAAAATCGCCGTGGACTACTGAGGTGTACCGATTCATCCAGCTGCTGCAAACAAACTGATTGAGTCCTACCTGCTTATCAAAAAAATAAATAAAATTTTGAAATATCATTTCCCAGAGTAATTTTAATTACAAAGTCTCGATACTTTAATGTCACAATGTACGTACTCAGTTTACAGACTGGAGAGAACTTCTCAATATAACAACACCAATATTCGCACAATCTGCACGCACGCATGCGAACAATCTACGTGTAAAATATGTCTCAGCCATCAACTGTTTCAATTTTTGTAAGGTATAAACTTGGAGCGAGCTAATCGAAATCGTTCATTTCAGGGGTAGGAATTTTTTATGCCAAAATTTTTGGAGTCTATGAGCAAAATTGCTAGGGTATAGACTAGTGGTTAGTGTGTTGATCTTGTAATGCGAAGGTCGTGAGTTCAAATCCCGGTCGACGCAATATATAATTCCAGCACATTGCCTGCTTGGATATACCTTGGTCACCTAAATCTACGAAAATGAGAAATTCGTAGAAAGAGGGTTGTGCGAAGGACTAACAACCCTTCCACAATAAGTAATGAAAAATGTTAAGGAACCTGAATATCAGGAGGCCAAGGTCCGATTTGGGCTGTAGCGCCATTGTAGAAGAAGAGCAAAATTGTATGAAATATTTTGTTTCTGTTTCGGAGTCAAATTTTCGCTCGTTGCATTCTAAATGCAAAGTGGCAGGACGAGGCGGTATATGCACATTGGTTCCAACGCAAGCACACCGATTGTTCTTAACGGATAAGATGTGGAAGAGGTGCAAGATTTTTGTTATCTTTGGAGCATTGTTAGCATGGATGCAGGAGTAGAAAAGGATATTGAGGCTCGTCTAAATAAAGATCATTAGGCCTTCGGTATCCTTTCCCCTTTGTAGAGGTTAAGAGAGATCTCCTTTCGCACGAAAAAATCCGTGTTGTTATATTATTGTACTACGGGGAAAGTGACCGTTCGAATTACCAAGACGCTGAAAACTTTCATGAACCAATGCCTCCGACGCATTTTAGGAACATTCTGGCCAGAAGTCATCTCCAACGACGAACTTCGGAGTACAACTGCACAGACTAAAATAGGCATTGAAATAGGCTGAAGTGGAAGTGGATCGGTCATACTTTGAGAAAACCAGAGCGAAACATCGCCAAACAGGCTCTGGATTATAATCCTCAAGGAAGACGTCGGGTTGGTCGACCATGTAACACATGGAAGCGAGCAGTTGTGCAGGAGACCAGAGGTATAAAGAACTTCTGGCAACAGCTTAAGGCCGATGCTCAGGATCGCGCCTTGTGGAAGAGAGTTGTTTCTGTCCTATGCCTCTATAGGGGGTCTTAACAGGAATTGGATTGATTTGACAGCCTAAGAGCATTTAAAACAGCCAAGACTATTAAAGGAAGTCGAAGCTAAGGAAGCCAGAGTGGTGTATTGAAACCGTTGGATATAATACCCCCTGTCCGGGGTTGAAGGTTATATAACAGCAGGCTTGCTCGTTTTAAAAGGCGACTAGTGGTCAACTTACCCCCGTGTTGGATGGAGGCAGTAGAGTTCACCAACACTCAGTCCTAGACGGCTAATCAGCCACGTTTGTAAAACCAGTACCACGGATATGAAAAGATTCTACGGTAACAACCTGTGACATTCCAAAACGTACTCCGATTGTCCTCGCGAAAACCAATGGAAGAGAACTATATTTCTGTCCTATGCCCCTATAGGGAGTCGTACCAAGCAATTGAACGATTATCTTGGAAGCAAAAGGTAAGCAGATTGTTATTAATTCCGCTAAAACAGAAAACATTTGTTCGTAATAAGTTTCAATTCAGATAACTGAAATAATCGCAAAAACATTTTCCAGTTCCCATTAAAAAAAACAATAAAAATCTCCGATGAACACTTGGATCGTTTAAAATCAATAAATCATTGAACACCTTCGGATTCTTTGGAATTGCACGATTACCGCATTACATCTCATAACGACTTCTGTTTCTGCAAAACGGTTTCAAATTAAACAAATTTTTCATTGGAACTCTTATCGCACAGCAGAAATCAAAATTTTCCACAATTGTATAATATTAAACAATTGTGAAACGATTCGATAGAATCCGTAGCATAAAAACAATTAACAATAAGAACGTATGGCTGCAGTATGCAGCACAAAACCACCTTTACCACGTGCTATTTTAATAATATTAACAACAAAAAACATAACAGAATAATGATTGGGCTTCCAACTCATCTAGAGTGAGTTGGAAATGACTCTAATATACCGGCAAATATGTCATCTCAAATTCTTTCGAAGAGTGAATAGAGACTTTTGCATGGGAGGTGGTAGAAGTAGAGGGGAGGTTTTTATTTTTCGTATATGACACCGAACATGGCATGCAAAATGTTTTTTGCTGAATTTAAAGATTTTAGTTTTCATTATTTTTAAAGAAATTGGTCATAGTTTTCCTGAAATTGGGGCATTTGTATGGGAGGTGGCAGAGGAAGTGGAGCGTTTAAGATGTTTTTGAAACTGCTTATCATTATCATCATGCTTTGATTCAATTTCACAGTCGATAGCTCTCATATACTTAAAGGAGAAATGCTTTCCTTGAATTTATAATACAGATATTTCTATGGGAGGTGGAAGAAGGTGTGAAGGGGAGCTGATCATTTTTTCTAACATTTATTTCAATTATTAAGAATCAAATTCTGGTAAAATTTGAAGTTTGTACTTTTTCAAGTTTGAATGGAAATCGATAAAATGCATTTAACAAAAATTAAGCATTTGTATGGGAGGGGATAGAAGGAGTGTACGGATCAAAACAACATTTTTTCGCATTATTAATATTTCTTGTATACTATATACAAAATATCAAGTTGATAGCTTTAACAGTTTCGAAGAAAAATAATTTAATTTAAATTTAAAATTTCGTGAAATTTGTATGGGAGGGGTAGAAGGAGTGAGGTGAAGTTGATAATTATTTTTAAAATAAATTTCAATTACAGTAAAATTAATTCTGACAAAATTTTGTCTTTTCAGCTTTCCTAGCTTCAATGAAAATCGAAAATATGTTTTTTTCAAAATTGTCCATTTGTATGGGAGGGGTTAGGAGGAGTAAAGGGATCGAGTCAATATTCAGTGATATTAATAACATCTATATCGTAATACTTTGACGTAAATTGCAAGTTGATAGCTTAAATAGTTTCAAAGAAAAATCAATTTCTTTATACATATTTCGAAATTTCATGAAATTTGTATGGGAGGGGGTAGAAGGAAAAAGGGGGTGCAGCCCATTCACGAACTTAAAGTTACTTTTTTGCTAAACATCACGCACAAAATTGCTTAGCACTATAGCTCAAAGCATTCGAGAGTTATGATGTAGACAGACGCACAGACGGACAGACAGCAACTCGGAATCGAGGTTTTTGAGCGACAACAAATATTTCTGTACCAAGGTATATTCAAGCAGGTTATGCGTCGACCGGGATTTGAACTCACGACCTTCGCATTGTAAACTAAACACGCTACCCACTAGACTACATCCTAGCTATCGATTGTAATGGCGGATTCTAAATCGAAGACGGATGTGGTTAATACTCGATCACGTAAGGATGTTCGCGTTAAGTGGACAACAAATTTTGACAAATGACCAACTGTTGCCGCATTTTCGAAAGATGGAGGCTTCGATGAGAAAGTTTGATGCGGCCTTGTCGTCACTGGAAAGAAGATTCGTCGCGAAACTCGATGAAGCTCTCGAATCTGTGTTGAAACGGGCTGATGCTCTTGGAGCAAGGGTTTTCGTTTTGGAGGGTACGGTCGCATCGCTGAAGGCACAAAATCTCGATTTGCGTCAGCCGGATGCCGTTGTTAGAGGCATTCCAGTTATGCCAAACGAAAATCCTCTAACTATCGTCCGCTCTTTAGCTACTGTCATTGAGCATGAGCTGTCACCCTTCACCAGCGCCATTCGTGTTACATCATTCCAACCTCATAACGAACGTTCGGACACCATCACGTTCGTTTACTGCATGGCTGCTGTTGCTTATTCGATTCTCCAGCTCTAGTCAATGCAGAGTTTTCATCAGGAAATTTTATGACTGTGTTGGTGCAGTGCAGCTAAATAAACTCAATTGACTTACGAGCAATGTAAATGAGAGCCTTACAACGTCGAATCGTAACCTTCTTCGTGAGGCCTTACGCCTGCGCCGATCCGGCCTGTTGCATTCAGCGTTTACCAGAGATAGTAGAATTTTCGTCAAACGTCAGTAACGTCACCTGTCATTCGGAACTTTTGTGTTGATATTTACGTCGTCATGTGCCAGTTACTGGTGATACACCTGTGGAAGCTATTGCGGCAAAGCGTACTTGTATGGCGGTAGTTAAATAACTTTTCGATGGAGCTTTACTTTCTTCAAGAATCTTCTCACTAATATGTATATTTTTTACTTTTTTTTATTCCTAATTTTTTCCTCTATTTTATATTTAAATTCTTTTCTTTTAGAATTCCTTGTCATTCTTCAATCTGTTCAATATGCTTAGTTTCTTTTTTGTACTGGATGACCGCTGTTGCTTGCCTCTGTCACTGGTTCCTGTGCGTCGATAATGGTATATAACACTTCTTTGAACATAGTTAGATCTCTTCTATCCATCTTCTGTAGCCAATCGTTTGGATTTAGTATTTGCTTGGTAAATGTTGTCTATTTCCCATGTTGCTGCGATGTGGAAACTATCGAAAAGTTCTTTGACAACCTTTCCGATTTCGCCAGCTCAGCTGGTCCTAACTCCACTTTTCTTATTTGTGGGGACTTCAATCTTCCTGACTTAAAGTGGAATGCTGATTGGACACGCCCTGCACTGCCTTTGTGTCGATCATTTTATGAGCCTATGTTCATTAACTCAACATAATAAAAACACTAATCATCGTGGAAAGATTCTTGACCTAATTTTTTCCAATGTTAGTGCTTCCCAAATCCATTGGATTAGTGCCACCCGACCCTTATCATCCTCCTCTCCAGATTAATGTGCTGATTGAATTATCGAATCCCTCTCTTAATAATGCGATCAAAAAATACAACTACTACAAGGGTAATTATGAACAAATCTGTCGTGAAATTAGTAATGTCGATTGGGTCGAACTCTTTAATAACAAAAGCTCTGAGGAATCTTCTATTCAACTATATTCAATTCTTGATGACATAATTCATCGGAATGTTCCCTTTCGAGGGACTTCTAAACAAGAATACACAGAATGGTTTACCCACTCGGTTATTAAAGCTCTTCATAAGAAAAAACGTCTGCATAAATAGTATAAAGCGTACTTCCCTCTTATCTGATTATAATAACTTTTCCTCTCAACGCAAACAGGTGAAATCGGATATCAAGAAAGCTTTCCCTGAATACATTTCTGAGCTTGAGGCGTCTCTGTCACGTAATGATACCAAACCATTCTGGTAACATGTTAGAAAGCGTAGCAAAAAACATTATTTTCCTTCCCAACTTAAGTTTGGAGATATTACAACTTCCACTCCGCAAGAAATGTGTGAACTTTTTGTCAAATACTTTTCCTCTGTGTTTACCTTTTCCAACAAAGACCTATCATATGACTTTTTTATCTACTTCTACTTCTTTGACTTTGACTTTTTTATCCCACCACAGAATTACATCAGTGAATTGTCCATTAGCGAGAGTGATGTTATATCCATTATCAATTCCTTAGATCCAAAGACCAGTGGCGGTCCTGATGGGATTCCTAATCTCTTTGTGAATCTTGCCTCTTCGGAGCTCTCAGTGCCGCTTTCTCTTTTGCTCAATAAATCACTTGAGGAAGGCCGTTTTTCTGCTTGCTGGAAGTTAGCTAATGTTGTTTTCATTTTAAAGAAAAAAGACACCGCAAATGTGCCAACTATCGCCCAATTTCTACCTTAAACTGCTTCGGTAAACTTTTTGAAAGATTAGTCCACAATGCGGTCTGGGAGAAACTTAATCATTTAATATCACCCGTCGAGTATGGATTCGTTAAAGGAAGGTCAACTACCACGAATTTATGTGAATTCACTGACTCCATAGCACAATTCTTAGATCATCATAGCACTGTTCATGCCATATACACTGATTTTTCGAAAGCCTTTGATACTGTTAATAGAAAAATTCTTATTGCAAAACTTGAAAGGTGCGGTGCCACTGGCTCTCTCCTGAATTGGTTTGATTCTTACCTCACGGATCGTCGTCTGCGAATAAAGTTCAATGGACATTCTTCTGCTAAGTTTCTCTCTAACTGTGGTGTTCCACAGGGATCTATTCTTGGTCCACTGCTATTTACGCTCTTCATTAACGATCTGCCCCAATTCCTATCATCAAGTTGTCTCTCATACGCGGACGACCTCAAAATGTTCCTTGAAATTTCTTCTTATTCTGACTGGTTGGACCTCCAGACTGACTTGTCTACTTTGTCCAGTTGGTGTTCTAACAATGATATTTGTCTGAACATTGAGAAGTGTTTTGCTATGGAGTTTTCGTATAAGACTACCTCTCCTGTCCTCACTTACTCTATTAACGGTACCACTCTTGTAGCAGTATCTACAATAAAGGATCTAGGAGTGACTTTCGATCGCAAGCTTAAATTCGTCAATCATTATTCTGAGATTACAAAGGCATACAGACTTGCTGGGTTCATCCTCCGTGCGACAGTCCAGTTTAACCGTCCAGGAGCAGCAGCCCTGCTATTTTCCACTCTCGTCCGTAGTATCTTAGAATACTGCTCCATCGTATGGAACCCTCACCATGCTTGCCATGTTACGGCCGTCGAATCCGTTCAGCGTAAATTTACTCGCACCCTTTTCTACAGACTAAAAAAGCCTCATATCAGCTACAATGACAGACTCCAACCTTTGCATCTACGACGGACTTTTCTTGATGCTTGCTTCCTATATAAACTTTACAACTACTTGCTTAATACCTACCTCTGCAACGACCTGAATTTCTGGCAGGGAACAGTCTCAACCAGGAATTCAGATATTTTCTATCTTCCTTGAGCTTCACTCAATATTTACTATCACTCCCCGATGTTGAGAATGAAAAGGAACCACGATCAACTTCAGCTTGGATCTTTAACTACTTCTTTTGTTTTATTTGAAAATAGAGTAAAAACTATAATCTTTAATGTTTGAAATCTTATCATCACTGCTCTAATATTTCTGCTTTTGTATAAATGAAAATGTTATCTTTTTGTTCAAAGCGTTTAAATAAATAAATGCCAGAAGTATCTCCAAACGGATTTCAGCTTATTCTTTTAAAACTCTGATGTTCATGCAATCTTGATATCTGAATCATGACTGAAGGACCACATACCAACATCTCTTGTCAATATTCCAGGTTATAATTTCTTCAGAAATGATCGCGAAAATGGGGGGGGGGGGTGGGTTTTACTTTCAGAGCAATTTCAAAAATTCTTATCTCCTCGACCTCAGGCTGCATTGAATTTATCTGCGTCGAGATCGATTCGGGCGTTGAAAAATTTATTCTTGTTTCCTTATAGTGCCCTCCTAAGGCATTTTCTGAAGAAGAAGCTTATTGTTTTGTCGATGCTATTTCTAATTTAACTCATTCGTTTAGTAAAGTATTAGCTGGTGGTGACTTTAATGTTGACTTACTTACGAAGTGCTCATGTCGTGATGTTTTCTTGTCACTTATTTGTTCGATTCATTTATCTGTTCTTAACACTGAGGCTACGCTTTTTGATGCCATCATTACTTGATCTCTTCATGTTTTCCGAAAAAAAATGACGCGCTGTTTTTTAGTCAAATGTTTCCGCCCTCTATTACTGATCATGACTTTTTATTCTTAAGTTACAATGTTCGCTTTGATAACAAAAAAACCAATTAATCAGTTAATTATTATGACTACGGAAATATCAATATGATGAATCTAATTGAGGACTGCCTATCATTGCCTTGGAACAGTATTTTTAATAATACTAATGTCGATGACCAGATATTAGCTTTGAAGCATTTTGTTCAAAACTTGCACACGAAACATGTGCCTTTTCGATAAAAACGGGTGAAATCTGACTCCGTTCCTTGGCTTACCTTCAATGTGATGCGCCTTATTGCAGAGCGGGAATTTCTTTTTCGTGAATATTGTCGTCTTAAAACGTTGAATTCTCGTAATGTATATAAACACGCTAGAAATAAAGCTACTGCAGCTATTCGCATCGCCAAACGATCGTTTTATGCAGCGAAGTTTGACTCAAACTTACCGTCCAAAGTTCTTTGGAAAAGTTTACGCCAAGCTGGTATTGCTAGTCCTGGCGAGAGTCCTTTCGAAATCTGAACAACTGAATTCTTTCTTTGCTGTTCAAAATTCCGTTTCTTATGTTCCTGTTGATATGTTTGGACCCTTCACTGATGATAAGGGGGATCATTTCTCGTTTCCTTGGTTATGAAAATATTCACCCTAAATTCCTAAAAATTTTATTTCCCCTTATTCACTCATTTCTTCTCCATATTTACAATACATGTCTAGCTGCTGGTGTTTTTCCAACAATATGGAAAATTGCTAATGTGATTTCTGTTCCCAAAGTTTCTCGTCCCAAGGAGTCTAGTGATTTTCGTCCTATCAGAATATTATGCTTACCCTCAAAGGGCCTTGAGCGTGTAATGTCTCAGCAAATCCATAGTTATGTAAGGAGACTTAGTCTTTTGAGCTGTGAAACTGCGATGTTAAAAGTTACTACTGATATCCGTAAAGCCATGGACCGGAATTTTGATTGTCTATGTCATCCTATACTTCTTAATAAGCCTTACGCTTGCTTTTCATTCTCTACAAGTGCGCTTGAGCTAATTAAAAGTTTTTTAAGTAATCGATCACAAAGGGTTAAGGGTAGCTCGGGGTTCGCGTCTCTTTGTGGCCTTATGGCTGGTGTTCCTCAGGGCTCTATCTTAGGTCCAATACTCTTCAGCATGTTTATAAATGACCTTCCTAATGTAGTGTGTGATTTTAGTATCCATATGTATGCTGATAACGTTCAGCTGTATTTGAGTTGGCCTATGGGGTTGATTGACGACTGCGCGGCTCGTGTATCATCGGATCTAGCGCATATACATAAATGGTCCCATGCAAACGGCCTTACTCTTAATTCTAGCTGGATGAGTCGGTGAAGTGAGGAATATCGGCTGATCAACGTATCCAATAATGAATTATATGAATTAGTGGTGGATGCTAAACACGTCGTAGAAACTTTCTTCGGATCAAGTAGAGCTGAATCTGGAGTGCTGGGAGTGGAAATCGGCCAGAACGTCTCTTCTGATTGCATCCAGCTGGGGCCGGACCACCAAAGATGGCAATCCAACAGTTGGGTTGCATCATTACCTCTAGACGCGAGATCTGCTGGACTGTCCTTGGAACGAACGTGTTTCCAAACTTGTCCACCCACCTTGTCCTGTATTTCTGCAACTCGTTTCGCAACAAATGTTTTCCAGGTGCTCGTTCGTTTCCGAAGCCATGCTAAGACGATGGTGGAGTCTGTCCAAGCAGTTATGTATTCTATGCCCAGAGTTGTTTCAGTCCTTTTGAGCAATTGCAATAGCAGGACGGCTCCATAAAGTTCTAATCGGGGCAAGGAGACGGATTTCACAGGCGCTACTCGGGTTTTGGATGCGAACATAAACCACTGCGGCATACGCACGCTCGGAGGCATCGCTAAAATCTAATAGTTGATTGTGGGTCGAACTAGTGATGTGGATCCATCGTGGAACTCGAATTTTGAAGCGCAGGCAGTGTCTTTGTACAATTTTCCCAGGTTGATTGTAGTTCTGGAGATAGGGTGCCATTCCAGGCTAAATTTTTCAGCTATAAGCCCTGAAGGAGTATCTTCGCTTGGATGATAGCTGGGTGCCGCCCAACCGAGAGGGTCGAAGAGTCTCGAGCGATGGTCGAAAGCACTTACCTTTTCGTTGGGGCGATGTCGTTGTCCGGTAGCAGTTTCCATTTGAACCCCATTGTGTCGTACTCCTTGATAACGGCTTCGTAATCAATTTTCAGGTTCTGGTTGCGTTGGAATCGTCTCTCCAACGAATTCATTTGAGACGCTGCTATATTGCGGGAGAATGAGAGTGGTGGCGGATGAAAACAAAATGGATGACGCACGATGTAACGACCGTCTTCCCATGTAGATGTGGTCGCTTTATAAAAAGCCTCGCAGGCTTCGACATCGACGTTTGGTGCTGGAATAGAGTCCACCTCTTCTATCTCCTAGAATTGGCGGAATTGTTCGTTGAGTGCGGCTATGCTGTGGAATGCCAGTAAGGCGGATTTGCGGTAATCAGCAGGGCAGACTCCAGACAGAACCCAGCCAAGCGATGTCTCTTGAGCGACAACTGAATGGCAACTCGTTTTCCGAACTCCTTGTCGTAAGATAGCTGGATATACGTCAGCACCTAGGATGAGGTCTACCTTTCCTGATTGATCGAACGAAGGATCGGCTAGCAACAAATCGCTAAATTCGTGGAATAGCGATGCTGAGACGCATTTTGTCGGCAGTAATTGCATCAAAGACGGTAATATCAACGCTGTCAGGTCGAATGAAAACGCTTCCACTCGGGCTTTAACCATTAAGCTCAATGAAGAAAGCGCTAGCCCAGATTTAACGTCGCCCAACCCGGTGACTGTGACGTCGGCTCTTTTTCTGGGAAGTTTTAAGAGCTAAGCAGCGGATTCGGTAACGAACGATGCTTGCGAACCCGGATCGATAAGTATTCGCATCGGAATTAACGTTCCGGTGATAGACGGCACATTGACCAAAGCCGTGGCTAGCAACGTCTGCAGTTGAGGCGGCTCTTGGATCGCAGTTGAGGCGGCTCTTGGACCGCAGTTGGCTTTTGATGTGAAGCGGAATGTAGAGCTGCTGTTGTGGGTATATCCCCAAGGATTTTCTGGGTGCAGCAACGAGTGATGTGCCTTCCCACAATGCGACCAGCGGCTTGAACTCGAGCAGTCGGTTACTCTATATCCGAGTCCTAGGCAATTAAAACAGGCATGTTTGGCCCTCACCAGGTCTTATCTAGATTTAAAGTCCATTCTTAAAAATGTTTTGCAGCGATATGAGTTATGATTTTCATTACAGGATAAACATTTGCGAAGACTTTGGGTGGCAATAAACCTTTTTGCGTGAGTGGAAGATCCTGTTGCTTCGTGGGACCAAGTGCCTCCGAAGTTCGGAAACGACATTCCAAGAAATTTCGGAATTCCTCCCACGTCGATAACCTTGTCGTATCGCTAATCGACTGCTCCCACAGTTGGTGCGTCTCTTTTGGCAATCTGCGGACCAGTAGATGTATGAGAATCGCGTCCCAACTCTGACTAGGAATTCCCAGGTTGTTTAAGGAGGCTAAACATTCGGAAGTAACGTCCAAAATCGACTTTAATGGTTTTGCCGACTCAAATGGTATCACGGGCTGATTCACTAAATTCGTCAGCTGCGTATTTACTAAAAGTCGCTTTTTTGAAAGCGACGACACATCAGTTCCCAAGCGGATTGATAATTTTTGTCAGTTACGGGCAGATGTTTAATCAACAACTCCGTTTCTCCGTAAACTGACGTCTTCAGGTAGTGCAACTTCTGTACATCTCCCAGACTATCGTTATCGTGCACTACAGCGAAGTCCACTCGGCATAATTTCCGCCGAATTTCGGGATTGTAATGGGCGGTAGCCGCGTTTCACATCTTCCCAAAAGTGTCGTATTATGCTCGGTCGGAGGTTCGGGCCAGAAGACAGTGGATACTGGCTCTAATTCTCTTAGCCTTTCATTCAGCCGACCAATCAGCTCGTGATAGGTTTCGTCGGCATAATCATAAATTTCATCGGTTAGATACCTTCACGACTTGATTTCTTCCGAAGGCAGCAACATGAATGCGTCGTGATTATTATCGAAATTCTTCCTGAGGTCGAGAACCGACTCGTTGCGACCTTGAAGATACCCAGTGGTACAATTGGCTTTGGAAACCTTTCCGAAATTCTTTTTAGACTTTTCAAATTTGGCAATAATGCTCTCTTGTTGTTTTATCAGAGCCTCCATTTGGATGGGTATTGCCTTGCAAAAATGAAAGATTTCGGGAATTTAAATTTACGGAATTTAAATAAGTCGACACGCAATTTTTCGGATAATTGTCTAACTGTCGTATTGTCTTAAGCTCGCGAACACGGCAGTTTAATTCGAATGCGCTACAATTTCCGAACGCTTATGGCTTTAATAAAAAGAAAAATGGACTTACGCAGGATGGATTATAAAACGGTGTCTTGTGCAGAATTTCCAGAGTCGTCGGGATGGCTGAGGTGCTGGAATATTCCTAAATCGTCTTAATTGTCCTGAATTTTCAAATGGATAGCTCACTATCCGGCTCGACGGACCAAAATGTATCTCAGATAAGGATCTGAAACATTAAAAAAAAGAAAGAAAAGAAAAGCAAAACGTTCGTTTGAAAAATCGAAGTGT
Organism: Chorisops tibialis; assembly: GCA_963669355.1. Lineage (NCBI taxonomy): Eukaryota > Metazoa > Arthropoda > Insecta > Diptera > Stratiomyidae > Chorisops > Chorisops tibialis. The sequence continues at coordinate 12,849,730 of OY770265.1, read as the reverse complement.
TTATACCGGTGGTTGGAAACAAAGTGAAAAAGTAACACACAGAACAATTTTTTATCGCTACGTTATTCAAAACCGAAGCGGTCGGTTATAGGCTTTATTTACTAACCGAACTATACATTCAAATGGATTGCGCATTTCCAAATTGGCGCTACGGAATTCAAATTATTTTTTGATTATATAGTTCGGCTAGTTTACAAAGGTTTTTATCTTTTACGATGACGATGTTGATTCTGATCCAACATTCCGCCAGCCTTGAACGGCTGTTGCCTTCAATTCTCCATGTCATAACTCGGCAATGGACATATTTTGGTGATTGGCCGACGCAAAATTCCCAGTTTGGTTTTAAGTGAAACCACTCGACCAACCGATCCGTGCCTGGATGGATCTCAACTATTCGACCTAGCAACCATTTTTGAGGAGGTAGGCTCGAATCAACGACGAGTACTAAGGTGCCTTCCTGTAGATTCTTTACTTCTCTTAGCCATTTACCCCTTTGCTGCAGTTGTGAGACGTATTCCTTCGACCAGCGTGACAACACCTGCTGCTGCAACCAGGATAATTGCTGCCAACGAGACAGATGTGAGATCCTAGCGCCAGTAACGTCAGGTTCCACCGGCGAATTCAAGAGTTCGCCAATTAAAAAATGTGCTGGTGTTAATGGGTTCAGCTCGTTGGGATCGGACGACAGCGGAGTTAACGGACGAGAATTTAGAACCGCCTCGATTTGCGTCAATGCCGTCGACAATTCTTCATAGGTAAGAGACGCAAGCCCAAAAGTACGATACAAATGCGTCTTAGCCATCTTAACTGCCGCCTCCCAGAGCCCTCCGATATGTGGCACTCGAGGAGGTATATGATGAAACTCGATTCCATCTTCCGCACATAGCTGGACAATAGCGTCTTGCGTTTGCTGATTGTTGAATTGTTGATGAAGCTCTTTCAGCTCCTTCTTCGCTCCTACAAAATTGGTTCCGTTATCGCAGTACAAGTGACGGCAGTGACCCCTTCGAGCGATAAATCGTTTCAATGCCGCAATGAATGCTTGCGACGTAAGATCCGAAACGACTTCTAAATGCACCGCCTTTACTGCGAAGCAAACGAACACCGCAATATAGACCTTGTACGAACGTTTTCCTCTGCCCTTCTGGTGCACACAAATGGGGCCACAGAAATCCACTCCAGAAACGAGAAAAGGTCGAGTTGGTTTTAAACGAGATGCAGGCAGATTACCCATTAGTTGCTGTGACATGTGTGGCCTTGATCGAAAGCATCGATAGCACTGATGAACCACTTGTCGTGCAAAGCTTCTGGCGTTAACGATCCAATATTTGTGGCGGATGGCGGCAACTAACGCTTGAGGACCTGCGTGAAAATTTTGCTCGTGATAATATTTGACAAGGGATAGGACGAAGGGAAGACTTTTAGGTAACAGGATGGGGTGTTTAGATTCATAGGTAATATCTGCGTTCTGCAGACGTCCTCCTATTCTTAGTAGTTTTATTGTGGAATTTCTATCTAGGAAGGGATTTAAATTTGCGATAGAACTCCTCAAAGGACTCTTCGATTGACTTTCAAGTAGTCTAATTTCTTTGTCGAATTCATGTCTCTGAACTATCCAAATCATTCTATGGAGCGAAATATCGAGCTCTGTTACTGAAAGAGGACCTATTTGTCGCTTTTCTTTTCTTCTCGAGTTGTTTACAAATCGCCAAATGAATCCAAATACGCGACGAAGTTTTTGATAATTATTTATAAACTTTATTTTTAATGTTAGGTTCTCGTTCCACCACCGTTGTGGTAAGAACTGATTTAATTCTTCTGGTTTCCGGAACGTTCGCTCTAATGCCCACTGAATGTCTTCGGATTGGCCATTTATCGGGACGAGTGCTTAAAAATTTTGGTCCAGACCTCCAAAGCACTGAACTCGCTACCTCCTTCGGCAGCATTCCTCTGGAAATTATATCGGCATGATTTTCATCACCAGGAACGTATTTCCAACATATGTTAGTTGACTGTTGAATTATGCGGGTCTCCACAAAGGTCGTCCAAGTTGAAGGATATGCTGACATCCAGTCAAGCACTATTTGAGAATCTGTCCAGCAATATGTTTTATGTATCTCCAGATGAATGATTGATCGAACTTTTTCAACAAGCTCTGTTAAAAGATTAGCGCCGCAGAGTTCCAAGCGCGGTAGAGAAATAGTCCTTACTGGAGCGACTCGTGGTTTGGCGCACAACAAATTAACTGATACATCTCCATTTCTGTCAATAGAACGCAAGTATAAACACGCACCATAAGCACGTAATGAAGCTTCGCAAAATCCGTGTAACTCCAATTGATTGCATTCATGTTGTGAGAGGATATAACGTGGAAACGAGATTTCCTTAATATACCGGAATTGCTATCTGAAGGTTTCCCACTGAGTATGTAGGTTCATTGGGAGCGATTCATCCCAATTTATTTTGAGAATCCATAATTCTTGCATTAAAATCTTTCCAAGTACCACAGTCGGACCAATTATTCCAAGTGGATCAAAAATACGCGATAAGTCTGATAGAACTCCACGTTTAGTATGTTTTATTGACATTTTATTGTGCAAAAACTGCAAACAATCCAGCTTTGGTTCCCAACATATTCCTAACGTTTTCGTGATGTCTGAATCCTCTATTCTTCGTAGTTTTTCGCATTCGTCTTCCGGAACTCCGGTTAGTACTTTCGGCTCATTAGAACACCATTTTGTTAGATGAAACCCGCCAGATTTTAATATTTCTACTACTTCCTGTCGAATTGCTCTTGCTTCCTCAATAGTATCCGCGCCGGAGATCATATCGTCCATGTAGAAGTCGCGTACAAGTACGTTTGCTCCGATTGTATGAGTTTCCTTGGTGTTGTCAGCAAGTTCCTTGAGGCATCTAGTAGCCAAAAAAGGTGCTGATGCTGTCCCATAAGTCAAGGTTTTCAATCGGAAAACCTGCATTGGTTGATTTGAGTCTTCTCTCCAAAGAATACATTGTAAATCGCAATCTTCTGAATTTATTGAGATTTGACGATACATTTTAGTTATGTCTGCAGTAACTGCGAATCGGTATAGGCGAAATCTTACTAGAATATCGAAAAGATCAGGATGAATTGTTGGGCCCACTAACATTATATCGTTAAGAGATAAACCATTAGACGTTCGGCAGGACGCATCGAAAACTACTCTTAGTCGATGAGCTTTCAGGTCGCAAGACACAGTGATGAGGCACGAAATACTGACGCTTCGAAAGTTGCTGCTTATTAATGAGCTCCATATGCCCTAGTTGCAAGTATTCCTTCATGAAATTTGAATAATTCTCCTTCAAATAGGCATCACGATCCAATTTCCTTTCGAGATTGAGGAACCCTTTTAAAGCGACGTTGTATGAGTCTCCTAATGAAACCGAGTTGTTACGTAGGGGCATGCGCACCATGAAGCGTCCGGATAATGTGCGTCGGAAATGTTTGACAAAGTGCGATTCACTTTCAATATGATCCATTGGCACTGTTGAATGATTATCCTTCACGTTCTCGATCAACCAAAATCTTTGTAGTAGGAAATCTAAATCTACTTCTTGGCGATCGCCCCTGTCTTGAGCTTGAAGACACAGTACTGTCTTAGGCGAATCTATCTGAAATTCTCCAGCTACGATCCACCCTAGTGTTGTTTTTTGTAGAGTTCCTGATCCAACATCTATCTGTCCAATTGATAGTAGGTTATAAAAGATTTCAGCTCCAAGAAGTAAATCAACACGCTGCATCGTATTAAATGCCGGGTCAGCTAACTGAATGTTGGGAAGTATTGGCCAATTATTGATATCAATTGAAAAGGATGGTTGATGACCCGTAATAGACGACAAAATGAAGAAATTGAGATCGGCCGTATAAGCGTTTATTCTCGACTTGATGACTGCATTTGTCTTTGTATTAATTTTTGTGTTACTGACACCTATTCCGCAAACTGTCTCTTCATTAGGATATTTTCGCAGTCCCATCCGATTAGCTAATCTTTCTGTCATAAAATGGAGTTGAGATGCTGAATCTAGTATCGCTCGACATGGAACCAAATTTCCATTGTATGATTTTACTAAAACTACTGCAGTGGCCAGCATTAGGTGGTGCTCAACTGGTTGAGGTTTTCCTTCTATGACAGGTGCTTGACATTGATGAGAAACTTGTAAGGAGTTAAAAGTCGAAGGTACCGGTTTGGTAACAGGAGATGCGGTATTTACTGTGATGGTCGTGTCATTATTTGAAGTAACAGATCGATGAAGTAATAAATGGTGAGAGCCTTGACATTCGCTACACTTCTTTTCCACACAACTCTCGAGAGAATGCCCATCGTCTAAGCATATCAAGCAAAGTCCCAGACGCTTGACTTCATAAAATCTTTTAATTTCCGACAATCTTCCGAATTTAAAGCACTTTATAATTGTGTGGTTACTTCTACTACAATACTTGCAGGGTTTTTGAGCCATCGTTGATACCAATGATTTTTTTTCGCAAGAAACCAGGTTTGTATTTCGCAACCGTAGTAGAATTGGATTCGCTTGTCATTCGATTCTCGAAAAGTGCACAACGCCCTGATAAAAACGTATTAAATTGTTACCAGCTAGGAAGTGCTTCTAGGGACTGATCCTCGTTCTATTTCTCCAAGGTGTCAACGTCCAGACGTTGCTCCACCAATTGAATCAGCAGGGCATCAAGTAATTCATCGGTGTTACCAAGCGATTTTAGAGCTCTCAAGTGAGCATTAACCGAATCAATAACTTCCCGCATTGGCAGTGCTGAACGTCTGATGATTTGAGGTAAACTAAAAAGAGCATTCACATGAGATTTGAATATGATACGTTTGTTATCGAACCGCGATTTCAAAAGTTCTAACGCGATTTCGTAATTTCGCGCCGTGGTTTCTAAGGCCTGTATTGTCCGCATGGGACCTTCACTTAAGCACGACCGCAAATATTGAAATTTTTCGATTTTCGAGAGATCGTCGTCGTCATTCACTAACACATTAAACGCGCTTATAAAATCAGTCCACTCGGTATATTTTCCCGTAAAATGTGGTAACTTGATTTTCGGGAGCGATGCCGGACGATTAGAACCGAGTCCCGTTATAGACGTTTGTCCCGCAATTCCGGGTTTTTTCGGTTCGGCTGCCTGTTTGGCATCGGCAATTAGCGACAACAATTTTGCCTTTATAGAACAATACGATTCTTCGATTGTCTCCCATTTATTGCAATCGGATAAACCCTCCGATATTTTGTCGATTTCCGATTGGATTTGTAACGCGCGAGCGAAATACGTTTCGAGCAAACCCAATCTGGTTTCAAAACCGAACAAGCCAATATACTTGCATTTCGATCAATGTAAGTATTTAATTTTGTTAATGAGCCTTGTATTGAGCTGCGTTGATTTTATAAGTCGGATTGGCTTCTTTCACTTTTCTCCACGGCGTCAGGCATTTCTAACCACGAGGTTAGCCTTAATTTATCAAAAAAAGAAAACCGTAATCCCGGCGAGAAAGTTTTACGTGAAAATTTTCGAAAATATCTTTAGCTATCCGGGTTCGACGGACCATGAAAAATCTGAGAATTTTCAGATTCACCCTTGATTTTTGGAAACACCAATTATTTTTAATTTTAACACATTTATTAAACTTGATTCGAAAAAACTACACCTGTCACACCGCAAAGAAAAACAAGAAGAAGGAATTTTTCGCCTAGCGGTCGGTTTTATAGGCTTTATTTACTAACCGAACTATACATTCAAATGGATTGCGCATTTGCAAATTGGCGCTACGGAATTTGAAATTATTTTTTGATTATATAGTTCGGCTAGTTTACAAAGGTTTTTATCTTTTACGATGACGATGTTGACTCTGATCCAACAGTAATTGAAACTTGAAACGTATATTAAACTATACTAGGAAAATACAAAAAAAAATATAGCATATTGGAATAATAGTAGTGGGGGAAATGGGGAGCATTTCAAAAATGGCGCACTTTTCAAAATTACAAATCCTTATATCTCAAAAAAGAGTACAGATATCAAATAGAAAATTTGTCAGATTGTAGAACTACATAGTCGTTAATTTTGGAAAAAATTTTAAGTTGGGAGGTGTAAGGGGAAGGAGGAGCAAAAATGTCGCAAATTTTGAGTGATTTTTTTAGGGCTCTGATGAAAGATACTAAGTTTAAATTTTGCATGTGGATACGTCTATTTGATGTACATAGAAAAATAATAATAACTTAATCCATAATTATTATAAACCGACCCCCCCGGTCTAACGTGCACAAGGTGTTTCATGTGCATTGAAAAAAAACACATGAAGTGAAAATTTTTGAGTGAAATTTTAAGGTAGAGACTTGAAAATTTGCGACATGCATTTAAAATAAATCCCTAAATATACAAAATATTAACTGGTTGAAAACCTTTAAAACATTTACTCCCTCCCATACAAAATTATTTTTTCGACCATTTTCAAGAAATCAATTATCACCTAACTATTAGATGCTATCAATTTGAAATTTTGCATAAAAACTTACAAAAATAGTTGAAATGAAATTACGTTAAAAGTTTTAAAATTACGCTTGCCCTTCTACCCCCTCCCATACAAAACTATGATTTCGACTAATTTCAGTAAATCAATTTAATAACCAACAAACTAAAAGCTAGGAATTTGAAATTTTGTACAAGCACCGTACAAGGGAAATGAAATAAAACTGCATATCAAATTTTACGATTCCCTTCTCTACCCTCTCCCATACAAATGTTCGGTTTCGTGAATGTAAAATACACCGAATTTTCTAAAAATTCTATGCAACTTCGTCTATGAAACTGACATTCTATACAGAGAATATTGGATGTGATTCAAGCAATCAATTAAAAAACTATTAACATCCACCCACCCTTAACTATCACCCCTCACAACTCCCCTCATAAGAACTCAAACTTGCATAAATAAACGAACGACTACCGCCCTCCCAAAGAATCCCCTTTCACTTAGTCTTCCCTAACCACTCTAACCAGCATATTCAGTTTCCACGCATCTGCAATTTGTCCCAAGAATAATAAAGTTTCGCCCGACTTGTTGGCAGTTTATTTTTTGACTGTTTAGCGTTCTATGGTCAATTTCCCGCGTTTATACAGGGTGCGGCAGTTAAATCCGGACAAATTTCAATTTGAATTTCCCGCCATATCGTAGTTCCGTCAGAGGTCGCGATTGAGGTTCTTGAACGCCATGGGCGTCTAGTAAACAGTCATAATCTTAAAATAGCCGAGATGCTACGTACAAGTGCGGAGTACAATCGAAGAGCCGCGATTATTGAAAGCTTTCGATTCTTCGGGTACCCGAGATCGACTGTTTATGATGTTGTGGCGAAATACAATGCTTCGGAGAAGTCCGAGGAAGGTTCCGCTAACCCGTCGAGGAGTTCCCATTCGAGGGAACGGGTGTCACGAACTCCGGCGGTCGTGGAAAGGGCTCACAAGCTGATTTCGGAGGACCCTGGACTATCGTTGCGAAAATTGTCGTCAGTGGTGGGGTGTCAGCGAGCGAACAATGCGTCGGAGCGAACAAGTCGTACACAATAAAGGTGCGACAGATGCTGTCTGAGGCTGCCAGAACAAAGCGGATTGCTCGCTGCAACCTGCTACTGAGTTCTTTGAAAAACGAAGCAGCGGGACGAATCAGATTTTTTTCCGATGAAAAAATTTTCACTGTTGATGCGCAAATCAACCGGAGAAATGATCGCTGGCTCGCCCACGACCCCGAGGACGTCCCGATTGTTGCTCGAACAAAATTTCCGGATAGTGTTCACGTCCTAGGTGTTGTGTCCAATGAGGGTGACGTCATGCCGCCACATTTCTTTGAAAAAGGACAAACTGTCAAAAAAGAAGTTTATCTGAACGTTTTAAAGAATGTTGTGGTACCGTGGATGGCAACTGTGGCCGCGAGGAGGGAATATGTTTTTCAACAGGACGGTGTACCGGCTCACACAAGCCATTTAGTCCAAAACTGGCTATCAGACAATGCGGACATGTTCTGGTCCAAAGAGTTTTGGCCCCCGGAATAGCCCGGATTTGAACCCTCTAGACTACTATGTTTGGAGCGTTGTTGATCGGGTTACCAACAAGTCGCGGCAGCTATCGAAGCAGCATTCGCCAATATGGACAACGCTGCGTTACAGAGAGCGTGCGAGCGCTTCTTCATAACAAGGATGGAGGCGGTAATTGAGGCCAACGGCGGTTATATTGAGTAATTGTAGTCCTGACAGGTCACACGAATATTGCCTAAAAACATTTTCTTTTACATTTGTACTTTGTGTCAATAAATTATATTTTAAAACAAAGTTTAATTTGTCCGGATTTAACTACCGCACCCTGTAGATGACAAATGTCAGTAAAGAAACCTTTGAAACTTTGTAATGCGGGCCTAAGAGAAATATTGACTATTAGCAGCATACTCGTTGTGGTTCGTACATGGGCTATTAAGGTTTTCTTTTATTATCTGTTTCAGTGGAGTCCTTTCTGTGTTTTCCTGACTTATACGAAACACGTCGCCTTTACGATTTTCAGTAGTAAAATGAAAAGCATATCTCTAGGTAAATGATTGCTTACACCAGGATAATCATACTATCGTGCTAATCGAATTGCAATATTAATGAAGAAACATCGTGATTTTTACGTAAACATATTGCAATCTATTTATATTTTATCAGGAAAAAAAACCAGAGTACGTAAACTTTGAGTAAAGTAAATCTTGTTATATCGTCGGTAAAAAGAATAATCTCTTGGTTGCGCAAAATAAACGTTATAAAATACAAAAACAAAAAATACTTTAAAGAATACTCGTATAGTAATTGCCTTTTAAACGATAAGAAAATTACACATTTTGACGATGAAGAGTAAGGGGGCAACGATGAAGTGGCATACAGAAATTATAGTCGAGAATAAACGACGAAATACTACGAAATTAAATAAAAATACCACGATTTGAATATATGGCTTAGTGTGAACTGTGGAACGTTTGCAGGTATTAATACAGAAAATGAGAATACTATATAGATATCGCATATCGTCAAGATTCCCGAGCTTACTAAATTATCTTGACTCATAGCCTAGAGATTATCTTCTCTTCTGTTGATTGGATTATAAGTGAGAAGTGCGATTGAATAGCGATAAGAATTGTCAATCACTAGTATGTAGCTAGAACATAAATGGCCTTTACAACTATAGCTTGTTGGTTGTAGCTGTTCAATTTTAAAGCATTTCTTTTTGTATTATTCAAAATCTCAAGGGCAGGTGAGCGAAGAGGATAATTATGTGAAACACGTCTTTTGCGTAATTAATGTTGCTAAATGAGTTCTGATTTATTGCTATAACCAAGCTGCCTATGCATCAACGACATTTTCTCATGACGCTACATTAACAGGACTGACAAGATGTTTACTGGCACAACTGATTGCACGACGTTAAAACATTAACAAACGTTGCTGTCGTGAATACTCGTAAATGTAGGTACATATAACACTGTACGAGCCACCTATTTTTATCAATTTTCCATAATTTAGAGGGATGAAAGGATTAGTTTAGCCTTTAAATTTCTTTTGAGGAGAGGTGAATTTATATAAAACATGAACATTTCCAGCGAGGAGGTAGACTTGGAGGTTTGCCACCTTAAAATGTAGAAGAAAAAAACATTAAATAAGATATTTTTCCGGTTTTTTCCCAATTTTTTCATTTATTCGCACATATTCCAGCTTCCAGCCTCCTTCATCCTCCCCCAAACACCCCTACATATTAAAATTATGTAGCAACAATAATAACAATATATGACAACAAATCAAATACTAAATAAATAAGGTAAGGACCTTCATTTGGTGCTTGCTTTCCTTTTGTATCCTGAAGTAGAAGTTTCCATACCAAAAATCAGCAGTAATCTGCCAACATGCTCACACTCCACTTCCTTGAAAATTTCCTCTCGAACTTGCTGATGTCCTGATGGAACCGTTCCCCGTGTTCATTCGAAACTGCTCCTAAATTGCCAGGGAAGAAATCCAGATGTGAGTGAAAGAAATGCACTTCAAGGGGTTACATATCCCGACTGTAAAGAAGTTACAGTCGTTTTCCTGGGACGTGTTTTTGTTGACACCGTTTGCGGTACCAGACGTGCCTCCACCATATTTTATCTGAAAAAAAAAATTCTCAAAGTAGATAGATAAACCTTGTACTTATCGATCCGGAATTTAAAAATTAAATTTTTTCGGATCATGGCAGTCCCTGGAATAAAAAAGGCGTGTTTTCACCCCAAAATTGTTCAGTATTTATGTTTAAAAAAAATAAGCTAGGTATCGAACTAGATTATTGTGTGAAACATAACTGCGTAAAACCAGATGCATTCGGTCTAGTAGTCGCGGAGATATTTGTGGTACCGATTTTGAAAACACTGTTTCGAGAAAAACGCGTTTAAAGTTTTAAGGACAATAACTGGTTTATTTCAAACTCACATAAAATCGTCTGTGAAGGTTCTGTGAATTTCACCTGTGGAGTGCGTATACCTGAGCCTCACCAAAATCTTTCAAATCTTGACCCTGCTATACACAAGGCCAATAATACCGGAATTCAAATCGAGCAAGAACACTCGGCTCAGCCGTTGCGCACTCCGTTGGTTACACAACGCTATAACTTCGCCATTACTACGAATTTTTTTATGAAATTTTCAGGGTAGACACTCAAAGGATAGTACTTTCGAATGAGCATGAAAATGTGTATAACTCTTTAATAGCAATGTCTTAGTACTACAAACAGAAAAACCGCAAAGATAGAGCTTAACGAATCCTAAAAAAAAAGACTGCAGTGTTGAAGTCGAATGTGCTGTCATCAGCGAATCTATGTATAGGATTGAAAGTTGAAGATAACAAGTCATTAATTAATATTAGGAAAAGGGTGGGAGAATGAACCGAGCCCTGAGAGACACCAGCGTTAATTTTATAAGGAGGGAAACCACACCATCCAATACGACATGCATTGAACGACTGGCTAATAAAAACTTTCAATCTAGAAAATAAGGGAGTCGCCCAAACCAGTAGCTTTAAGTTTGGCTAAAAGGGCGTTGTGTCATACTCTGTCGAAAGCGTTGGCAAAATGAAGAGCGATAATACAAAATTCACCAAACTGGTGAATGCTCTTGTTCCAACAATCAGTGAGGGTGGTTAAAAGGACTCCTATAGAAAGTCTCATCAATGGCGCGACAGCCCAAATCGGGCCTTGGTCTCCTGAAGTCGTCACCTTCAATCGTCTCGATCCAAAGAGCGCGTGCTCCAGCTGCTAATTTTTAAGATGGCTTTGCTATCTTCATCAACCGAGTCTTCCCATCGCTTGCGTGGCTTGCCTACTGGCCGGTTACCACTCGCTTTGCCTTTCAGGGCACGTGTAAGGATTCTTCTGTCTTCCATTCGCTCTACATGGCTAGCTCACTGCAGTTTACGTAGCTTGATGATCGTTGAAGCTTCTGGCTCGTCGCGGAGTTGATACAACTCATGGTTGTATCTTATTCGCCATTCCGTTCCTTCCTTCACAGGTCCCAAAATTCTTCGGAGGACCTTTCTTTCAAATGCGTTAACTGCTTTTTCGGAAGTTCGCGTTAATGTCCACGTCTCGCTGCCATAACAGAGTACAGGTCGTATAGTAGTCTTATAAATCTGCAGCTTATTGTTTCTGTGCACTTTCTTGGATTTCATTATTGGAAGTACCGAATAATACGTCATCTTTGCAAGTATTATCCGTCGTTTGATTTCGTCTGTTTCATTAGCGTCTTTTGCTAGATTAGCCCCAAGATATATGAAGTTGTCCACACTCTCCAAATTATATTGCGCAATTGTTATGTTTTGTCTGATTGGCGTTCTCCTTCTTGTTTGCGTCATTACTTTTGTTTCGCTTTCATTAATGCGCAACCCGACTTCTTTTGCGGCGGATTCAAGATTGACCAATACCTCTTAGCACTAGGAAAGGATCTTGCTAGGATTTTAATGTCGTCAGCATATGCTACTAGTTGGGTGGACTTGAATACTAGTGTCCCGTTGGTGTCGACTGGGATTTTTCGGACGATATACTCTAGTGCCAAGTTGAAAAGCATAGGGGCGAGACCATCTCCCTGCTCTAAACCACATTCCCTTCGAAAGCTGGTTGTGGCATCGGTTGTGGAACTGACTGAACATTTGCAAGCTTTCATGACGATGAGACAGTGGAGGACAATAAGGAAAGACGGTGTAAATTGCATAGAGGCTTAGCAAGATAAGCAGTTTTCAGGGACAAAGGCAATGATTTCATTTGGGCCTGACGATTTATTAGCATCTAGATTCCTACGAACTTTACGTTACGCGAACGAAAGTTAAGTTGGCCTAAGAACGAATTTAGCGGAGTATATGTTGAAAGGTTAGAGTACGTTTGTGGTAAAGAGGATTCGGTAGCAAATATAACCGCTAAGATCTATACCGATTTCACTGTGCATCCAATGCATCAAAGGGTAACCCCCTAGATTATGTTCGGTGCTTTTAAAAAATGGTATCAAAAAACTAAAATTTTTTTTGCTAAACGTAACAAAAGCTTTCGCTGAGATGGTAGATAAGTCTGAATCTGCGCTTTGCCGTGGTGTTTAGCTATTCGAAACTATGAAACAGTTGACAAACTGAAATTTAATTTCCAAGAGAAGAAGATGCGAGGAAACTCTGGCTTATAACCCCCAAGAAAGACTTGATACGAATTACCGTGATGCTCATATACTCGTATAGAGAAGGCTGTTAGACGCGACAAGAGAAAGGCCAAAAATGATCTGGCCAATAAGGCAGAATCTACATATGGGGTTTTTCCAATTAGAGGTGTTATTTTGAAACTTTTCCCGCAAAAGATCAATGGTTTCGGTGCTTGTGTAGCACGTAGCGCCGTCTTGTTGAAAGTAAACGTTGTCCAGATCAATATCATCGAATTCCGGCCATAAAAAATCATTAATCATCTCTCGATAGCGCAATCCATTCACTGTAACTGTTGCTTCAGCCTCATTTTCGAACGTAAGGTCCAATGACCCCGCCGGACCATAACCGCACCAAACAGTCACACGTTGAGGATTGAGAGGCTTTTCAACAATAACTCTTGGGTTTTCCGAGCCCCAGATGCGACAGTTTTGCTTGTTGACGTAGCCACCGAGGTGGAAATGGGCCTCATCAGTCAAGAATAGTGAATTTTAATAATTTCAATGCGTTGTTGAAGCCTGTATCGTTCCATTTTTATTAATGGCGTAGTTTCTACTTGTCAAATGTCAAAAAATGACAGCTTCAAAAGTGACATCTACCGAAATAGCGGGCTATTCAAAATAACACCTCATATAGAATAACCCTATACTTCTTACCTTGGGGATATGTGTTCACTATTTAAAATTATGAAGAAGTTGGTGCACAGGAATTTCACCGCCAACCACTCTGTGATAGATGTCAACGGAACTCTCCTTAATATGAGTGAACACCACTTGCGGTGATGGAAGGAATACTTCTCTGATATTTTAAACATCTTGTCAGATGAAGATATTCCAGAAACAGAACAACTACCAAACATCCAACCGCAACAATCCTCCATTAGGAACGATCCCCCAGATATGAAAGAGATAGTTTCCGCTATTCGGTTAATGGTGGGAAGGAAAGTCCCAGGTAAAGACGGACTACCAACCGAACTCCTCAAAGCGGACCCGGAAATAACAGGCGATATACTCCTCCCACTCTTTACTGCGGTGTAGAATGAAGGAAGATATCCCACAGAATAGAAGGAGAGCATCATAGTGCAAATCCCGAAGAAGGGCGACCTTCGGCATTGTAGTAATTGGCGTGGTATATGTTTGTATACTTATTACTGTTTCGAAAATCTTGGTTAAAGTAATTTTCAATAGGATTAGTTTTGCTGTGGAGAGCACTCTCGAAGTTTATCAGGTTGGATTCCGTAAACTGTCGTCTTGCACCAACCACACAAATACGCTATAGATAATATTAGAGCAGTCAGCCGAAATGGGTTCGCCACTACATCTCATGTTTGTGGACTTCGAGAAGGCGTTCGACAGCGTTAAGCGAGATTACATATGGAATGCTTTGCGGAGGAGAGGTATTCCAGATTAGATCATAGCAATGATTAAAGAATCCTACGAAGATGGAATGTTCGACAGCTTCCCTGTGCGAACGGGCGTAACACACGGCTGCATATTATCACCAGCTCTGTTTCTTCTTTTTCAATGACGCTACAGTCCAAATCGGGCCTTGGCCTCCTGACCTTCAGGTTCCTTTACAACCAGCCCTGTTTCTGGTGGTAATAAATGACGTCGGGTTGGTAGACCAGGGAGGCGAATAGTTGAGCAGGAGGCCAGAGGAATGGGCAAGTCCTAGCGACAACTAATGGCAAATGCTCAGGATCGATCCTTGTGAAAGGGAACTGTTTTTTTTTTAATTTATCACTTCATCAACATATGATTACTTACAAAAAATTAATTACAACATTACTTATTTTTTTAACAAAGCTGACTTCATCTGAGCAATATTTAAATTGAAATCAATGTTGCTATAATTAGCGTTAAAAGCCCGTGAAATAGAGGTTATCGGTTCGTGCTGGCCGTAATTAGTTCGATGGAAACGAATGTCCAGGAGTACGTAGTCTCTCAAGGAACGGTGAGGAATTTTGAAGGAGAGAGCCCCAAGCAAGATGGGGGAGTCAATTTCGCCTGAAATTAATTTGACTGCGACTGCAGTACCAAGAACAGATCGCCTATCTTCGAGTGAATCCAACGAAAGCAGTTGAAGTCGTTTTTGGTAAGGGGGGAGACATATTGGGTCTGACCAGGGAAGTCCCTTAAGAGCAAATCTTAAAAATCTTCGCTGCACGGACTCAATTCTGTTCTTATGAATATCATAATAAGGAGTCCACACCGGGCAGGCATATTCGAGAATTGATCGCACTAAAGTACAGTAAAGTGTCTTTGTGATATAAGGGTCATTAAAGTCCTTAGACCATCGTTTTACGAAGCCCCAAATGGAGTTAGCCTTGATGACAATACAGTCAACATGGTCGTCGAAGGTAAATTTATCATTGAAAAGTACGCCTAAATCGCGAACTATGCTTAATTTTTGCAAAGCAATTTCCTCTAAAACATATACAAATTCAATTGGATCCTTTTTCCTAGAAAAAGATGCAGTGGTGCACTTTCCAATGTTTAAGGGCATACAGTTTAGGGTACACCAGTCAAAAAATAGCTTTAAGTCATTTTGCAAAAGTAAATTATCATTCGTACAGGTGATAGTACGAAATATTTTTGCATCGTCAGCATATAAAAGAATATTAGAGTTAGAGATTACCGAACTCGCGTCATTAATAAATAAAATGAACAGAAGTGGGCCAAGATGGCTACTCTGAGGTACACCAGAAGTGTTTGGAATAACCGATGAAAAAGCATCTCGAAATTGCACCTGTTGGGTGCGACTAGAAAGATAGGATTTTATCCAATTTCTGTCCTATGCCCCTGAGGAGGGTGCTAACAGCAATTTGATTTTGATTCAAAGAAGACATTGGTGGATTACGTAGCACATAGAAACGCTCAGGCTCCCAGCGGCTAGATGAATAACCAAGTTCTGGTGATAACTAATATTTGATGCGCATGATCGCGCCTTGTTGAACTGCTTCTGTCTTTTGCATGATTGGTTTACCTATTTTCTAAATCAAATATTGATTGAAACATTAATAATTTTCGCTTATCAAAAACTCCAAAGCTAATCAATTTTAATTTATTGAAAAAGCGATAGAAGAATTACTTTTTATTTAGATTTTTTTACAATTTTATTTTATTAATATTATTATTGAGGTACAAATTGAAAACCACCGTTTTTTTTTTTTTTGCAAAATTCAAGCCTTAATTTAATTGTGCAAACATGGTTAAATATTTATTATTCAAAAAATTGCCCATCGCTGACCACAACTTTTTTCCATCTTTCGTGCAGTACACGGATCCCGCGTCGAAAAAACTACTCCCCTTTTGAGGCGATCTACGAATCAACCCAATTTTTGGCGTCTTCGTAAGAATGGAAGTGCCGCTCAGTCAGGCCATGCGTTTCTTTTTTTTTTTTTGCAGAATGACCTGTGTTATAGGCCACTTCGGCCTTTATGTGCAATGCACAAACACAGTCATGGAGGGAAGAAATGGGACTGGAAAGTGGAGTGAGAACGACCGTAACGAGTGGAGAAGCTGGTATATTTTTTTGTTGTACTGGCTACTACTGACAAATATAGGCAGATGTTATAGGGGACTGAATGATAGAAAGCGAACAGAAATCATCTACTGAGTATCTAGGCCTTCTTGAAGTGGAACTGTTTCACTTTTACACCGTTTGCCCATTTTATTTTGAATAATTTTTTGATATTTTTTTTCGCGGAAATAACGAACATCCCTTGATATAACCTAAACACAGTAAATCCAGTATGGAGCTGGTGGTTGCTTCCTCTTTCCCATCTTCAATGGTACGGCGGCCCAAATTGGGCCTTGGCCTACTGATTTTAGGTTCCTTAACACTTTCATTACTTACCATCTATCTGCGAATTTTTCATTTTCGTAGATTGTGGTAATCACGGCATGTTCAAGCAAACAGTGTGCTGGAATTATGCGTTGATTTAAACTAACGACCTTCGCATTGTAGACCAACACGCTACCCACTAGGCTACACCCTAGCTTTCGTTTATTGAAATTTTGTTCCATTTATGGAAAATATGGAAAAAGAGAAGTGCCGAAAGTTGTATGCAATTTTCTGCATAACACGAATTTTTTGCGTTCGGCGAAATTATGATGAAACGACGACTCCTATTGGAAGTTCAGAGAAAAATCACGATAATTTTTTTTTATTGTTGTTAATATTATTAAAATAGCACGTGGTAAAGGTGGTTTTGTGCTGCATACTGCAGCCATATGTTCTTATTGTTAATTGTTTTTATGCTACGGATTCTATCGAATCGCTTCACAATTGTTTAATATTATACAATTGTGGAAAAATTTGATTTATGCTGTGCGATAAGAGTTCCAATGAAAAATTTGTTTATTTTGAAACCGTTTTACAGAAACAGAAGTCGTTATGAGATGTAATGCGGTAATCGTGCAATTCCGAAGAATATGAAGGTGTTGAATGATTTATTGATCTTAAACGATCCAAGTGTTCATCGGAGATTTTTATTGTTTCTTTTATTGGGAACTGGAAAATGTTTTTGCGATTATTTCAGTTATCTGAATTGAAACTTATTAGGAACAAATATTTTCTGTTTTAGCGGAATTAATAACGATCTGCTTACCTTTTGCTTCCAAGATAATCGTTCAATTTCTTGGTACGACTCCCTATAGTGGCATAGGACAGAAATATAGGTCTCTTCCTTTAGTTTTCGCGAGGACAATCGGAGTACGTTTTGGAATGTCACAGGTTGTTACCGTAGAATCTTTTCGTATCCATGGTACTGGGTTGGTTTTGGTGAACTCTACTGCCTCCATCCAACAGGGGGGTAAGTCGACCACTAGTTGCCTTTTTAGACGAGCAAGCCTGCTATTATATAACCTTCAACCCCGGACAGGGGGTATTTTATCCAACGGCTTCAATACACCACTCCGGCTTCCTTCGCTTCGACTTCCTTTAATAATCTTGGATGTTTTAAATGCTCTTAGGCTATCAAATCAATCCAATTCCTGTAAAGACCCCCTATAGGGGCATAGGACAGAAACAACTCTCTTCCATAAAGTGCGATCCTGAGTATCGGCCTTAAGTTTTTGCCAGGACTTGGTTATTTCTCTGGCCTTCTGCTTAACTGCTCGCTTCCATGTGTTACATGGTCGACCAACCCGACGTCTTCCTTGAGAATTATAATCCTGTCTGGCGATGTTTCGCTCCGGTTTCCTTAAAGTATCTCCAGAAAGGGGAAAGGATACCTAATGGCTGACGAGCTTTATTTAGACGAGCTGCAATATCCTTTTCGGCTCCGCCATCCATGCTGTCAATGCTTCCGAGATAACAAAAATCTTGCACCTCTTCAACATCTTGTCCGTTAAGGACAATTGGTGTGCTTGTGTTCGAACCCATGCGCATTTACTTGGTTTTACGCACATTTATTTTCAGTCCCGCCTCTTTACATTCGGAATGCAACACTTGACTCCGAACGATTATGTGCAAGCAAACACCTGTCATCAGCATAATCAAGGTGACTTTAGATGTTAAAAAGTTTTCATTGAAGACCTTTACCTTCCCCACCTTCCAGTGCAGCTTCATGATGCCATTTATTACCACCAGAAACAAGGCTGGTGATAATATGCAGCCTTGTCTGACAGCCGTTCGCACAGGGGAGCTCTCGGACAGCTATCCTCTATGCAAGGCGCGACACCTTGCATCTTCGTAGGATTCTTTAATCATCGCTATGACCATATTTGGAATACCTCTCCTACGCAAAGAATTCCGTATGTAATCTCGCTTAACGCTGTCGAAAGCATTCTCAAAGTCCTCAAACATGAGATGTAGTGGCGAACCCATTTCGGCGGACTGCTCCAATATTATCCGTAGGGTATTTGTGTGGTCGGAACTATAGGACCACGTCCAAACTAGTGTCCATTTGTAGACACAATTTGAATCGCTTAGCGGCCATAACGGAAGTTTTTCTAATTTGGATACCGGGTCGACCTGTTAGAAAACGACGCACCAGACACGCTAGCACAGCAAGAATCTGCAAACATTAATTCCACTGGGAATTCAGTTGATGTAGCACCAACTGTGTTGAAGACCTGCTTCAAAGAAACTATTTTGGATTCTTTCTTGGCTGGGTGGTGGCAGCTGGACAACTACAGAACGGCCAAATCCTTTTGGGAAGAACCGAACAAAAATATTACAGCTCAGCTGTTACAACGTAGTCGCTATAGTATCCGAACTATAGTTAGCCCGACCACAGGTCATTGCTTGGTAAGGCTGCACGCATTTAGGATGCGAATCGCGAATGCCAGCCTTTGCTGAGGTTGCGAGGAAGACGAAGAACCTATCGAACGGTATCTTTGTCACTGTCCGCAAATCTGCAACAGTCGCCTCCTTTGTTTAGGCTCTAGATTCTTCTCAGAACTAGACGACCTCGGAGGCGTCAAACATTCGAGCCTGCCTCGGTTCGCAAATCGAACCGAGTGGCTAGAACAAGAGGGGGAATACAATGGTTCCAACTAGATGCATTCTGGATCCACAAAACCAGCCACCCACAACCTAAACTTACTGCTGGCGTCATCTATTGTGAAACGGCGGGTCTCAATTTGTACTCCCCATATTAATACGAAATGTGTTAATAATAAATAAAGACTGAATGTTAAATATCAATTTCATCACGCTCAAAAGCAAACAATCAATAATTAGTGTTAATACAAATCCACGTTATATAATATTTTTGTGTTTTAAAGACCTTCTAAATTGTTTCTTCGGTAGTGAATTAATTAGTTTAATTCCGACCTAAGAGTTGGGATTCTGACCTATATTTGTTTTTCTTATCAGGTAAATTAATTCACCTTGTGTTTCACTTTGAGTCTTGTTAGAGTTAATTTTGATGTCTTTTAAGAATAATTTTCTTGTGTATGTTTGAATCATGGTAATGCTATGGAATACTTTGTCCTCATGAAGTAAAAATGTACTTGAAAGCTTGAAAAGTTAACTAGTCGGAAATATCTTTAGTTTGCTCAGTAATATTTTCTTAATTGTTTTTTGTGTAAATTGCAATTATTGCGTTGCATATGCAAACCGGTACCACACTGATTAACAAAAACCAATCCAAAGTACTTTAAGTTTCTGCATGCTTGATCGTTATTTCTTATTCGAGTTCATCAAATTGTGAACAAGTTTCTTAGTTTCGCTAAGGTTCTTATTCTAGTTTCTTGCTGATTTTTTTTTTTTTTTTATGTCTGATTTATGTTGTAAGCAATTCTGATTTTATGTGCAATGCACAAACGCAGTCATGGTTCATGGAGGGATGGATTTATATCGAGATGGGGAGGATGTCTAACAACGATCGTAATGAGAGTTAACATATTTTCCAGTTGAACTGTCTACCTATTACTATTAAGTATTGACAGATATTGGGTGTATCAACAAGAGGGTGTAGGGTTGGAAAGGCCTATTATTTGACAGAGGTCAAATTTTGACATTTGTCACCTGTAATTGCGGGAAACTAACATAGTACATGGTGAAAGAAAAATAGAAATCGTTGAATTTTATTACGAAAATTCGCTTTCATCGCAGTTCTTCTTCATCTTCAATGGCGCTATAGCCCAAATCGGACCTTGGCCTCCTGTTCTTCAGGTTCTTTAATATTTTCATTATTTATTGCGGAAGAGTTGTTAGCTCTTCGCACAACCCTCTATCTATGAATTTGCATTTTCTTAGATTGAGGTGGCCAAGGAATACCCAAGCAGGCAGTGTGCTGGAACTATGCGCCGATCGGGATTTGAACTCACGGATCTTCGCATTGTAGACCAACACGCTACCCACTAGGCTACACCCTAGCATTCAATTGCAGTTACTATGCGCGAAATTCGAGCAAATTTTGATCGTAATCATGTGCCTTCAGAGACGTGTGTGCGCAGCCTAGTCAAAAAATTCCAAGCGACTGGCTCAGTGCAAGAAGTGAAGACACCGAAACGATTTCGCCCCGGACGTTCGACCGAAAATATCGTAGCAGTGAAGGAAAGTATTGAAACACCTCAATTCGTCATCGTGCTGAAGAACTCGAGCTATCTATGTCTATACTGCAGTGAATGTGGACGGATGCGTACAAGGTCCAATTGACTTAAGAACTGCAGCTGACGGACCACCGGCACCGCTAAAAATTCGAGTTTTCTAACGAAGCTCATTTTCACATTGGCGGTTACGTTAGTAAGCGAAATTGCCACATTTGGGGATCCGAAAAGCCGCGAATGATTCAGGAGAAGCCACCGCACTCACAACGATTGACTGTTTGGGCACGACTATTACTGATGAAGGTGGACCGGACTTGATCCGAAAAATCCACGAGCTCTCTTCTGAACTGGTAGCGGAATCAGTAATATTGGCGAGCGAGAACGCATATTTATCGGCACTGAGAGAGTCAGATAAAAATAAAATTGCTAAACTAGAAAAAGAAGTTAGAGAATTAAATGCAATCATAAGAACGCGAGCTGCTATACCAAGTGACCTTGGAAATGCTACCCGGGCACCTTTGATGGTGAAGCCACCTCCTGTGGCCAAGCCTGTAGAAACCTGGTCACTTGTGGTTAGAAGCAGAGATAAGGAGGCAACCTCAAAAGAAGTAGCGGACAAGTTTATGTCTCAAGTAGCTCCAACAATGGGGGTTAGGGTGCATGGGGTCCATCCCATTAAAGGTGGAGGGGCTGTAGTTAGTGTTCCCTCGGAGAAAGAGAGGACGAAAGTGGCCTCAAACAAAACATTTGAGGAGGTGGGCTTGGAGGTCTCTGTGAGAGACAGATAAAATGACCCTGGAGAACCAACAAAAATCACTAAAAGTGATTAGTAGGCCAGCCAGGGAGGGAGTTGATGCCACAGCATGTGTCATCCTAGAAGGAACGGCCAAGATAATCGATGAGCTGATTGCATCCGAAAGAGTGTATGTGAAATGGTTTGAGCGAGGCCAGGTGGATAGGATCAGGAGAAGAATGAACCCCGAGTGGAAATACCATTCTGTATGTTGGTCCTGAGAGTGAGGTCATAAATGGCGTGGCGGTCGTGCTTACAACGAGACCGAAAAACAGTCTCATCAGCTGGGAACCAATCTTGGATAAGATTATTGTCGCAAGGTTCAAGACCAGCGTCAGAAACGTCACAATTCTACAGTGCTACGCACCAACTAATACCGCAAGACCTGATGGCAAAAAGGAGTTTTATAGCCAACTGAGTGCCACCTTCGAGCGTGTTCCAAGAGGCGATATTTTTACCATCTGAGGAGATATGAACGCCCAGGTTGGCTCTGACAACACAATACTAGAACACTTCATGGGGAAGCATGGTGACCCTTGGGTCGACGCGTGACGACCTTAGATTAAGAGACCCGAAAACGACGAATTATTTGTGGAGTTTCATTGTACTCGGCAAATTGTCATCGGAAGACCCTTTTTCCACATAAAAGATCTTTGGATTCCCCTGATGGTGTTACTCAGAACCAGATCGATCATTTGGCTATAAGTCGTCGATGGAGAGATGTCTCCTCGATGTGCGAGCGAAGCGTGGAGCTGACGTGGGGAGCAATCACCACTTGATGGTTGCCTGCTTGAGATTGTGCACAGCACCTATCCGACGACCACAAATTCTTCAAATGAACCGAAAGCTTAATGTGGATAGACTTAGAGACCCCAACAAAAAGCGTGAGTACACCACCATTCTACGCTGAAAGTCATTCACATTAGGTGGATATGAAATGCGCACACTGGATGCCAATTGGGAGGCAACCAGAAACACGTTTCTAACAAGTGCTGAAGAATCTGTGGAATATGTGCAAAGCTGTGAGAAACGCTGGATGTCGCAAGACACATGGGACAAGGTTGGCAGTCGGAAAAAAGCCCAATTGCCAATCATCTCTCAACCCGATGTAAACCAAAGAGCTTCCAACTTTAGACGAAACTACCGCAATGCTCATATACAGCTTAAAAAGGTTGTTAAACACAGCAAAAGAAAGACCATTGAAGATCTGGCCAACAAGGCAGAATCTGCGGCTTACCCTGGAGATATGGGTTCATTATTTAAAATTATGGAACAGTTGAGGAACAGGAATTTCACCGCCAACCAGTGAACACAAGTTGCGGCGATGGAAGGAATACTTTTCTTATATTTTAAACCTCTTGTCAGAGGTAGATATTCCAGAAACAGAACAACTACCAAACATCCAACCGCAACAGTCCTCTATTAGGGACGATCCCCCAGATGAGGAATTGATAGTTTCCGCCATTGGTCAATGGTGGGGAGGAAAGCGCCAGGTATAGATGGACTACCAACCGAACTTCTTAAAACGGCCCCGGGAATAATAGCTTACACACTCCTCCTACTCTTTACTGCGGTGTGGAATGAAGAAAGATATCTGGCTGAATGGGAGGAAGCGTCACTGAGAAGATCCCGAAGAATTGCGACCCTCGGGATTGCGGCCATTTTCGTCGTATATGTGTACTTACTGCCTGATCGGAAATCATGGCTAAGGAAATTCTCAGTGGAATTAGTGATGCTGTGAAATGTACTTGGTGGTTGGGTGTGCATCGATAAGATAGGGGTCTGATCGGCGTCATAATCAATCAAGTGTGCTCATCATACCTCCGGGTGGTAGCCACCGGGTACTAGTCTTGTCCATCCGGACTTGACTTTCTGGACTAATAGGCGCGAGTGCTAATGAAACGGAAAAATTCTAGCCCGATCATATGGCCCTCCAAGTTGGGGGTTGGGCGATGTGTGAACAACTCATCCTCGGAAAAACAAACTTGTTTCGAAACCTAAAGCACCGCCTCGAACTTGATTGATTCAACGGCAACAACCACGCAAACGATAAATGGACTATTTCTTCAGATCTTGGAATGTAAGCGCTTCTGGAACAGGCAGCTAAATACAAAACGAACATAATTGCACTCCAAGAAACTAAATTGTTAGGTAGCGAAATTATTCACATTGGATCGCACAGATTTTTAAAACTGGGAAAAAATTGAGAAGGCGAGAGCTTAGAGTTTATCATCGACAACAAGTTTAAACACCAGGTCACCAACTTCAAACCCGTCAATGAACGATTGTGTGCAATCCGCATCAAAACAAAATTTTGTAATGTTTGGCTTATTAATGTCCATGCCCCAACGGAAGGCAGAGACGAACAATTTTAAAACAGTATTAGGTGACTTTAACGTGAAAGTGGGCAAAGAAGAAACTAACATAGGGACAATTGGAAGGCGCAGTCTCCATGATATTCGTAACGATAACGGCCAGGGACCGACGGGTTTTGCCAGCCGCAAAAATCTTATTGTAAGCTCGACATGCTTCCCGCATCGCGACATTCTTAAGAGATAGTGGGCATCACCCGACGGAAGAACATTCAATCAAACAGACCATGTTCTAATAGAGAAAAGGACGGCCTCCTTCATTCTCGACGTGCGTACATGTCGAGGGGCTAATTGCGACACAGACCACTATTTGGTAAAGACCAAGTTCCGATGTCAAATCGCAAACCGAGAACACCCAAAGACACAACCAGTTCCTCAATTCGACATAGGAAAACTCAAGGATGAGAAAGTAGCTGCGAAGTACGTATCAGCCTTGGAAAGACACTTCACGCCAATACTGAACAACATTGCCAGCATTCCAATAGAAGAAATGTGGCAAAACATCAAAGATGGCATTACATCTGTCGCAAAAGGAAGTGATAGGATAACAACCCCGGCGCAAAAGAAATGACTGGTTCGACAACGAATGCCAAGATGCCTTAGACTGAAACAATAAAGCTTACAAAATAATAACGGAACGGCCGACACGAGCCAAACGAAACAAATACAAGAATCTTAGACGACTTGCAAACAAAATATGCAGGCAAAAAAAAACGGAAGTACAATAATGACGAAATTAAAAACATGGACGAACATTTTAAATTACACAAATTACAGGAGCTGCGTATACCCTTGTTAAAAGGATGAAAGAGGGATGCAAATTGAAAACGATCCTCTGCAAGGATGCAGAAGGGAACATTCTAAGTAACGCGGAAGATATAAAACTAATATGGGCGCAATACTTTGAACACCTTCTTAGTCTGAGCCCATCACCCGCATGAACAGTAGCAGCAGACACAATAGCAGGTATCACTGATGTAACAGCTGATGAAGGATCCCCTTTGAGTCCCCCCACACTCGAAAAAATAAAAACAGCCCTGAGGAACCACCCAAACAACAAAGCGCCGAACACTGATCAAATCCTAGCTGTGCTTCTGAAAGCTAGCGACACCTGCATAGCGCATCTCCTACATAGATTAGTCACGGACATATGAACGCGGGAAACACTTCCTGAAGATTAGCGCAAGAGCATCATATGTCCAATTTATAAAAAAGGTGACAAACTCTGCTGCGAAAACTACCGAGGAATATCTCTGTTGTGTACGTCTTATAAGATCTTGACGAAAATTCTAGAAAAAAGAATTAGGCCCTATGCAGACAAAGTAATTGGTGAATACCAAGGCGGATTTAGAGCTGGACGCTCGACCACAAACCAGATATTCTCAGTTAAACAGGTGCTGGGAATATTATATTGATGTGCACCAGATATTTGTTGACTTCAAACAAGCATACTACAGTATCGACAGGCGCGTACCGTTTGAAATAATGTTGGAGTTTGGAGTCCTACCGAAACTGGTTCGGCTTACAAGAATGACAATGACCGAGTCTTTGTCACGAGTCAGAGTAGGAAACGATCTGACTTCCAGTTTCAAAACAGACAACGGCCTTAAGCAAGGTGACGGCCTCGCACCAATGCTGTTCAATTTGACACTCGAATATGTTGTTCGGAAACTTCCCGTTGACACCAAGGGAACACTATGCTTCAAATCCACACAACTTGTAGCATATGCTGACGACATAGGTATCCTTGCAAGATCTCTGAAGACTGCTAAAGAGGTATTTGTAAAACTTGACTCGGTAGCAAGGGAAGTTGGACTAGGTATTAATGAAAACAAAACAAATAAACCGCCAACAAGTCGGACGAAACTTTATTATTCTTGGGGTAAGTTGCGGATGCGTGGAAAGTCAATATGCAGGTTAGCAGTGGTTGGAAAAGACTAAGTGAAAGGGAACTCTTGGGCAGGGCTGTTCTCAATTTAAAACTTTGCAGAAACGTTCACAAGCTCCAGTACATATAATCAATATTTCATTCGTTTCTTTATGCAAGTTTTAGTTTTTATGATGGGAGGGGTGAGGGGTGATAGTAAGGGCGGGTGCATGTTAATAGTTTTTTATAATAGCAATAGAGAATTGTATGCCATCTTCGACAATCCAGAAGTGTCAACCCTCATAAAATTTAAGAAGTTACAATGGGCTGGTCATGTGGAATGGATGGATGACGGAAGAATTTCCAAACGCACACTGAAAGGGAAAGTCAACGGACAAAAACCGGTCGGAAAACCCCGGAAGCGTTGGGAGGATTCGATTGACGCAGACAGCAAATCACTGCTAAGATTTTCTCGAAGTTTATCAGACTGGATTCAGTAAAGGGTTCCGTTGGAGAAGTCCGCCGAAATGGTTTCGCCATAACATCTCTTGTTTGTGGACTCCGAACATTAAGTGCGAAGATTATCTTAGTCACTGTCCGCAAATCCCAGCAGTCGTTTCCTTTGTTTAGGCTCTAGATTCTTCTCAAAATTAGACGACCTCAGAGGCGTCCAACATAGCTACGATTAAAAAATCCTACGGAGATGTTGAGTGTCCCGTCTTACATAAAGGAGAGCTGTTCGAAAGCTTTTCTTCGCGAACTGGTGTCAGACAAGCCTGCATATTATCATCAGTCCTGTTTCTGGTGGTAATAATTAACATCTTGAAAACTGCACTAGAAGTTGGAGAAGGTAAATGTCTTCAATGGAGACTATTTACATCTGAAGTCATCTTGATTATGCTGATAACGTGTGTATATAACCGTTCGAACTTGTAGTCAAATGTTATCTCGTTGTATTCTAAATGCAAAGAGGTGAGACTGAAAATAAATGTGCGTAATGCCAAGTACATGCACCTGGGTTCGAATACAAGCACATCAATTGTTCTTAAAGGACAAGATGTGGAAGAGGTGCAAGATTTTTGTTATTTCGGAAGTATTGTCAGCATGGACGGCGGAGCCGAAAAGGATATTGAGGCTCGTTTATATAAAGCTCGTCAGGCCTTCGGTATCCTTTCCCCTTTCTGGAAAATAAGAGAGATCTCGCTTCGCTCGAAGTTGCGTCAAATCCGTGTTGTTATATGGTTGTACTACGTGGAAAGTGACCGTTCGACTTACCAAGAAACTACAGACTTTCGTGAACCAATGTATGCGACGCATTTTAGGAACATTCTGGCTAGAAGTGATCTCCAACGACGATTTTTGGAGTACAACTAGACAGACTCAAAGAGGCATTGAGATTTAAAGGCGGAAGTGGCAGTAGATCGGTCACACTTTGAGGAAAACAGAGTGAAATATTCGCCAAACAGGCTCTGGAATATAATCTTCAAAGAAGACGTCGGGTTGGTCGACCATGGGGCACATGGAAGCGAGCAGTTGAGGAAGAGGCCAGAGGAGTAAACATGTCCTAGCAACAGCTAAAGGCCGATGATCAGGATAACGCCTTGTGGAAGAGAGCTGTTCGTGTCCTATACCTATAACTCCAGAGTACCTATAGTCCTCTTCTTCTACCTACCTCTTCCGATTGTTCGGCACTTTTAGCAATTTTACAACTCCTTCGCCAACATTTTGTAAGGACACTCCTAAACAAGTTTTTTAGTGTTTTTAAGGCGCGTACATTACTCGTGATCCCTAAGAATTTTTCTTGTTAGTTTTTTCCAATGGCTTTAGCATCCTTCTTACCATTCGGTTTTTCTCTGTCTCTCGCTCTCCCGACGACTACTGCAATAAATCACAATATGCAGTACTACAGTTTTATACAACTGATCCTATTTCTCAGCACCGAAGGACCAAAAAAAATAAATTTTATGCCGTTATTTCCATCGCAGGATAAAAGTATGAAGCTTATCTCAACATTTCTTTTCTTCTCCATCATCTCCTTCTATTTCATCGGTATCGTGATCATGTGGGCGCGAATTATACAAGGACAATCCTTTAGAGCTAGAAACAGGAATACGTCGAGCCAAAGTGTGCCTTTACGACAACCTTATGTCGGCGAACGACGACGTTGCGCACATCCAAGCAGATTTCTCCTCCCCTTCATTGCCGTCGCTACATCCTCTTGTACGCTGTGCCTGTTGCCCTCTCCGCCTCGTCCTTGGCTCTCTTTAAAATACACTAAAGTCTTGTCACAATTAAATCATTTTTAAGAAGTGCACACTGTAGGGCCACCCATATCGTCAATACACGGCGCAGTAATTAAAAGCATAAATGTTTAACATGTTGTAACATCATCATGGATATATTGAGATAGACCAGGGATGTAAATCATAGATACAGCAATAAAGCCACATCTCATAATAATATAAAAGGATTCATTGTTCTCGGAATTTCTCCCGTTGTAAGTGTTGTGTTGTTGCTCGTTTTTATCGAGCCTAGTGCGATAATGTAGTCCTTAAAAGTAATGTAGGTTCTAGATTTTCAAAATGCAATACTCCGTTCAATTTTACCCGAAACTTGTGTCGTCATAAACTCTGAGATTCGTCGAATGAATTTAAAACTGTCAAAAAGTCGGGCGCAACTTTATTATTCTTGGGACAAGTTGAGGATGCAGGGAGAGTCAATACTTAATTGCGGATACGATCAATAGCTCTAGTACATATAATCAATATTTCATTCGTTTATTTATGCAAGTTTGGGTTCTTATAAGGGGAGGAGGAGGGTGATAGTAAGCGTGGGTGGATGTTATTAATTTTTTAATTGATAGCTTAAATCACGTCCAATATTATCTGTATAGAATGTCAGTTTTATAGACGTAGTTGCTTAGAGTTTTCATAAAATTCGGTGTATTTTACATTCACGAACCCCAACATTTGCTGCTTGGGAGGGGGTAGAGGAGGTAAGGGAATTGTAAAATTTGTGATACAGTTTTATTTCGTTTCTTTTGTAAGTTGCTCGTACAAAATTCCAAGTTCGTAGCTTTTAAATTGTTGGTTATTAGTTGATTTATTAAAATTGGTCGAAAACATACTTTTGTATGGGAGGTGGTAAAAGGGCAGGCGCGATCTCAAAACTTTTGATTTAATTTAATTGATTTCTTAGAAATGGTCGAAAAACAAATTTTATATGGGAGCGGGTAGATGTTTTGAAGGTATTTAACCAGTTTGTGTTTCATACATTTAGGGATTTTTTTTAAATGCATTTCACAAATTTTTTAGTGTCTACCTTAAAATTTTATTCAAAAATTTTCAGTATTATTATTATTATTATTTTTTTTTTTCATTGTAAACATTAGACCAGGGGGGTCGGTGCATAACGATTTTGGAACAAATTATAAATTTTTTTTTTCTCTGTTTATATCAAATTTAAATTTTAAATGTAAATACATCTTTTACATTTAAAATTTAAATTTTGTATCTTTCCAGCCTTAAAAAAACTCACTCAAAAGTTTCGACATATTTGCTTATCACCTCCCTCGCCTTAAACTCCTCAACTTAAAATTTTATCAAAAGTAAAAACTATGTAGTTCTACAATCTGATAACTTTTCGATCTGATATCTGTACTCAATTTTGAGATATAACGGTTTGAAATTTTGAAAAGTGCACATTTCCTACTGCTATGACCAAATTTTAATTTTTTGTTGTATTTCGCTAGTATAGCTTAATATATATTTTAAGTTTCAATTACATAGCTTAAGAGATAGTCGAGATATTCATTTGTAAGTGTTTTTCTTTGCACCCCCCCCCCTCCCCCCCTCCACCAAATTTCGAAAGAAATTCGATCAAATCTATTTATCACATATCTGCATTCTGCACGGTTGTGTCTTGTTTTATATTTTTAAGGAAATTAGTTTATAGAGTTTTCTAGAAGTGTGCGATTCGCATGGGAGGTGGATTTTTCTAAGATTTTCAGTTTTTGAAATTCGTTCTTATGAAAATGAAAGTTGAATTTTTATTCGGAATAAAACAGGTAAAAATTTAAAAATTTGAACAATTTTACAAGCACTCCTTCCAGGGAAAGTTCATGGTATTTGCACTTCTGAAAATTGTTATGAAAAATTTTCACATTAAATTTCATTATTGTTGCTTGTATGGTTTTCTAGGAAATCTATAAATTGGCGCTTGTTACCATATTAATACTTTTTCAATGGCCAAGGCAAGAGTTTTTGCTTTTTCGAATGAAAAATGCATTATGTGGTAGAAGGAGTTAATTTGAAGCTGGTAATTGTTTACAACTTTATTTGAGATGAAATTCTGGAAAATTTTCATCTCCCGGTTTTAATCGAATTAATTATTTTGTGAAATTGTGCTTTATTGGAAAAAGCAGAAAGTTTGTCCGGTCATGAGATTTGATGCGATATTCGTAGAACACTCGAAATTAAATGTCAAACTATGGAAAACTCGTCGTTTATTGGCTCAAATTTTATTAAATTTGCTTTCTGAAAAGTAGCTGACCGAAACCAATTCTTCCTTTTCTGGGAGATCGTTTTTAATAAAGTATTGTTGCGGTTGAATCGAGTTGCGATCTGAAAGTCGATGGGAGCAGACGTGGCTGGAATCTGGCTCGCCCTTTGTTGTTGTTGGTTTGTTTTTAAGTGTGGATTGTTCAAAAGTTAAATTTTTTGTAGTGGTGCTCTATAATGGCCGCGAAAAAGAAAACCAAGTCGGGCATGTCCCGGAAAAAGGGGATAGTTCAGGTGAGTCTAAATGTTCAGATAGATAGAAAAAGAGGTAAAAGACTTAAGCGTTCTAAGGAGCAAACGCGTGGTACAGTTGGACATAGCCCTGCGGAGATAGCTCAGGCATCTATTATGGAGAAACCACCTCCGGTGGTCAAACCGGTAGAGGCCTGGTCGCTAGTTGTCCGGAGCAAAGACAAAGCAACGACTTCAAAAGAGGTCGCAGAAAAGGTGCTTTCAAAAGTTGCACCAACAATGGTAGTGAGGGGGCATGGAGTGCATCCAATAAGAAGCGGAGAATTAGAATACCCTCTGAAAGGGAAAGAACTAAGGTTGCCCCAAACAAAATGTTTTAGGAAGTTGGCCTAGAAGTATCAGTCAGAGACAAAATTGGACCCAGAGTAATGGTCCATGACGTCCACTGCCGGTTCTCAACAGAAGAACTCATGGGAGAGTCACTTCAAGTGTAAAATGGAATGACCTACAAAAATGGATGAAAGTGATCAGTGCTCGGTGAGGGGGGGTTGCTTTAATGACTTTTCTCAGATGTTTTGGTTTCGACCACAGAGTGGCAGAATACCTGTCGCAGATGCTCGAAAGCTGGGCACAACGCTACCTCGTGTACTAACCAAATGAACTGGTTATGAATTCCTGGGCTACCTTCAGGGCATAGGTTTCTCGCGCTGGACTGTCCGTTTTACGCGAAAAGAGTAACAAGGGTGAACGCGAGGCACTATAGCGACAATGTCTGTACACCCAACACAGACTGGTAGTCTTGGATCGGCCAAGTTCGCACAACTAAATTGTCACGGTTCTTACCCGGTACTTGGGGTCCTTCTAAAGCCTAGTTCGCACTAACCTAGTAATTTAGTCGAGTAGCGAATAATTTAGTTACTAAACGTGTCTGAACAATAGTGGAGTAGTTTAGTAAGTGACTTAACTACACTACTAAATACGCGATCCAATTCATTCTATTTTTTCAGGCTAGTAGCGCCCCACACTAGCTAGGGTGTAGCCTAGTACGTAGTGTGTTGGTCATGTAATGCGAAGGCCGTGAGTTCAAATCCCGGTCGGCGCAATATTTAATTCCGGCACATTGCCTGCTTGGATATACCTTGGTCACCTCAATCTAAGAAAATGAAAAATTCGTAGAAAGAGGGTTGTGCGAAGGGCTAACAACCCTTCCACAATAAGTAATGAAAAATGTTAAGGAACCTGAATATCAGGAGGCCAAGGTCCGACTTGGGCTGTAGAGCCATTGTAGAAGTAGCGCCCCGCAGTACCATCACTGCATCGTGATTCATCCACTAAACAAGTAAGAACCTCAAGATTTAGTCGGAATATAATGTACTGTATACGACTGTAAAAAAAAAAAACAAAACAAAAAAACATGATATTACACCAGAGGAAACGGCCCTCATTCTCCGTAGGCCCGAGTGGACCTAGGATAGGTAGCTCCCAGGAATCATCCGCAAGGGCAGAGGGTGCTAAGAATCCGCGGAGGTTAAACCGCTACCAACAACACCTAATAACGCTACACATAGCGACATATAATTGACGATCGCTATCGAGCCAGGCAAGACTAATCGAACTAGAAGAAGAAACAACTAAGATTAAATGGGGCATTATTGGTCTGAGCGAAACCAGACGCAAAGAAGAAAACATGATTATACTAGAGTCGGGCAACATCCTATATCACCAAGGGACTCAATCAGGTAGAACGAGCGGAGTAGGGTTCCTAATTAACAAAAAATGGGCAGACAATATAGTCAACGTCACAGGTATCTCAGATCGAGTAGCCAGCTTAACACTCCGGCTCTCCCAGAGATACACAGTGCAAATCATCCAAGTCTATGCACCAACAACTAGCCACACAGACGAACAAATTGAAGAGTTCTATAATGAAATAAACCAGGCTTGGGACAACAACAGCCACTTCAAATATCTAATAGGCGACTTCAATGCTATCATAGGAGGAAAGAAGAACCACGAAACCCTGGTAGGAAAATTATGTTTGGGCACAAGGAACGAAAGAGGAGAAAGGCTGGTCCAATTCGGCCACCAGCATAACCTCTACATAGCAAACTCGCTCTTTAAGAAAGGCCGAAATAGGAAATGGACTTAGCAAGCCCCAAATGCAACCACCAAGAACGAAATTGACCTGATCCTAACCGACAAAATAAGAACAGTTAAAGATGTATCAATAATTAATAACTTCAAGACAGGAAGCGATCATCGTCTGGCTAGAGCAAAGATTGCCCTAGATCTGAAAGCAGAAAGACTCAGATTATTTAGAAAAACAAGAAGACCAGGTATTAACACATACAACATCAGAGACAACGCCAGACTCCACCAAGAAATGCTAGATTCCGAAATGAGCAATAAGGACGCAACGTGCCTCGCAGCCGTCATCTTGAAATGTGCCGAAGAAGTAGGTGGACCAAGCATAGACAACAGACACCGCAAGCTTTCAAACGAAACAAAGGCTCTACTCAGGAAACGCAGGGAAATGAAATTATCCTTGAACACCCAAAGGATTGAATACACCGTAACCTGCAAAACAGTCCGAAAGAAAATAACAAAAGATGTGAGGAAATATAACGAAAAATTAGTAGAGAACGCCATCGAGGGTAACAGGAGCCTCAAAAAGGCGAAAAGAGCACTACTGATTGGTAGAAAACACGTGATTGCTATGCAACACAACAATGAAAGGATAACCGATAGGAAAAGAATACTAGAGATTATAACCAACTTCTATCAAGATCTCTACAAAGCCCCCGAAATAAGCCATACAATAGCAGCGACTACATCAGCTGCACCTGAAGAAGAGGTCCCAGAGGTGCTCATCGGCGAAGTGGAATCGACGCTGAAACAAATGAAAAATGGTAAAGCAGGTGGTAATGACGGCATCACTGTGGAATTGCTGAAATATGCGGGCAGAAAAATATGGAAGATTCTGGCCGACGTATTCACAAGCTGTATCAGAACCAGATAAATTCCTGAACAGTGGAACAGCGCCAACATAATTCTGATCCACAAGAAGGGCAGTAGGGAAGACATTAGGAACTATAGACCGATAAGTCTGCTCCCTGCGTTCTATAAAGTATTCACTAAAATCGTCAATAACAGAATGCAATCAGCCCTAGATGCAGAACAGCCACGAGAACAGGCTGGCTTCAGGAGTGGCTTTAGCACTATAGATCACATCCACTCACAGAAAGATCATGAGCAAAGCGAAAGAATACGAACTTCCCCTCGCCCTGGCATACATTGACTTTGAGAAGGCCTTCGACTCAATATACCCCGAGGCAATAATAAGAGCACTTATAAGCCAAGGTATTGAGAAACCATATGTAGAAACACTGACCAACATCTACAGGAACGCCAAAGCGAGGGTCCACGCCAGAATTCCCCACACAAAAAGGTGTTAGACAGGGGGATACCATATCACCAAGACTCTTCAACGCCACCCTGGAAGAAATCTTTCGAGGCCTAGAGTGGGACAATAAAGGCTTAATCATAGATGGAGAGCGGCTAAATCACCTATGATTCGCAGATGACATAGTCCTTATCGCCCAAAACCAAGATGAACTACAAACGCTACTCGAAGACCTAAGCGCGGCTAATGAGACAGCAGGACTGAGAATAAACCTCAATAAAACAAAGGTTATGTACAACGAACTCATAACGACAGGCCAGGATAAAATACCAATTAATAACACCGAATTGGAAGTGGTAGACGAATATGTGTATCTGGGTCAAACAATAAGCAACTCAGGATCGCTACTACCCGAAATAAACAGAAGAATTAAGCTAGCCTGGAGCTCATTTGGGAGAAACTCCATAATCTTCAAATCAAGAATGAAACCCCATCTGAAGAAGAAAGCCTTTGATGAATGCATTCTACCAGTCATGACCTATGGCTGTAAAACTCCAGGTTGCCCAAAGAGCAATGGAAAGATGCATGTTGGGCATCACAAGAAGAGATAGAAAGAGACTAACCTGGATAAGAGCAAAAACACAGGTCACCGATGTGATCAATAGGAACAGAAGCCTCAAATGGCGATGGGCCGGGCACTTAGCAAGAATATCGGATAATAGATGGACCACAAAAGTCATCAATTGGTACCTAAGGGGAGTGAAAAGACTAAGACGGCGCCCGAAACTTAGATGGGACCATGACATAAGAAAGCTAGCCGGCATAACCTGGACACGAATAGCCAAAGACAGACAAAAATGGAGGGCAATGAGAACCCAATACTTAGGGGAGGCTACACCATGATCTATATACATGGTTGACAAGCTGATAATGATGATACGACTGTAGTGCGAACGATTTTTGGTCATGTGGTAGTCGTTTAGTAACTAAATTACTGGCCACTCGACTAAATCAGTAGCCTAATGCGAACTAGGCTTAAGGGAGGAGGGATTTTCCTTTGCTCTCCTGCAGGATCATTATGCAACAAACGGTTGCGTAAGGGGACTGCCAGCAGTATCTAGGGTCTTCTTCTCGAGTGAGGAGAGGAGTGCTGCTTGGTGGTTTGCGACTCCAGAATTGAGAGGCTGGAACACTTGACAACGGAGTGAGAGGTGTGCGTCAGCGTGGATGAGCCCTTCGGTCCGGCCTACCTGGTGAGCATTTATTGTAGGTTTGGAGAGTCACTGGACCCGTGTCTGGACTGCAAGTATCCAACAGATACATGGGACAATGGCCATTTTCGGAATGGACGCGAATGCATTTTCCTCACTATGGTTCAGCAAGACTGCCGGACGTACGTCTAGCAGTCTTGGACTGCGCGTGGAGGTGGCCGTTTACGATTGGATAGCAGCGAATGACTTGTTCGTTTGGATCGAGTCGAGTGACTCCTACATCTTCGACGAACCTCGAGGGGTGAGCGATGTCGATGCGATATTGGCCAATTGCTCAGCGATGGTGTTTGATACCTGGTCGAGCATGGGGGACTAGCGATAACAGCCTAACTGTCGTTGAATTTTCATACGACAGGGCTGTGTGTAAAGGTGATCCCTTGCGCGAAATCGCTTGGCGCACCAAAATGTTACGGTCCATCCGTAACGTAAGTGAGGATACCTGAAAGACGGAAAAGAAATGAGTTAAAAATGCACAATTCCGCGAAATGTCCAAGCGCAGTGGAATGATACCAGACGACTTGAAGACATGGGGGAAGCCACATCGAAAGAAATCAAGGAAGTTATCGCACAGATTGTATAAAATACGCCCGGCGTAGTACCACTACAAAAAAATTGCTCCATCCGCCATTATTGTTTACGGCAAAGTTACTCCAGTGAATCCCGGAAGTGAATTGGAAGCAGCTATCAATGCCGGACCCGAAGCTTTAAATAAGTACATAAGTTCAAGCGAAATAGAGGAACTGATCGATGTTATGCCATTCGAAGATAACAATAGTCCAACGCAAACCGGCCGGAATGTAAATAAAACGAGAACTGTCAAATTCCCGATCGTAATAGCGGCCATGTTTGTTTCTTCCCATGGAGGAAAAAGAGGAAATACTCCACGTATAAGAGTCGGGATATTTTTAAAAGCTGCTGCGAAGTCAAACTCCGAAAAGGTTCTGGCAGGAGGTTTTTGTTATAAACAAATACCATCACAACAACAACTATGTTACCGAGAAATGAGAATAGGCGGGAAAGCAAATGATTTCAAACAAAGGAAGTTCGATGGCCTCAAGCTTAATTAAAATCCTGTCAAGGCCAAAAAGATCCCGCCACGAAGCTTAGTGGCAGGAAACTAAACCGGGCTCGCTCTCTTTTTACGAGTGACCAGCAAGTGGATAAGTCGAAGCGAGTCTTTCTTTCCAAGTGCGATTTTTCTTTTGTAACGTAATTCAAGTACCACGAGTCGGTGGTTTAAATTCTTTTGTGCCGGAAAGTGTAAAGTGGCATCGATGGAGGGACATAAGAAGAAAAGAAAAAGCAAACGAGACCAGGAGATATCGATTACAACGACGAGAAGGTATCCGACCCATCGAAGAGAAGGAATTCGACGCGTCGCAGCAAAACGTGGTGACTGGTGACTGGTTCATCGAATGTTAAGGAACCTGAATATCAGGAGGCCAAGGTCCGATTTGGGCTGTAGCGCCATTGTAGAAGTTGTAGAAGGCGTTCATCGACACCTGGAATTTACAACAAGGGCCCCAACGAGCGTCATCCGGACGAAAAAAAAGTTACTTAACTTGTAGCTAGGGACCTTTCTTTTTACTTGAATACTTAACGTAGAGAGTAGCTAGGCTTACACCCAAATAAAAATAGCCGTTGGGCTTATCAGTGATCAAATACCGAATTTCCTTTTCTTAACTTACATGTGAAGATTGCTGTAAACGTCCTTCTGTTTTTCAGTTTGTCACGCGTTTTTTTTGTTTCACGATATTTGTTTTTGAGACTAACTCGCCAGACTTGTGGTTTGGTCTGCGACGAGCACTAAGGAACGAATCCTAAAGTAGAACCACTGGCACCCACGACCCTTCTTCGAGGGTTGGCCGGACAGGCTCGTTCCGCCCCTAGGTGCGAAGAGTTAATTACGAAACACGTTTTTTCCCAGTCAGGGAAAAACCATAATAAAAGAGGAGACCCATGGAGAACGCTTGAAGGCTGAACAAGAAGAGTCCCGTTGAGCGAATTCGCGCTGCTCAGCTTGGATAGTCAGATAGCCAAAATCCAAGACCGGTCAGTAAATTAAACGATGGCATGCTTAGGAGGATCCGCAAGATGAATCCGAAACGTGTCAATTGGTCGAACGCAGAACTAGCAGGTAAGCGCGCTCGAGTACAGGCTGTGAGGAAGAAGTTCCAAAGTGCTCGTGCAAGAGGTCAAGCAGATGCGCACTGGCTCAAACTTCAATACCAGCGAAGCATGTACGAGTACCCAGCTCTGATCATGTCAATCAAGAAGGTGGATTGGAAGCGCTTCGTGCAAACTCACGTGATCCCTGGGTCAGGTCTATAAGATCTGCAGGGGAAAGCGATCAGGGCCTGAAATGTCTGGCATCAATGTTGGAGGCAACATTTTGTCGACATGGAAAGAGTGTGTCAAAGTACTATTGGGAGAATTCTTCCCGAATACTGAACTGGGGGAGAATGCTCATTATCGTGTAACAGCAAAGGGAGAAATCCTCGAGTTTGAACCCAAGGAGATTTAAGCAAGCCTCAACAGGATCAGATCCGGTAAGGCGCCTGGGGTCGACGGAATGACGGGCGAGATGTGTAAAATTATAAATAAATTCTAATAGGAGACTTCAATGGTAAAATTGGCAACGAACTGTTTCATAGGGGCGTAACAGGAGGGTATATCCTCCATAATGAAACGAACAACAATGGCCAGAGACTTATTGACTTCGCCAGCAGTAGGAACCTAGTCATAAGCTCCATTTGCTTCCCGCATAGAAAGATTTACGAAATGACGTGAGCATCATCAGATGGGCACAACTTCAATCAAATTGACCGCGTTCTCAGCGAAAAAAGGGCTGCGTCCAGCATTCTAGATGTCAGGACTCTACGTGGCGCGAACTGTGACTCAGACCATTTTCTTGTTCATGTTAAATACTGCTATCGCATAGCTAACAAGGGCCACACTATAAGAAGCTGGGCTCTTTAGCTCAGTAGGCAAAAGCTAAACGAAGACACTACGAAAGTGGAATATATGATCACAATCAAAGCACAGCTCAGGTTAAGCCTGATGAAAGTTTTGACCAAATGTGGTGAAATATTAAGGATAGTATTCAGCGTGCAGCTGAAGACACTTAAGGACATTTAGAGCGGAGAAAACGAAATGACTGGTTCAATGAGAAATACCAAATAGCGATTACCAAGAAAAACGAAGTCTTTCGACTGTACCTGGAAAGACGAACACGAGCTAGAGAGAACAACTATCAGCAGCTCAGGCGAGACGCCAAGAAAATCTATAGACGAAAACAACGGAAAATGAACTTGAAGAAAACTGACGTACGTGCAGCATTTAATACCGGGAAAGAAATGAGACAAGGTTACAAACCGCAAACTACCCTCTGTAAGGACGAAGAAGGCAACATCATAAGCGACGCTACCGAAATCAGTGCACGATGGGTTAAGTACTTCAGAACATTTTTAAATATAACGGCATCACAGACTGAATCTTTTCTTCCGGAAGATCTAAATGGAGATCAACTGCCCATTGCTCCAATTATGATGAAGTAGAGACAGCCCTACGTAATTTAAGATCGGACGATCGACAGCAGCCCAATTATTCTCAGTAAAACAGGTGCTAGCAAAATGCTGAGAATATGACATAAATGCGCACCAACTGTTTGTCGATTTTTGTCAGAATAACGACTGAACTAGGTGACCCACCGAAACTAGTTCGGTTAATAAAAGCCACGATGGAAATCAATGAGTGCCAAGTAAAAATTCAAAATGAGTTGACTCAAAACTTCCCAATGGAGTCAAGTCTCAAACATGGAGATGATCTCGCCCCCATGCTCTTCAACTTGGTGCTCTAGTATGTCGTCAGAAAGGCAACTTCAGTAACCTCAGTGGACACCAGAGAAATGGTACTCGTCAAATCCGCTCAGTTTGTGGCGTACGTAGACGACGTGGATATTCTGGCCCGGTCAATACTTGGCATTAAGGAGGTATTCCAGGGGTTGGTGTCAGCAGCGGTTGAAGTAGGGTTCAGGATCAATGAAGCGAAAACTAAATACATGACCCAGATACGAAGGACTGTCCCCGAGAGGCAAAATATTACTATGGGCGAATACAACTTCGAGCAGTTGGATGAATTCGTTTACCTGGGAGCCCTTCTCACAAAGGACGGCAATAAATGGCATGAAATTCAAAGAACAATCACGACAGCTAACAAAGCATTTTATGCGGTCCTCCCCATAATGATATCAAGCAATAAAACACCTGTCACCAGAGAACTCTACAATGCGTCAAGAAATGCCTGCAAATCCATACTCAACCGTGTTAAATTTGAGAATGACCAAAAACTTCGACGGGAGATCCTTCAGTGCCCGAAGGGCTCGAGATCTTACTTGTCATTCGTCAAAACGGTCAACAACAATTTCATTTCTTCTTCAATACCACCTCTTGTTGATGCGACCGTACCGTTATTGATCCTGTCGAAAAAGCTAATTTACCAGCATCAAGTTTCGCTAGAAACTCACGCCTTCCACCTTCAAACCAATCGCCTTCCGCTCTAAGTGATTCTGGTTTCTCATTGCCTAAACTACATTTTCGCACGAGACTTATTTCTAGGATCCTTCAAGAGCTCAATATCCACAAATCTGCTAGTCCGGACGGTATTCCCCCCATTACCCTTAAAAAATGCGCCTCTTCTTTAGCTAAACCTTTTCACAATCTTTTCTATCTTTTCTACTCTTCTGGGTGCTTTCCGCGTATGTGGAAAGTTGCGAATGTTCAGCCAATTCCCAAGAAAGGAAGCAAAGCGAACCCCGCTAACTATCGCCCTATAGCCATTACTTCAGTGCTCTCGAAAGTAATGGAAACTGCTGTCAATCGCAAAATCGTTGAATATCTGGAGAATAACCATGATCGGCAGTATGGGTTCCGTTCTGGAAGGTCGACGGGAGATATTCTGGTTTACTTGACAGAACGTTGGAACTCATGCATACATAAACACGGCGAAGGTCAAGTTCTTGCACTTGACATTGCAAAAGCTTTTGACAGAGTTTGACATGAATGTCTCGTAGCAAAGCGTAGGGCCATAGGTCTTAATGCTACCCTTGTTCAATGGATTGAGAGTTTTCTTTCTGAACGCACTGTACGAGTAGTACTAGTTGGCGTTACTTCTTCCTCTTTCCCAATAGATTCCGGCGTCCTTCAAGGCTCTGTTTTATCTCCAACTCTTTTCTTAGTTTTCATCAACGACCTTCTGTCGTCCACTCTCAATCCAATCCATAGTTTTGCGGATGACAGTACTTTAGATAACACCTATGAATTTAACTCTGCTGCGGAATCACACAAGTATTCTATTGCTTCCAATCGCATGGAGTTATTCCGTTCGCTGAACTCGGACCTCAACTTAATCCTGGAATGGGGCAGGAAAAATAGAGTAGAGTTCAACGCCTCTAAAACACAGGCCTGTCATCTATCCCTCAAACGTGATGTTCCTGTATTATCTCAAAATGTGACCTTAGGTGGCACACAACTTTGCACATCGGATAACTTCACACTTCTTGGCGTTAAAATTAATGACCACCTGAATTGGGCTCAGCACATCTTTCATGTTGCCCTCGACGTGTTCGCCGAAAGTGGAAAAAGTATTTCACGCCAAACGACCTCGCAACCATCTACAAGGCATACATTAGACCACGTTTAGAGTACAATTCGCATGTATGGGCCGGGGCACCCAAATCACACCTCGCGTTGCTCGACCGTATTCAAAAACATGCGTTCCGATTGATAGGAGACGAAACCATCACGTCTTCTATCGATTCTCTCGAGCATCGCAGAAATGTCGGAGTACTCAGCATTTACTATCGCTACTTCCATGGAAAATGCAGTGCGGAACTAAGCACACTCATCCCTCCACTCTATAATTTTCCCCGAGATACTCATCAAGCTGAACGCTCACACGAGTACACCGTTAAACTCTTGCCTTCTCGTACAGTGAAATATAGGCAGTCATTCATTTCCCGAACATCAAGACTTTGGAACACATTACCATCGAAAGTGTTTCCCAACGAGTTCAACATCCAGTGCTTCAAAGGCAATGTACACCATCACTTTCGTCTCTCTCCACCTAAATTAAACTGATATAACTTGAGTTTTTTTTCCCCAAATATATAGGATTTGGGCACAGCGACACAGCTGTGCATAGCATTATAAAGTGACCCCCTAAGTTGTGTTCGGTTCCTTAAAAAAAAAGGAAGGTCCATCGATACAATTAACTACGCATCTATAAGATATTAATTCGTCCTGTGCTGCTATATGGATGCGAAACGTGGACCATGACGCGGGTGTCGGAGAATTTAATCGACGCTTTTGAGAAAGGTGTACGGAGCAGTAAAGGAAAGAGATGACTGGCTAATTCGATACAACCATGACCTGTATCAACTATTTGACGACCCACCAGCATCTACCGTGATCAAACTCCGCAAGCTTCAATGGGACATTCGACGCAGATTCCAGATCGCTTCTCGATTTTTCAAACTGAAGGACACGGCTGATGGACCGAAACAACTGCAGGAGGTGCATCCAGGAGGCCAAAGCTCGATAAGGCCTATACCGCCATTGCATCATAACCGTCACCACCGGCTAAACAAAGGAGACGACTGTTGGCGATTTGCGGCAGTGACAAAGATAATGTTCGATAGATTCTTCGTCTTCCTCGCAACCTCAGCAAAGGCTGTCGCTCGTGATCCGCACCCTAAATGCGTGCAGCTTTAGGAAGCAATGACTTGTGGTCAGGCCAACAATAGTTCGGACGCAATACCAACTACGTTGTAACAGCTGAGCTGTAATATTTTTATTCGGCTCTTCCCAAGAGGATTTGGCCCTTAACCAGCTGTCCAGCTGCCGGCACCCCGCCAAGGAAGAATCCAAAATAGTTTCTTTGGAGCAGGTCTTCAGCACTGTTGGTGCTATATCGACTGACTACCTAGTGGTGTTAATGTTTGCAGATCATTGCTGTGCTAGCGTGTCTAGTGCCTCGTTTCCTAACAGGTCGACCCGGTATCCAAATTAGAAAAACTTCTGTTATGGCCGCTAAGCGATTCAAATTGTGTCTACAAATTGACACTAGTTTGAACGTGCCAGAAGTTTCGAGAAAATTTAACAATATCCGAGACTGTTATGCATATCTAAAATAATTTTTGTGCATTCGTTAATAGCTAATACTTCCGCTTGAAAAACAGTCGCGTGTCCTGGAAGATGAAATGAAGTGTGGATTTCTAGGTCGTGAGAATAAATCTCTGCACCTGTCCCCTGGTTAGTTTTAGATCCGTCCGTATAGAAATGAGAACCTATACAGGTGCTGAGTATCGTGTTTGTTGTCCATTCGTTTCGTTCGGGAAACTTAATGTGAAACTTCCGTTTCTCGACCTGCGGTTGGTTCATGCGATCATACTCGCAGTTTAAAAGGGAGTTTGCGTCTCTATTGACGTTTGAAATTTTGTCATGACCAATTTGTGGTGCTGACCACGAATTAGTGGTTTTTAATCTAATGGTAGCTAGGCGCCAGCAGTAAATGCTGATCAACAATGGTGGATCAGAAACGTCTCATGGTAAGCATTTGTCAACAACTCCTCATCATTAGATTTGTGAAGTTTTATTGACGTCATATACATTTTTTTGCGCGAATACTTACATATGTCGAAGTCTGAACCAAATAAGCATCATTTGCGGCAAGTTTTGCTCTTTTCTTTCAATTAAAAAAAAAATCTGTCGAATGATTGTTAAAATTTATGGTGAAAGTGCTATTGGTGAAAGAACGTGTCGCGAATGGTTTCAACATTATAAAATGGGTAATTTCGGTGTGAAAGACAGGAAGCGTCCCGGAGCGGTTAAAAAATTTGTACACACAAAATTGGAGGCATTAAAGGACCAAGATTCATGCCAAACGCAACAATAACTTTCAGATTCATTGGGTGTGACGCAACAAGCCATTTCCCATCGTTTGAATAGCTTTGGAATGATGCAAAATCAAGGATATGAGTTGAAGCCAAGAAACGTCGTACGGCGTAATTTCACATGCGAGCAGCTGCTCCAACGGCAAAAAAGGAAGGATTTTTCGACGATGAAGAAATGGATCCAGCTAGGGTATAGCCTAGTAGGTAGTGTTTCGGTCTTGTAATGCGAAGGTCGTGAGTTCAAATCCCGGTCGACGCAATATATAATTCCGGCACATTGCCTGCTTGGATATACCTTGGTCACCTCAATCTAAGAAAATGAAAAATTCGTAGAAAGAGGGTTGTGCGAAGGGCTAACAACCCTTCCACAATAAGTAATCAAAAATGTTAAGGAACCTGAATATCAGGAGGCCAAGGTCTGATTTAGACTGTAGCGCCATTGAAGAAGAAGTAGAAGAAATGGATCCATTACGATAATCCAAAGCGAAAAAAACCGTGGGGATACCGTGGCCATGCATCAACATCGACGGCCAGGCCCAACATCCATCATCAATCGTGCTGTGTATTTAGTGAGATCAGCTCGGCGTGGTGTTTATGAACT
This sequence comes from Chorisops tibialis, assembly GCA_963669355.1. Taxonomy (NCBI): domain Eukaryota; kingdom Metazoa; phylum Arthropoda; class Insecta; order Diptera; family Stratiomyidae; genus Chorisops; species Chorisops tibialis. The sequence goes on along the minus strand of OY770265.1, from coordinate 12,805,947 downwards.
ACTGCAACCGGGTGCTTTTGAGCCGAGCATTAAAGGAGAAGAGGAGAGACACGATAAAGCGATTTTGCTGCACGACAACGATCGGCCACATGTTGCTCACTTTTCAAAACCTACCTGAAAACACTGAAATGGGACGTCCTACCACACCCGCCGTATGCTCCAGACATTGTCCCTTCCGACTACCACCTATTTTGATCGATGACGCATGGTCTGGCTGAGCAGCACTTCGATTTTCACCAGAATCGATTCGGGGATCGGCTCAAAAGAAGAGCAGCAATGGGCATTTCTTTGAATAATAAATATTTAACCATTTGTGCACAATTAAGGCTCGAATAAAAAACGGCGCTTTTCAATTTGTACTTCCAATATAATTACCAGAATGCCAGAGATTGTGAGTGACACATCAAAACGGCTGGTTTTTTGATTTATCGTCTCAATTTTGAAATTACGTGGTAAAATGTGAATTATAATAACTTGGCCGAAGTAATTGCTGGTAATAAAAGCGATTTGCGCTTTATTATCGGTGAAATCTGATTGAACTCCGTGGCAGACTTGGATAGACGACTCGCTGTTCACTTGAATGAATGATTGTCAATTTAGCTGTATCCCTTCCATTGCATGCTTCCTAATTACTTGGAATTTTTCTTCCTAGCTTGTTATGTTTGTGTTCCATGCGTTGATCATGATCGTTCTCCTCATAACGTAATCTTCCAATTTTAATCAATTAAAAACAGATAAAAGACGGCCGCCATGTGATCAGAAGTATACCACGCTATGTGTACATTATGTACACGAAAAAATTCCTTGATTTGATTGTATCTATAGTTTCACGACAACATCGGATAATCGACGGCACAGTCCACTACGTGTATGATATGTACGTCACGCGAATGATATGTGGGTCAAGTTTAAACAGTCGTAGAGTACACTGAGTTATTACCAGCACGTTGCGGTTTGCTTCTTACGCGCGCTGTACTTGATCTTTAACGCACCCGTCCAATAAATGATTGGCTACGAGCGTGGTGTATCTTAAATGGAAGTGCGACATGCATATCGTTTTGAAGCGGACTCTAATTATTTTAGGACACAATCACTTTCTCCGTTACGTCGAACCGTATAGATGTTATTTTATTTTTTTTTATATTCGCGACACAAAACAAAACTATTGGATGTCAAGCTCATGAAATTGAGGTTCGCTAAGCCAAAGCTACAATAAAACGCAAATTATGTTTTTTATGAAAATCAAATTGGGGGGCACAGACGGTTTTTATTTAAATTTCGTGCCTTATTTCAATTTTAAAGCAACTAAAACGGAATAACCTTACTCTATTTCTGCTCAATTTTTAGTTGTTGTACAGAATCAACCGGCCAAATAATTGCACAGTTTAAAATTACACAAGTCAGTTAATGTGCATAATGTTGTTAATCTTTTGTTGTAGGCTGGCAATTTGTTACAAAATCAGCCGGTCAACACAATCCTCTTCTTTCGTCTGCAACTTTCTTTTTTTTTTTGCTACTGCCAGTGCAGTGTAATTTAGAAATTTACATAGGTATAAATAATTGAGTCAATGTGGGATTTTGCTGGAAAGAACTTCACCGACTTTAACTTTCTTTTGGCTTCTTAACATACCATAAATGAGATTGTTTCTCGAAAGACGAACATTAGCTAGAGTGGAGCCACTTCATGCAAGAAGGAGACACACTGTATCAGACTCTGGCACAATCGACACCCGCGCAACCAGCTTCCACAATTCCCCATTCGTGGAGTGGTGAGTTTAGTGGTTTTCTTTTGCCAACTTCATCCACCCTAAAATAAATTGTTCCTTCAGAATTTTTGCTTGTGACTTTTTAGTTAGAGAGGACAACTATCAGCGGCTCCGGCGAGACGCCAAGGGCGAAAACAATGGGTTGTTTTCGCCTCGGCCTTCTGACAAAATTTGATCAATGGACGCAAACTTAAAGAAAAATGACGTGCGCGCAGCATTTAATAGCGCAATGAAACAAGGTTGCAAACCGCAAGCTAACGTCTGCAACAGCGAAGAAGCCAAAAACATAAGCGATGCTACCGAAATCAAAAGATTCAAAGATTCAAACTTTTATTGAGACTTACTTACTAACAATTCATGTGACTTAATCTTACGATATGAAAGAAATATTTGTTGATTATTTTTACTTATATCTAACAAACTGTAAATTTATTTATAACAATATTTCAAAATCAAACATTTTTTTTTTATTTATAATCCAATTTTGGGTATATGTACAGGGTGCGCCATCTAAATGTGGTCGATGGAAATATTGAATAACTTGAACAATTCTCAATCGATTTTGGAAAACTATTTATTTTTATAAAATTTGAAGCTTTACAATTTTTTCCATTCAGTTTCCAAAAACAACGTCGATCAAATGACCACCTTTATTGCGGATACAAAATTCAGCTCTTTTTCTGGCATTTTCCATGACATTTGCCAGCATCTCGGGTGATATCGCAGTGATTTCGGCTCGAATATTGTCCTTAAGCTCGTCTAAAGTCTTCGGTTTGTTGGCATACACTTTGCTTCTTAAAAATCCCCACAAAAAAAAAGTCCGGTGCCGTTAAATCGGGCGATTTCGGTGGCCAGTCAATATCCCCCCCTTTCGATACCACACGTCCTGGGAACTTTTGACGCAAGAAGTTCATCGTTGATTTCGCGGTGTGACATGTCGCGCCGTCTTGTTGAAACCAAAAGCCTTTAAGACCTTTTTCACGCATTTCTGGTAAAACAGAGTGTGCCAACATCCATCGATACCGATCCCCATTGACAGTTTCCCCAACTCTGAAGAGAACGGACCAATGATGGTTTTTGAGCAGACACCGGCCCAAACAGTCACTTTCTGATCATGCAGTGGAGTTTGATGTATAGCATGAGGATTTTCTTTCCCCCAAATGCGACAGTTTTGTTTATTTACAGTGCCAGATAGCGTGAAATGGGCCTCATCAGTCATTGTGCTGTGTTGCAACAACTGAACGATTGCATTTAATGAACATTGTCACTATTTCCGCGCGTTCTTTGGGCGTGAATCGATTCATGGTTAAAATTGTAATGCAATAACCTATCCGAAATGTGTTCGACGACGTCAATCGGTTTAAATCTGTCAAAGTTACTCAATATTTCCATCGACCACATTTAGATGGCGCACCCTGTATATAAATGAATATAAAATGTGTACTTGCTCAAGGTACTTAGAAAGAATTTAGTCTATAATGACAAAAATAATTTAACTTAAAACTAAACTAAACATAGAAAAGATAAACGAAATAGAATAAAAAAGAACCGTAGTTGTGAGAAAAAATAATAGAGAAGGAAGAAGGATGAAAACCTGATCAGTTGGTACCTTTCAATGAATGGGGCTTTATCCGCGGTAGATATTACTGTCCACTTTGGTAAAGAAATTTAATCGCTCTGAATTGGTACTAACGGGCTGAAAGAGGATTCCGAGTTTCGATGGATTATTCCAATCGGAGATGGATAATAGTGACTGGACAGGGAATCATTACAGTTTTGCCAGTAGATTTCTTTAACGAGAGGACTTGGGTGCACAGCCACCCTGTTGACTGCAGATTTAGCGAGTTCAACCAAATACTTCATTAAAGGAGTGATGTTCGTATGTTTATAATAGTAGGAGTTACGGTAATATTTTTTATTAGGCCTACTATACTTAGACACACAATGACGTAGGATTTTCCTTTCGAAAATTTGGAGTTCCTCAGAGACAATCGGTTAAATGAACATCCACGTGACAAAAGCATATGTTAAAACAGGTCTTATTAGGGTCTTATACATTAAAATTTTCGTTGCGCATTCCAACTCCTTTGATTTTAGAAGTGGGCTCAAGAAAGCAGCAGCAATTTTAGCTTTGTGTAGTCCATACCTTGCATGTTGATTATATTTTAACCTGTGACATAGTTTTATGCCTAGATATTTTATTTCGTTCTTAAGCGGAATATTATTTCCCTCAAAGGATAAGGTAATCTGCTTGCTGTCTTGGACGATGCGGCGAGGACCCTTACCGCTGGCATTTCTAAAGCATATAAGCTCACATTTCCCAGTGTTAATTTTTATTCCCCACGTTTTGTAGAAATTATTTGCAAGATCAATGTGGTTTTTAATTGCGTCAATTGCGGTCTGAGGAGTTTTGCGTTCGCGACTAGTATTGTGTCATCCGCGTACATGATGGCCGAACTCATTGCATTGGACCCTTCTTGAAAACTGTTTGAGATAAAAGCATCGGAAAATCGTGTAAATAGAAATTGAACAGTTCAGGACCGATTATTGACCCCTGTGGAACGCCAGCATTCACTGTGACCATTCTAGATTTCTTTGAATTAATTTCAATGAACATCTTACGGTTGCTTAAGAAACTTACTATTATTCTCAGCAGGACATTTGGACATTTGGCTTCAATCAATTTATAGACAAGTCCCTTTGTCCATACAGAATCAAAAGACTTTTCTAAGTCCAGTGCACAGGCCACAGTACATTGCCTGGATCTCAGGTTTTGTATAATAGTGTTCTGGAGGTCGAGGACTGTGTGCTCTGTTGAATGTGATTTTTCAAATCCAAACTGTGTATTGGGAATAAGGTTAGAGCAGAAGACTTCTAGTTTGGTAAGTAGATGTCTATCAAAGATTTTACCAATGTTGGATAAAAGGGAAATCGGTCTAAGATTTGATATTTCAATAGATGAGTTATTCTTAAGAATGAGCACGAGTTTTGCAGTTTTCCATAATTTTGGATAGTAACCATTATTGAGACAGTTCTTTATGATAACGTTTATGTGCTAGTTGTGATGAGCATTTGCGCAAAACGAAGTTTGCGATGCCATCTGGACCCGATGATTTTTTCCTGTTAGCCGTTTTAATGAGCTCTTCGATAAGTTCTTCCGTTGCAAAGAACTCTCGCAGCTCAGGATTTGAAACTGACTTACACTTACACTACATTCAACGGTAAATTGTAAAATTTCCCCGTTGCCATATGAAGTAGTAAATGCATTTATTCGCTCGTTAACTTGGGCATTAAGTTGGTGGTTAAAGGTGGGGTTTTTCTCAATATAAAGGTTCTGATAAAAATTCGCGCAGGCTTCAATTTTGTCTTCCACGGATAAATATTCTGCACCGTTGTTTGTAATTGGGTCCCTGGCAATATTAATTTTTCCTGATATTCTACCTGTAATTTTGTTAATTTCACTAAAGGCTGTGTGAGAAGGTATTATGGCATTAAGTCTTTTTTTGAAAGACTCATTTAAGTCGGATTTAACTACACCCCTAATGATTGTATTTAGACACTGAAGATTTGCGTTAAGGCTCTGGTATTCTATATTCACTCTATTGAAATTTCTATGGTAGATTCTTTTAAGTTTTCTTAGCCATATTCTACGAATCCGAAAGAGTTTCAGGGTAATACCATTGACAGACGAAAGCGTTCAAAGTACTTTCGCCTGCGAAAGGACTTTCCGAGTGTTGTGTGTCGCCACTACTTTGAACGAAAGCACTTTCCAATCAACTTTCCGAAAACGATTCGTCAATCGAATTTAGTGAGAATATACATGCGATTACAACGCCCCTATGGTTCAATAGTTAAACTAACTGAAAAAAAAATGGAATTTCCAGTGTGAACTGTCAAAATATTTCTGTGTGAAATGTCATTTCGAAATTTAATACTTAATAACTGGCATACACATTCACTGGCACTGCACTCACGTCTTTGAATAATATAATATCCTTCACATATAATATATATATATATCCTTACACTTCCTTTAGATTGTTTTCCAATTGTTTTTCAATTTCAAACTTCACTTCAAATTGCGCCGACTGACAGGTACTTCGGATTCGCGTCTGTCACTACTAAAAGTGCAAAGTACTTTGCTATTCAAGCAAAGTACTTTGAACGCTTTCGTCTGTCAATGGTATAAGACTTGACAGATTTTTGTATCTCATATTTTTGCATACTAAAACTTTGGAATGCACTGTCGTGGTGGAATTAATACCGTCCGTGATTTTGGCGATAAACTCTTGTATTTCTAAATTGGATAAATTTCTCTCATCTGGAATTTCGAAATTTAATGCTGATATGAGATCTTCTGGAAATCCTCCCAATTAGTATCTCTATAAGTGGTATAGGTGCGAGGAGTTTCAACAAAGGGATCAAAGTGTAAAAGCTTTATTGTCAGCCAAATTGCAAAATGATCTGATGCCGCTGGCAGAGTAAAGCAAGAGTAGTTAGCACAATGGAGCGTATCCAACATGTGATTTGAAATTAAAAAGAGATCTAAGAAGGATGAGGAACGTGGAAATGTTGGGCTAACGGGATTGATAATGTCCATTTCGAGGAAGGCTCTATTTCTCATCCAAGCGTTTAAATGGTTACCGTTAACGTTTCTTTCCGAGTCACCCCAATTTTCATGTCTGGCGTTAAAATCCCCTTCTAATATGAAGCCATCGAATTGTCTAGAAAGTCTTAAAAATTTGTTCAAGTCGTTAATGATCCTGCCCCTTAATCCACGAGGTATATAAATGGCCCCAACGAGCAATTTTTTGGTAATTCCATTTCTAACTATATACGGGACACAAGCTAACGATGCTATAATATTGGAAGAATTAAACGAGATTGGTGAGGACTTGATCGACTCTCGAATTAGGATGGCAGTTCTTTGACCTTGATCATTTCTATAAATATTATAATTTTTTATACTAAGCCTATGCCTCGCGTTTAAATGGGTCTCCGATAAAAGAGCAGCCATAGGCTTGTTTTGTTCAAGTGCATTTTCAAGAGTTGCCCTTCTATCATAAGCAACTAACGAGCTAACATTTAGAGAATATATTTTTAATAAATTCATGGTTTTGACGTCACAAAGTTCAAGTACGCCATAGTTTTTTCCTCACTGGAGTTCAATTTAATGTAATTCGGCCAGAAGAGTTTAATCTCCTCTAAAATTTTTGCTAAGGAGATCCCGAAAAGCATCTGGGATTCATTCAAAAATGCATTCAGAAAACCGTTGTTAGATGCTTCACAAGTATTTGGTTGTCCGTGTCTTATCCCATTTACAACCCCAGCATAAGACCTTTCCGGAGAGACAAAATTGTTTATTGCATGTGCAACAAAATTTTTATTGTTAGTCGCTTTTTGGGCTGTAGTAAATTTCGCAAGTTCAAGTTTTTCCTTATGTTTAAGATATACTTCACACTTTGAGTAATTGGATGGATGGCCTTCCTTACCGCAGTTGATGCAAAGTGGTAGCGAAGGAGAGTCCCCTTCCTTAGCCCTAAGGCGTTCTTTCATGTCCCTCCGCATTTTACACAGCGTTTGGGGTTAGCACAATTAACTGACAAGTGACCGAAACGCTGGCAGCGAAAACATTGAATCAATCCTTTTCTTTTCGGTTTCTCCCAAGTCGCTTTTTGACAAAGCACATATCTCACGCGGAGAATTTTTCGTATGTCTTCGTCACCTCTCAAAAAAATGTGGAAAATATTCAAGTTTACGTTCTCTTTTCGGGACCAAGGCGTACTAAATTTTTCTACCTTCAGCACCTGAATCGAAGCATCTATCGCTTTCGTGACTGTTGACGAAACATGGATCCATCACTATACGCCAGAAACGAAAGAACAGTCAAAACAGTGGATTTCACCCGACGAAACTGCTCCAAAGAAGGCGAAAACGGTTCCATCGGCCGGAAAAGTCATGACCACCGTTTTTCGGGATTCGCAAGGCATCATCTTCACCGACTATTTATAGAAAGGAAGGACAATCACGGGGCAGTACTATGCTGATTTATTGGATCGACTTAATGCTGAATTGATAAAAAAAACGGCCTCACTTGGCGAAAAAAAAGTCCTTTTTCACCATGACAACGCACCTGCTCACTCGTCCGCAATCGCCACGGCAAAACTGGTCGAATTGTGCTACGAATTGCTGCCTCACCCACCATATTCTCCTGATTTGGCCCCCTGTGACTTTCTCCTCTTTCCAAACTTGGGGAAATCGATGGCAGGAAAGAAATTCGGCTCGAATGAGGCGGCTATCGACGCAACAGAGGCCTATTTTGCGGAGTTCGGCAAATCATATTTTTTGGATGGCTTGAAAAAGTGAGAATATCGCTGGACTAAATGTATCGAGCTGAAAGGAGATTATATTGAGATTATTGCCTAACACGGGTACTTATCATACACCCCTCGTAGAATAACGATCGAACTAGGTGACCCACCGAAACTAGTTCAGTTAATAAAAGCCACGTTGGAAAATAATGAGTGCCAAGTAAAAATTCAAAATGAGTTGACTCAAAGCTTCCCAATAGAGTCAGGTCTCAAACAAGGAGATAATCTCGCCCCCATGCTCTTCAACTTGGTGCTCGAGTATGTGATCAGAAAGGCAACTTCAGTAACCTCAGTGGACACCAGAGGTACACTACTCGTAAAATCTGCACAGTTGGTGCCATACGCAGATGACGCAGATATTCTGGCCGGATCAATAATTTGTATTAAGAGATATTCCAGAAGTTGGAGTCGGCGGCGGGTGAAGTAGCGCTCACGATCAATGAAGCGAATACTAAATACATGACCCAGACACGAAGGACTGTCCCAGAATGGCAGAATATTACTATGGGCGAATACAACTTTGAGTAGGTGGATGAATTCGTATACCTGTGAGCTCTTCTCACAAAGGAAGGCAATAAATGGCATGAAATTCAAAGAAGAATAACGACAGCTAACAAAGCATTTTATGCGGTCCTCCCCATTATGAAATCAAGGAAGGTCCATCGAAACAATAAACTACGCACCTACGAGATATTAATTCGTCCTGTGCTATATGGATGCGAAACATGGACCTTATTTATTTATTTATATTAGGGGAACACGTGAGAGCACTGCGCCCTTTTGGCCTACTGTGCGATTATTGCCCCCTATACCCTACCATAACTCAATAGCTTTAGCTAATCTGAGTATCTGTAAGGGAGCCATGTTGGCTAGTTCCTCGGTGGAAATGAAACCTTTTCCCAAAAGATTATGTCTTTTCCTTGCCACTGCTTCACAGTGGCATAGGATGTGTACTGTCGTTTCTGAGTCTTCGAGACAGGGGCGGCAGATGTCGGTTTCAGCTAAGCCCATATTATTGAGGTGGTGGTTCACTCCACTGTGCCCCGTCATTAGGCCGATCGCTCTTTCTGAACTTCAGGATATCCTCCACTTTGTTTTTTTGTGGCATGATTAGTTTTTTTGTGGTATGATTAGTTTTTTTGAGGTTGATAAGCCTGGAAATCTATTCCAGTAGATTTTGTGTTCATGTTCAACCCACTTTTTAAGTATCGAGCTTTGATGCTCTTTTGATTTTCCGCGCCATTTTCTGCAAGGCGATCAGCCTCTTCGCTTCCCTCAATTCCCATAAGTCCTGGTACCCACATTAATGTTACGTCGTTCCTTTTCCCCAGGATGAATAGGTCTTGAAGACAGTCCCAAACTAACCTCGATCTGTGTTTATTGGATGCTAGGGGTTTGAGAACCGCCTGACTATCCGATAGGATATAAATTGATTTGTTGCGATGAGCTCTCCTTATATTCTCTTGGATACATAGCTTCATTGCAATTAGTTCAGCCTGGAAGATTGTGGCTTCTTTGCCGAGTGGTTTTGAAACCGAGAAGTTAGGACCTTTGACTCCGGCTCCTGTCCCCTGAGAGCTGCGCGAACCATCTGTATATCAGATGGTTGATCCCTTTTCCATTTCAGGTAGCGTGGATTGCCAGTCCTTGCGTTCTCTAATTATAACTTTGAACGGGGTTTCAAAGTTAAATTTTGTCGGCATAGCGTCCGATAATGTGGAGGTTAGAACCTCCAATTTTGGGTTTTTTAGGATTTTGAGGTGGCCTCTAAAATCTTCTCGTTTGTAATTATTTTCCCTCTGTATGCGTAACATAGCTGATAGCTTCCTTTTTTATTTGGAGATGTATCGGAGGGATGTTAAGGAACATTTCTATTGCCGCTGTGTGACAGGTTTTCATAGCTCCTGTGATACCAAGACAAGCTAGCCTTTGGATTTTTGGTAGCGTAAGCTGTGCTTTTCTTTGTAAAGTTTTAGTCCACCATATCGTTGATCCGTATGTGACTATTGGAAGATTGATTGTTCTGTAGCACCAGTAAATCATTTTGAGCTTTAGTCCCCATTTCCTGCCAAATAAGCCTTTACAGGCCCAAAATGTTTTTAGTGCTTTGGCATTAGTCCATTCTATATGTTTATTCCAGTTGAGTTTGCTATCTAGTATGACACCTAGACATTTTACTTCATCTGTAAAGGGTATTATTGTACCATTTATTGAAGGGGGTATGATGTACATGTTTCTTCTATTTGTAAATGGTACTAACTCAGTCTTACTTGGGTTGATGTTCAAGTTCTTAGACTGACACCAGTTCATTATCACTTCTAAGGCTGATTGTATTCGTTCCGATTTAATTAAATCATGTTTGCCTCTAATGATAATGACGAGGTCATCGGCATATCCTATGGCCTCGTATCCCTGTTCTGTTAGACGATCTAGGAGTTCATCTACTACAACTGACCAAAGAAGTGGAGATAGTACCCCACCTTAGGGACAGCCTCTACAGGTCTGTGCAGTCAATGTGCTATCACCTAGATCCATGGTTGTTCGGCTCCTTAGCATGGCATGTATCCATCTAGTCGTGGCCTTTTCCAAACCCTTTTTCCTAGCCGCCGCTATTGTGGCTTCATGGGGAGTATTGTCAAATGCTCCTTCTATATCTAGGAATGCACAAAGTGCAATTTCTTTATAGTCTTTTGCCTTTTCGATTTGTCTTACTAGACCGTGAAGGGCTGACTCTGTTGATTTGCCCTTTTGGTAGGCATGTTGATTAATATTAATACGAACCTTGTTGGGTCCTATTCTTACGTGTATGTCCACTAACTTCTCCATCGTTTTGACGAAGAAGGAGGTAAGGCTTATAGGATGATATGACTTAGGCTGATCAATGGGACGATTCCCTGCCTTCGGTACAAATACCACCCTCGCTTTCCTCCAAATTTTTGGAATGTATCCCCAAATAAAGCTGGCTTTAAAGATCCTTATCATTATTGGCATTAAGATCTCTAACCCCTTCTACAGTAATGCGGGGAATATTTTATCTACTCCGGCTGATTTGTGAGACTGAAAGGTGTTGATCGCCCATCTGATCTTTTCCGGAGTGAAGATTTTACCAGCAATGCTTTTGCTGTGCGGAGTTTGACGATATGTCTTTTCCTCCGCCTCTAAATCCTCATTGTTGTTTATTACTTTGCAGCCTGGGAAATGTGTTGCCAATAACACCTCAAGGGTTTCCATACTGCTTTTAGTAGAGGACCCATCCGGTCTCTCCAAAAGTCCGATATTTATCGGGGTGTCTTTTGATAACACCTTTTGAAGTCTTGAGGCTGTTGGGAGATCATCTATCTCTTCACAGAATCTTCTCCAAGACTCTTTTTTTTCTCTTTGGACCTTGACGCGGGGCCGGAGAATTTAGTGGACACGTTTAAGCAAAGAATTCTTCGGAAGATGTACGAAGCAGTTGAGGAAGGAGATGTTTGGCGAATTCGATACAACCATGAGCCATATCAACTATTTGACGACCCACCGGCATCTATCGTGATCAAACTCCGCAAGCTACAATGGGCTGACCACGTGGAGCCAATTCACGAGGAACGAATTCCAATTCGAGTGCTCAAGGGAATCTTCCGCAGGGAAGCCACAACAGCCATGATAGGAATAGGAATATTATTCTATTTATCATTTATGGCGCTAGAGCCCCAGTCGAGCCTCGGCTTCTTGTGTGGTCAGTGATGATTTCAGGAACCACCAAGGGGCCCCCTCCATGTTGTGCCACCCTGTGGAAAATTAACTAGGAATTATCTTCTCAATAATAAAGTGAAGCCAATCTTGTTCTACCTTTCCGGTCCTAAAATGAAATCTGCGTAGACTTAATCCAGTGCATGATTTTGCAGTTGTGCTAAAAACGGAACAGTGACGCAACTAAGATTTCTCTCTGGAGGGAGCTCAACTTGTAAAATTTTTTTAAATTAAGAGACTAAGCTGACCTGCATCCGAGATATCAATAGGTAAAGGTTTCCCTAAACTAAAGTTAGTAGTAAATAGATATATGAGTAGTGAATAGATAAAACGCTACTCCTATTGCGGTAAATACCATCAATTCAAATCAAAATTCCAACTAATTCGGTACATCGGTACATGTCAAACATCAGAAATCGGAATTTAGCCTTAAATAAACTTTTATAACGTTTATTGGAAAACTATTTCATAAAAAATCTAAATGTAGATCCAAATCTAGATTTTGAGAATATATTAGAGCTCGGAAAAAATTGTTAAAATCCAAGCATTGCTGTATGTTGATGACCGCTAGATGGTTATTCGAGAACGTATTGAAGTGCGCCAGTTAAACATCAAACGACACAACAAATTCACTTAATTTAAAATATCCGTAAGCCTTATTTATCGCTTTTTATTAACTCTCACACACGTTTTTTTTATTCATCAATTGTCACTTTCCTATCCCCGACTGAGTCTGTCGTTTTCCAATCCTAGCTCCTCTATCGCGACTCTACGACGCGACGACCCAATCTTGATTCTTTCGTTTCCAAAATTAGACTCTCTCTTCCGTGGCTAATGCTCTCGCCTTTTTATAGGGTTCTTATCGGCCGTTTTTCCCCATACTTTCGCCAATCGATTGCCTTCGCCACTCGTTCGTCACTCTTTCGCCACTTGATCGCCATTCTGACGTACGATTAGAGCTGACATGTAAATGAAATTTTCCTATCCTTTTTGTACCTTATACCGGGAAAAATACTCGTGGTGTAGTGGGCAGTGTGCTTGCTTCACAGTCAATGGGTCGTGGGTTCAATTCCCACTTCAGGCAGTGGAATTTTTTTAAACACGAATTGTGAGTTGCTACTGGCGATGAAAAATTATTCGAAATAAAATGGGCAAACGGTGAAAAGTGAGACTTTTCATCATCAAACCCTCTCTTTCGTATCCAACTACGGCTACGCATAGAACTACGTTTTGAGTAGCCCTGCGAGACTTTTCATCATCAAACCCTCTCTTTCGTATCCAACTACGGCTACGCATAGAACTACGTTTTGAGTAGCCCTGCGAGACTTTTCATCATCAAACCCTCTCTTTCGTATCCAACTACGGCTACGCAAAGAAAACTACGTTTTGAGTAGCGCTGCGGGGCTTTCTATTATCAAAACCTCTCTTTCGTATCTAACTACGGCTAGGTTTAGGTTTAGTTTGTAGGAGGGTGGTTGCACGGAACCACAAGCACTGAGGCCATGTAGTTGGGCCCATTGTACTCCCCCTATTGTTATAAGTTGGAAGTCACTCCTCTTGCTCTAACCACTTGGTACGGTTTGCGAACCTTAGCAGGCTCGAATGTTGGACGCCTCTGAGGTCATCTAGTTCTGAGAAAAATCTAGAGCCTAAACAAAGGAGACGACTGTTGGAGATTTGCGGACGGTGACAAAGATAATGTTCGATAGATTCTTCGTCTTCCTCGCAACCTCTGCACAAGCTGTCGCTCGCGGTCCGCATCCTAAATGCGTGCAGCCTTAGCAAGCAATGGCCTGTGGTCAGGCCGACAATAGTTCGGATACTATAGCGACTACGTTGTAACAGCTGAGCTGTAATATTTTTGTTCGGTTCTTCCCAAAAGGATTTGGCCGTTTACAGCTTTCCAGCTACCGCCACCCCGCCAAGAAAGAATCCAAAATAGTCTGTTTGAAGCTAGTCTTCAGCACTGTTGGTGCTACATCGACTGACTTCCTAGTGGAATTGATGTTTGCAGATCCTTGCCGTGCAAGCGTATCTGCCGCCTCGTTACCTAGCAGGTCACTATGACCCGGTATCCAAATTAGAAAAACTTCCGTTATGGCCGCTAGGCGATATAAATTGTGTCTACAGATGGATACTAGTTTGGATGTAGTCCTGTAGGATTGGATTGCCTGAATCGCAGCCCTGCTGTCCGAGAAAATGTAACAATTTCCGAGACTGTTCTGCTTATCAAAAATAATTTATGCACACTCGTTAATGGCTAATACTTCTGCTTGGAACACTGTCGCGTATTCTGGAAGATGAAATGGAGTTTGGATGTCGAGGTCGTGGGAATAAATCCCTGCACCTGTCCCCTGGCTAGTTTTAGATCCGTCCGTATAGAGATGAGAACCTATACAGGTGCTGAGTATCGTATTTGTTGCCCATTCGTTTCGTTCAGGAAACTTAATGTGAAACTTCCGTTTCTCAACCTGCGGTTGGTTCATGCAATCATACTCGCGGTCTAAAAGGGAGTTTGCGCTTTTAATGACGTTTAGAATTTTTCCATGACTAATTTGTGGCGCTGACCACGATTTAGTGGTTTTTAATCTAATGGCTGCCAGACCCGCTTGTTTTATAAAAAGATCAAGTAGAGGTAGTGAGAGAATCACCTCCAGAGCTGCAGTCGGTGTGGTTCTAAGGGCACCTGTTATGCACAGACATGCCATCCGTTGATCAGCTGTAAGGGTGCCAGGTTGGTTTTCAGCACCACCGCCGGCCACCACACCAGCAAATAATTGGTCTAACAATACTGGTATACATCCAGTGGATTAGGTGCGGCTTAAGGCCCCATCTCAAACCGAATGTCTTCTTGCAAGCGAAGAAGGCTACCGTAGCCTTTTTTGCTCGTTCTTGAATATTGGCCTTCCAGGATAATTTGCTATCAAGAATCAGACCTAAATATTTAACTTGATTCGAGAGGACCATATTGATACCTCGAATGTTTGGTGGATTGAAAGCACATGGTCTTCTTCTTCTGGAGAAGAGGACCAGATCTGTTTTTTGTGGGCTAATAGTAAGTCCTTAATCTAGTGCCCAGCTATCTAACAGTTGTAAAGCGGATTGCATGAGGTCTCCTAGAACTTGCTCAAACTTACCAGTTAGCATGATGACAAGATCCTCTGCATATTCTATTGTGGGGTAGCCGTTCTGATTTAAGATAGAAAGGTGTTCATTCACTGTTAAGACCCACAGGAGAGGTGATATTATACCGCCCTGTGGCGTTCCTTTGTGAACAGAGCCTTTCCTTGTCTCGTCACCCATTCGTGCTACGATTTTCCGTGAACGAAGAAGCTTTGCTATCCATGCAGTCAGGAGAGGTTGCACACTATGGCTGTGCAAGTCCTCAAGTATGGCGTTAATGTTGACGTGTTTGAACGCGCCTCCCACGCCTAGGAACGCACCGAGTGCAACCTCTTTTTGATGGAAAGCTTTCGCTACAGCGGCTACTGTCACATGCAAGGCGATGTCAGTGGATCTACCTTTCAGATAGGCGTGTTGGTAGGGGCATCTAACTGAGAGGTTCAGATTTGCCCGCAGGTAGCTGTCCACCAGTCTTTCTAGGCCTTTAAGAAGGAACGAAGTCAGGCTGATGGGTCGAAAAGCCTTCGGGATGTTGTGGAAGGTTCTACCTGGTTTAGGTATGAAAACTACCTTAACCTCTTGCCAACTATGGCTAAGTATAGAACTGCGTTTTGAGTAGCCCTGCGAGTCTTTTCATCATCAAACCCTCTTTTTCGTATCCAACTACGGCTACGCATAGAAAACTACGTTTTGAACGTAATTCAAGCAATTGATCAAACAAATTAACATTAACCCAATTCGGCTATCGCCTCCCCTCCCATACATATTCTCACGCATTCTCAACTTGTCCCAAGAATAATAGAGTTACGCCCGACTCGCTGCCAGATATTTTTCGTATTACCCGTGACATGCGCACGCAGTAATTAAATTATTCTCAATAGAAAATAAAAAATATCTCGCAACACATTCATCTGGTTTCATTCAGTATTTGTGCTACGAATTAGACGAACTTAAAATATTGAACTTAGACATTATCGCCGATTGAAATCCAATCTGATATTTTCTTTCACTAGCGCGTCCTTGAATATTGCTTGAAGAATATCTGAGCTCTTGCTCTTAAGATTAAATGTTTCTTACTATCTAAATGTTTATTCAATACATTAATTTTTTCATTGGTGTGTTTGCTTTATAACAATGCAATCAAATTGTATTGAAAAATATTAAAAATATTTTTGACCGATGGGCAAGAATGGGCACATTTCGATCATAACTTAGGTTAACATTACTGCTAATGCTTTTCTGTTTATTTTTCCTTAGGTTTAAAACCTACTAGGAGCTAATTGAAGAAAATGTGTACAGCATGTCCGTGGAACCAATTTATTGTATTTCATGAGTGTTCAGTTCCGATAATAAATACCACGTGGCATTTGATATCTATTCATAGCCATGTAGTTTCAACTCTAGCTTTGAGCTCTCGACAAGAGCAGTGCTTGAGCGTAAAGTTTTATAAAATATCTGTAGTTCAAGGTCATAATATCGTCGTCGTGCAGTTTTATACAGGACTTAAGATATATTGACTAGGGTGTAGCCTAGTGGGTAGTGTGTTATTCTTGTAATGCGAAGGTCATGAGTTCAAATCCCGGTCGACGCAATATATAATTTCAGCACATTGCTTGCTTGGGTATACCTTGGTCACCTCAATCTTCGAAAATGAAAAATTCGTAGGTAGAGGGTTGTGCGAAGGGCTAACAACCCCTCCGCAATAAATAATGAAAAGTCTTAAGGAACCTGAATGTCAGGAGGCCAAGGTCCGATTTGGGCTGTAACGCCATTGTAGAAGAAGATATATTGACAGATATGACACGCACCATGGTTGACGGATGTAAACGATTTCTCAAAGCTGTCCCTCAGTCTGGTAAATTTTATATGAAATCGGGATATTTTTGAAGTGGCTGCCAGGCCCGCTGCTTGTTTTATAAAAAGATCAAGTGGAGGTAGTGAGAGAATCACCTCCAGAGCTGCAGTCGGTGTGGTTCTAAAGGCACCTGTTATGCACAGACATGCCATCCGTTGGATCAGCTATAAGGGTGCCAGGTTGGTTTTTAGTACCACCGACGGCCACCACACCAGCGGACTATAGCAAATAATTGGTCTAACAATACTGGTATACATCCAGTGGATGACGTGCGGCTTAAGGCCCCATCTGAAACCGAATGTCTTCGTAGCGTACAGAAAATTTGGTAAAATTTCAAAGTTGGGATGATATTGTAAATGGAATATCAACAAGAGGTGTACGATTTGTTTTGTGAATAAAACGAACAACAAAATGTACGGACGTATGACACCTCTGGCCCACAATCCGCACCAAACAGTCACTCTTTGTGAGTGCGTAGCCTTCTCCTGAATCTCTCTCGGGTTTTTCGACACCGAAATGCGGTAATTTTGTTTATTAACGTAACGTGAATTTAAGTGAATGCACACAAATTTAAGTCACTGCACACAATTTTGAGTGAATGCACCTAAATTTGAGTGAATGCACATAAGTTTGAGTGAATGCACACAAATTTGAGTGCATCCTCACAAATTTGTGAAATTGAGCTTCGTCAGAAAACACGATTTTTTGGCAGGAATCTCCATTTTTTTCGTACGGCGCTGCTGGTGGTCCGTCGGCTACAGTTCTTGTGTTGATTGAACCTTGTGTGGATGCAGAGCCAAATCTTTCGTCAATATTCGCCGCAGTGTGGACGTGGAGAGCTCGAGTTCTTGCGCACGGTAACGAATTGAGGTGTTTGGGTCGCTTTCAACACTGTTCTCCATTGCGGCGATCTTTTCGGTCGAACGTCTGGGGCGAAGTCGGTTCGGTGTCCTCACATCTTGCACTGAGCCAGTCTCTTGAAATTGTTTGATTGTTTAGGTTGCTGGCCAAAAACACGTTTCTAACTAGTGCTGAAGAATCTGTGGGATATATGCAAAGCGGTGAGAGACCCTGGATATCGCAAGACACATGGGACTAGGTTGGCGATCAAAAAGAAAACGAAATTGGCAATCATCTCTCAACCCAATGTCAACCAACGAGCACTCGACTTGAGACAGAACTTTAGCGATGCTAATATACAGCTTAAAAAGCCTGTTAGATGCGACAAGAAAAAGGCCATTGAAGATCTGGCCAACAAGGCACAATCTGCGACTACTATTTAAAATTATGAAACCGTTGACAAACAGGAATTTTCACCGCCAACCACCTGGTGAGAGATGTCGATGGAATTCTCCTTAATATGAGTGAACACCAGTTGCGATCCCCCAGATAAGGAAGAGATAGTTTCCATCATTCGGTCAATGGTGGGAAGGAAAGCCACACGTATAGATGGACTACCAACCGAACTCCTCAATGCGGACCCGAAAATAACAGCCAATATACTCCTCCCGCTTTTTATTTAGGTGTGCAATGAAAGAAGATTTCCGACTGCATCGAAGGAGGGCGTTATTGTGAAAATGCCGAAGAAGGGCGACCTTCGGGATTGTGACAATTGGCGTGGTATATGTCTACTTACTGCCGTATCAAAACTCATGGCTAAGGTAATTCTCAATAGGATTAGTGATGTCGTCGAGAGCACTCTCGAAGTTTATCAGGCTGGAATCCGCAAAGGGTCGTCTTGTACCGACCACACAAATACCCTATGGATAATATTGGAGCAGTCAGCTGAAATGGGTTCGCCACTACATCTCATGGTTGTGAATGATATGGAATGCTTTGCGTAAGAGAGGTATAAAAGAAAAAGTCATAGCTATGATTAGAGAATCCTAAGAAGATGCAAGGTGTCGCGTCTTACATAGAGGAGAGCTGTCCAAGGGCGAACGGGTGTCAGACAAGGCTGCAAAATAAATGTACATAAAACCAAGTACATGGGTTCGATCACAAGTACACCGATTGCTCTGAACGGGCAGGATGTGGAAGAGGGGCAAGATTTTTGTTCTCTCGGAAGCATTGTCAGCATGGACGGCGGAGCCGAAAAGAATATTGAGGTTCGTCTAAATAAAACTCGTCAGGCTTCGGTATCCTTTGACCTTTTTGGAGGGTAAAATAGATCTTCCTTCGCGCGATTCAGCGAGTTTTTGACGCATGCGTCAAATTCGTGTTGGTATATGGTTGTACGTGGAAAGTGACCGATCGAATTACCAAGAAACTGCAGTCTTTCGGGAACTAATGCCGCCGACGCATTTTAGGAACATTCTGGCCAGAAGTGATCTCCAACGACGAACTTTGGAGTACAACTGGCCAGACTAAAATAGGTATTGAGATTCAACGGCGGAAGTGGCAGTGGATCGGTCGTACTTTGAGGAAACCAGAGCGAAACATCGCCAAACAGGCTCTGGATTATAATCCTCAAGGAAGACGTCGGGTTGGTCGACCATGTAGCACAAGAAGCGAGCAGTTGGGCAGGAAGCTAGAGGAATAAACAGATCCTGGCAACAGCTAAAGGCCGATGCTCAGGATCGCGCCGTGTGGAAGAGAGCTGTTTCTGTCCGACAGGGGGTCTTAACAGGAATTTAATTGATTGAGGTTGCGCACACACGTTTCAGAAGACGCATGATTACGATCAAAATTTGCTCGAATTTCGCGCATCGTAACTGCGATTGAACGCGAATTCAACGATTTTTATTTTTTCTTTCACTGTATAAATTTTTCGCATTTATAGATGGCAGGGCTATCTGAAATTTAGATCAGCAACCTTTCTTGTTTCCAAGAAAATCTGTATTATATTTATGAAATTGTGTTATCTTGCATGGGAGGTGATGGAAAGTGTGGCGCGATCAATCCGTTTCCATATGGATTTTAGATACCTCTGTAAATATCTTCCACCGCTATTGTCACATGCGAAAGTCGCTGTTTAATAATACGCGCTAAGACGATTTTCAAGACAATGCTGCTTAGACTTGAAGTATTTACTATATAAGAAAAATAGATTATTGATAAGGCAGGAAGATTATCCCTTCAATTCCATCTAGATTGTGGTTTATCTGCAGTCGAAGTCCTATTATGTTTATACTCTAGATGAAATCTAAGAGTATATTGTGGTTGCCTTACTGTTTATAACGCTAAGAAATAATGCTCGCACAGGGTCGCCAAGGGTACAGAAATATTTGTTGTCGCTCATAAACCTCGTTTCCGAGTGACTGTCTGTCTGTTCATCTTTTCGTCTGTCCACGACATAACTCTCGAACGCTTTGAGCGTTCGTGGCGAAATTTGTTATGTGTCATTATTAGCGAAAACGTAACTTTAAGTTCGTGAACGGGCTACATTTCCCCACTCCTTCTACCCCCTCCCATACAAATTTCATGAAATTTCGAAATTTGAAGAAATTGATTTTTTATCGAAACTATTTAAGGTATCGACTTGAGATTCGGGCCAAAGTATAACAATGTATATAAATATTAACATTACAAAATATTGATCCGATCCCCTCACTCCTTCTACCCCCTCCCATAGAATTGCAAAATTGTCAAACATAATTTTAGATTTTCATTGAAGCTAGCGAAGCTAAATGAACAAACTTTTGCCAGTGTTCTACTACAATGGCACTACAGCCCAAATCGGACCTTGACCTTCTGACATTCAGGTTCCTAAACATTTTTATTAGTTACTAGCGATCGCCCGCGACTTTGTCCGCTTAGGAATCGCAATAATAACATTTTTTGAGAATGTATGTAGTTAGTAGTACATTATGTCGGATAAATAATCCGCTTACTTTGATGGCTCTTTGAATTGTTTTGTATTTTGTTGGAGTCAGAACCATAAATTATTAAGAATGATAGCATGATACTCGTATTTGAATGGGAGAGGCTCGTGATCAAATCAAACCCATGATTCGAGATCATATGTACTATACGTGTTAAGGACATGTGAATAGTTGTAGCTTGTGTTAATTGAAAAAAGCCCAAATAAAATGACATTAAGCTTAAAAACATAACAGGACTTCGATTGTGCGTAAAGCCCAATTATATGATACTACCGATGAAATCGAAATTTTTGTAATCTTAAGAATTTTTGTGTGGGGAGTGATAGAAGGGATGACAGTACTAAATTAATTTTTTTCACACCATGCTAGAGTAGCTATAAAAATATATTGGTACCAAATTTAAGCTTGAAAAACTGAATAGGTAACTTGAGAAACTTAGTGCATTGGATTTAGTGAAATTGTTAAATTTGTATGGGAGGTGGTAGAAGGAGTGGAAAGTTTTTGGTAATTTTTCTAGAAACAACTATAATCACCATGCAATTGATGTGTTTTAAATTTTAGATCAGCTAGATTCACGCTTTTCAAGAAAATCGAGTTTTTGCAAAGTCGTGGAATTATGCCACATTGTATGGGAGGGGGAAGAAGGAGTAAAGCTAATCGGTTAATTTTTTCCGATAATAATAATTATGCTAATTAAAGATTTAGTACAAAATTTTAGCTCGATTAAAGCTATACGTACTGAGAAAACTGGTTTAGAATATTTCATGAAAAAGTGCAGTTTGTATAGGAGGTGGTGCAAGGAGTAAAGGGTTTTTAGTTATTTTTTGAGAAGCAACTACAATTACAACTACATTATCATTGATATATTTTATATTTCAGAACAGTAACATTCACACTTTTCAAGAAAATCGAGTTTTCGCAAAGTCGTATTGTATAGGGGGGGGGGGGCATTAATAGCAATGCTAATTAAGGATTTAATACAAAATCTTAGCTGGATCAAAGTTATACGTACTGAGAAAATTGGAGTATAGTATTTCATGAAAAAGTTTAGTTTGTATGGGAGGTGGTGGAAGGAGTTGGGGGATTCAAACTATTTATATACTTGAAGATTGCATTTATAAATAAAAATAATATATTTTAAATTTCAAAGTTTCCATGAAAATTTGATTATTATAAGTTTTTGCAAATGAGTCACTTTGTATGGGACGGGGTAGAAGGCATGAGGGGAGAAAAATAAAACCCAAAGCAGATTACTCAACGAGGCAGAACTAATAATCTGTGAAAGTTTCATTGCAATCGGTGCGTGAAAGCCGGAAAGACAGACAGACAGAGAAATTTTTTAAAAATGTTTGATTCTGCTTAGTTATTGCTAAAATGAAGCAAAAAACTTATTTATAGCCATTTATAAACAAATAACAGACAGACACTACAATTATATTTATATAGATTGTGAAAGGGTTGTTAGCCCTTCGCACAACCCTCTATCTACGAATTTTTCATTTTCGTACATTGAGGTGACTTAGGTATATCCAAGCAGGCAATGTGCTAGAATTATATATTATGCCGACCGGGATTTGAACTCACGACCTTCGCATTACAAGACCAACACGCTACCTACTAGGCTACACCCTAGCTTGCCAGTGTTAGTTTCATTAAAATTGCAACCAGTATTAAGAAAATCATCAACTTCAGTTCACTCCTTCTACCACCTCCCGTTCAAATTTCACGAAATTTTGAAATTTAAATTATTTTTCTTCGAAACTGTCAAAGCTGTCGACTGGAAGTTTTGTTGAAAATTCCATTATTATACTAAATATTATTGACGGCGAAAAATTGTGTTTTGATCCGTATACTCCTTCTACCACCTCCCATACAAATGTATAATGCATCGAAATTTTAAATTCAGCACGAAACATTTTGCATGCCACATTCGGTGTCGTATACAAAAATTACAAACTCTCTCTCTCTCTCTCTCTGCTTTGACCGCCTCCTATACAGATACACGGTACACTATTCGAAAGAATTTTAGATGACATTAGACTCCCATTTCATCTAGAGTATGGAGTGACTCTGAAATTCATCAGTTTGGATCAGTCTTAAAAATTCACAATTCCAATATTGAACTTTTTTTAATGTTTTCGTTATTTTCAATTGTAATTTGTTTTTCTTTCTCCTTTTCAGACCGAGGATATGCTGGATGACATCATAGCATTCGAATCTTCCGCACTCTCTGATTCATTGAAATTGGATTCGTCCTATTCAAATGATTTGCACGTTAAGGAGGAACCGCAAACATTAACTGATGCGGAAATGCATGCACTGGCTAAGGACCGTCAAAAGAAAGATAACCATAATATGAGTAAGTGTATAATATTTCTGGTTATTTGAAAATCAGGTCAGGTCTTTTTACTTGTCTTAGCTCTGGTTTAAGTCCCAGTTATAATAAACATATTGAGTTTCATTTTCTACGCGTAAACTGATATAAATATCTGCTGTCTTGCATTTCGTAAGCTATCGTTCGTTGGGTTTAACAGAGGAGAAACACCACAGTGGAAAGAACAATTTTTTTCCTAATTTATTTGTGGGTGAAGTATGTTCTTACACAGGAATTGAACAACATTTGCATAAATTTTCATATTGAACATAGCAAGACTGCTATTGCGCGTAAAGCGCAATCATATGATACTCTAGATGAAACAGAAATTTTTTTGATCATAAGAAATGTTGTACGGGGGTGCAAGGGGTGAAAGCATTGAACTAATTTTTTGACATCACGCTAGAATAGCTATAAAAATGTTTTATACAAAATATTGGCAGCAGAAATTGAATAGTTACTGAGAAAATTAGTGTGTTAGATTTAGTTAAATTGTGCAGTTTGTATGGGAGGTGGTAGAAGGAGTAGGGGGTTTTAAGAGATTTTTTTTAGAAATGAATATCAATATTATTCAAATGATATCTTTCAAATTTCAGATCTGTAACATTCATACTTTTGAAGAAAATGGATTTTTCGTAAATTTGAAAAATTGTGTCAATTTGTATGGGAGGAGTGAAGCTTATCGGTTAGTTTTTTCCGATCTTAATAATAATGCTAATTATGGATTTAGTACAAAATTTGAGATCGATAAATGTTATACGTGCTGAGAAAATCGGTGTATTGTATTTCATGACAATTGCAGCTTGTATGGGAGGTGGTGGAAGGAGTGAGGGGATTTGTGCACAATAAAAATAATATATCTTCTTTATTTGAAATTATGAGCTCCTATAATTTCGAGGAAATTTGGATTATTGTAAATGATTGAAAATGAGCCATTTTGTATGGGAGGTGTAAGAATGGGTGGTACGATTTGGCCCGTTCACGAATTTGTCCTTACTTTTTCGTCAGACACCTCGTGTACGAAAATTGAACTTTCTAGCTCGACGCGTTCTCAAGTTAGATAGCGCATAGACGGACGGACATCCGGTTTTAAGATTTTTCAATGATAACATTAACTTCTGTACCATTCATTTTTTTCTCCGAACCTTATTTCTTAGCGTTACAAGCTTTAGAGCAAACTTTTAATACTCTCAGATTTCATCTACATTATAAAAATGTGTCTGCAAGGCGACCGATAGCAGTGAAACTCTTATACGGTTTTAAAGTTGCGATAAATTATTGATATTAAGTTAAGGTTGGTTTAATTCGGCTAAATTTGTGTAAGGGGGTTTATAAAAATAACAAATTAAGATTTTTTTAAGATTATTTATTTGCTTCCTCTCATTTTAATTGTGGGTCAGGTTTGTATTCCAAAGACGATACAATTGGTTTGTGATATGAAAAATAGGAGCGCTGTGTCAGGTACTGATTGATAATTTAGCTGCTGTTATACTTTTCCGAACTTAAGGGTTCGGAAAAGTTCTTACACAGTAGATAAGATAAAATATACCACTCGTTACGGTCGTTTTCATTCCCCTTCCCCTACCTTCCCAAGCCCATTCCATCTCTCTATTACTGCGTTTGTGCATTGCGCAGTAAGTCCGAAATTGCCTATAACACAGGTCATTCAGTAAAAGTGTCTGCAAACTAAATTGCTGTTGTAAATATCTCTTTCTCAGATTCGTCAAAACAGCAATTAAGGCGAAAACATTGGGAAAAAAGTTAAAAATCAGCTCATGTTTGTCCTCGATGGATACAAGATTTTCCTCACATGAGTTGTAAATTTAAAGCAATATGGATAGTCTAGATGAAATCTGAGGTTATATT
Source organism: Chorisops tibialis (assembly GCA_963669355.1). Taxonomy (NCBI): domain Eukaryota; kingdom Metazoa; phylum Arthropoda; class Insecta; order Diptera; family Stratiomyidae; genus Chorisops; species Chorisops tibialis. Next base: position 12,781,036 of record OY770265.1, on the reverse strand, counting down.
GTGTTTGCCTTACCGTTTGTAACGGCAAGAAATAATGCTCGCATAGAGTCGCCAAGGGTACAGAAATATTTGTTGTCGCTCAAAAACCTCGATTCTAAGTGACCGTCTATCCGTTTGTCTACAAGATAACTCTCGAAAGCTTTGACCTATCGTGTTGAAATTTGTCATATATCATTTTATGCAAAAAAGTAATTTTAAGTTCATGAACGGGCCACATCCCCCTCTTCTTCCACCCCCTCCCATATGAATGCCATGAAATTTCAAAATTTTAAAAAATTGATTGTTCTCCAAAACCATTTTAGCTATTGACTTCAAAATTATTTATACTATAATGATGTGGATATTATTAACGTCAAAAAAATATTGATCAGATCCTCTTACTCAGTGGTTCCCAACTCGTTCATGTTCACGGCCCAAAACGCCAAATTCAAAAGTGGTCGCGGCCCCCCTATTTTTTGGTTAGATTTTACAACATATTTAAAGGAAAACAAAATTTTTGATAGTTCATTAAATTATCAAATTTTTATTTAGTAGTTCATCTTTTTTGTCAATCGCAATTTTTAGTTTTTAGTTCATGATTAAATATTTCAAATATTTAGTTATTTCATAACTTATTACTTATTTAGTTGATTGACTTGTTGATTGACTCGATGATTTTTGTGCTCGCATTGATTTGACAAGTTGAGGTATACGTGGTTCAATTGTGCTCAACGCCAGTCTCATATCATCTTCACAATCCAATCGACTCCGTTGCTTGTTCTTTATCAGAAGCATACTGGAAAATCCTTGTTCACAAAGATATGTAGTCGAAAACATGACAAGATATTGAATTGCTTTTTCACGAATTTTTGGATATGACTTTGCTTTTTTGCACCAAAATTCTTCCAGATTGATGCCAGAATCAAAACTTTCTTTGCAGCTGCGGTCATTCTGAAGTTCGATGAGTTCTTCTTGAATTTCGTCGGGCAATTCCAGCACATTCACAATGAATGGATTTCGAATCATTCGTCGCAAAATTTCGGGCTCTTCTTGGTTGAATTCCGGAAAGTAATGCGAAAATTCACCTTTGAGCGCTTGAAGGTGTTCGATAATCTGGTGCTGAATGCTTGATACAATGTTTTCATCTGTACTGCGCATAATCTTTTCAAACGTTGGAAAGTTTGTGTAGTTTTCCATTTCGACTTTCTTGATCCACAAATCAATTTTGCAAATGAATGCGCGCAATTTGTCTTCGAAACCAAAAATATTTCCCGCCTCGCACAACTTTCGATTGCCTGAGCCTTGCAACTGTAGATTCAGTTGATTTAAATGCGCAAATATGTCGACAAGGTATGCCAGCTGTAGTTCAAACACTGGGTCAATCAAATCCACCAACAGATCGTTCATCTTTTTCTCTCTTAGAAACTCTTTGAGTTCCTCTTTCAGCTCAAACAAACGTTCCAACATATTGCCTCTCGATAACCAACGAACTTCAGTATAGAAAAGAAGGATTTCGTGCTCTGATTCCATTTCATTGCACAAATGTTTGAAAATGCGCGCGTTCAGTGGACTTTTCTTCACTGTATTCACTAATTTAATAGCGAGTTCCATCGCTGGTTTCAAAGCTGCTGGCAGAGTTTTGGCTGCTAATGCTTGGCGATGAATAATGCAATGACTTGTGACGGTATGTGGATTTTTTTGTTTGATTAGTGCTGCTGCACCAGATCGACAACCAATCATTGAAGGTGCTCCATCTGTACAGGCACCTGCTAATTTTTTCCACGAAATTTCCTTGCTTTCAAAATAGTCGTCCACTTCTTTTACGACATCCTTTGCCTTCGATGTTGTTTCCAAATCGTGTAAAAATAGAAAATCTTCTTTGATTGTATCGTCGGCTATATCAAGAAATCGAACAAAAACAAGCAATTGGCAGCACTGGGAGATATCAGTTGATTCATCGCACTGCAAACCAAAATATGGTGACAGTTTCAATTTATCCAGAAGCTGCTCTTCGACATCATCCGACATCTTTTGAATTCGTGATTTCACGGTGTTATTTGACAAAGCAATGTCTTGAATTTTCTGTTTTGCTTCATTGTTCAAAACGTGTTCGGCCACTTTTAGTAAACACGGCTTTATCAGCGTTTCGCCAATCGTATGTGGTTTTTTTGCTTTCGAAATCAAATATGAAACTTCAAACGACGCTGTCAATGTGTTTTCGGCTGATTCATATCGCGTGCCACTTGGTCCAAGTTTAATTTTTTTCAAGTCCTGTTGCTTTGATTGGAAAAACTCTTTCGGTTTTGCAGCGAATTGTGGATGACTAGTTTTCAAGTGCCTCTCTAGCTTGTTCGGTTTTAATGCTTCATTGCTAAGAACAGTCGCACACAATACGCATTGTGGCCGTGATTCACCTTTGACTTCGATTTCAGTAAAGCCATATTGGATGTAACTTTCATCGTATTTTCTTTTTTTCGGAGCCATGTCCTAAGAATTTAAATTGAAAAACGTTTTGAATTAAAATATTCATACAATTGATTATAAAATAGATCAATTACCTGTACTTTTCACACACAGTTTGTCAGCTCATTTCAGTGTTGATAGATATGAACCAATTTGAATGACATATGATTTTAATTTCTTTATGCAACACTTACTTTGAAAATCTTTGTTTTCGTAACAGTTTTATTTTCAATGAATAAACTTTTACAAAGATGGAAAATTTCTAAAATACGAATATACAATGATATGTTTTTCAAGAGTATTTTTTATATAAAATTCCATGATTTCTTCTTGTCCAAATATTATTTTTAATAGGTTTTTTCTTGTTTTCAAGAGAGAGGCTCGCGGCCCCCCAACATAGCTCTCGCGGCCCCCAAGGGGGCCGCGGCCCACCAGTTGGGAACCAATGCTCTTACTCCTTCTAACCCCTCGCATATAAATGTACAGTTTTTAAAAATGCATTTATTCAGTTTTTATTGCAACTAGCAAAGCTAAAAGAAACAATTTTTGTCATAACTAATTTTATTACAATTGCAACCAATTTCGGAAAAAAACTATTAACTTCACCTCACACGAAATTTCGGAATTTCAATTAAATTGCTTTTCTTCAAAACCGTCAAAGCTATCTACATTCAATTTTGAGAAAATTATGCTATTAAAAATATCATTGATGTCGACAAATTTTGTTTTGATTCGAATACTCATTCTATCCCCTCCCATACAAATGCGCCAATTTTGGTGAATTCATTTAATCGATTTTCATTAAAACTAGAAACAGTGCAAACTTAATATTTTGCCAGAATTTGTCCCTTAATAATTGCAATAAATGCTGAAAAAAAATTCGGTTCACTCCTTCTATCACCTCCATTACAAATTTTTGTATTGGAAATTCAAGTAAAGTATTTCTCCTTCGAACATATAATAGCTATCGACTTTAAAATTGTAACAAAGCAATGTGATCAGGATTTTGATAAGCAGATTTAAAATCATCCAAAATCTCTCACTTTCTTTGCCACCTCCCATGTAAATGCCATAAATTCAGACAAAAATTATTTAATTTCCTCGAAAATAATGAAAGCTGCAAACTTTTTAAATTCAACATGAAACATTTTGTATACTGCGTTCGGTGTTATATACAAAAATTACAAACCTCCCCCTTTGCTTTTACCACCTCCCATACAGAAGTTACTATAGTCCGGTACAATAAACTCTTTCCTATATCATCTAGAGTATGTTATCATATGATTGATCATAATTCTTTTATATTGTACTTGAAATCCAGCTCAATTAATCAGGAGGCCGTACTATGTATCCAGTTGATTTCCATATCAGTAACCAGACGAACTTCTAGTGAGAGCTTTTTACCATTCATACATATAACTAAGACAAATCAAATAAAGTAAATTAATGTGTACATACGTGCTTTTACTTTTTTATATAATGGCGCTTAAGTTATCTTATCTCAATCTGGTATGTCTTATAGTTAATCTTATCGCTATTTAAACTCTTTAAAGTGGTGATTGCTGGTGAATCGTATGTATTCCAAACTTAAAAATGTATGACAAATATAATACACATAAATACAGTTGAAGTGCCTGCTTCTTATAAGATTATAAAAGGCTATAAGTCAGTGTTTTGCTTTATTTAAGCATAAAAAGACTTTTTTGAGGTTTTTGTCGGTCGGTCTGCCTGTCTGTCTGTCAGTATGGCCGGATTTGACTCGAAAACGGTTGAGCCGATTCAAATGAAACTTTCACAGTTTGTTGGATATGCGTAAAGCCATAATAATAATAATGCTAATAATTCAATAGACATACTATAAATTAGATTGCATAATTTGATTGCTTTTCTTTCCTCTTTCATTGCGACCTGTGGAGATTTTCAAATGAGGATGCAGTCTGATTTAAATAGAAATATAGATATAGATAAGCTAGGGTGTAGCCTAGTGGGAAGCGTGTTGGTCTTGTAATGCGAAGGTCGTTAGTTCAAATTCCGGTCCACGCAATATATAATTCCAGCACATTGCCTGCTTGGATATACCTTGGTCACCTTAATCCACGAAAATGAAAAAATCGTAGAAAGAGGGTTGTGCGAAGGGCTAACAACCCTTCCACAATAAGTAATGAAAAAATGTTAAGGAACCTGAATATCAGAAGGCCAAAGTCCGATTTGGGCTGTAGTGCCATTGTAGAAGTACGAGGGTCGTTTGATAAGTCCCTGGCCCAAATGACAAAACGTGGTTTCACGAAAAAGTTTTTGCTGTCGCTAGGTAGATGGCACTTTCGAACGGTCTCATGAATTTTTTCAGGTTTCTGTAGGTAACAGTTTGTTTTTGGCAGCCATTCTAAGTTGACGTGTCACGCGAATCGTCAACGATGGAGCACGTCCAGTACCGAGCGGTCATAAGATTTTTTTATTTAAAAGGTTTAACGCCGGCCGAGATAAAAGTCGAACTCGATCCCGTGTATGGTGAAGCCTCGCCCTCATATGCAACAGTAAAATTTTGGGTTGCTGAATTCAAACGCGGGCGTACGAGTGTTCTTGACGAGGAGCGTTCCGAGCGGCCAAAAAGTGTGTTGACGGACAAAAACGTTGAAAAAGTGCACGATTTAGTTATGAGTGACCGTCGACTTAAAGTGCGTGACATAGCTAAGTCCATAGGCATCCCAACTGAATGGGTGCATCACATCCTAACAGTTAATTTGGACATGAAAATATTAACTGCGCGTTGGGTGCCGCGCCTGCTCACAGTCGACCACAGACGCACCCGAGTCGTGACTTCAATGGCGTCTCTCGAACTCTACCGTAAAAATCCTAACGATTTCTTGAGGCGTTTCGTTACTGGTGATGAAACGTGGGTCCATTACTATACTCCGGAGATGAAACGACAGTCGATGCAGTGGACTAAGAAGGGAGAACCGGCTCCAAAGAAGGCAAAGACGGTCCAATCGGCGGGGAAAGTGATGGCCACCATTTTCTGCGATAGTAAGGGAATTGTTCTGATCGATTACTTGGAAGAGAGGAAAACCATTAACGGGGAATATTACGCAAAACTTTTGGGCCGTTTGGACCAGGCAATCAAAAAGGAACGTCCTGGTTTGAAGAAAAAGAAGATCTTGTTCCACCACGACAACGCCCCTGTCCACACCTGCGCGGTTTCCATGTCCAAATTACACGATTTGCGGTATGAGATCGTTGACCACCCACCTTATTCGCCCGACTTGGCCCCATGTGACTTTTTTTTGTTCCCCAAATTGAAAACTCACCTCGGTGGACAAAAATTTTCATCGAACCAAGAGGTGAAAGACGCCGTTTCCCAATTTTTTGCAGACTGTGACAAAAATTTCTTTTTGAACGGTATGAAAGGACTTGAGAAACGTTGGACCAAATGTATTAACCTCCAGGGAGATTATGTTGAAAAATAAAAAAAAAATTTCAGGAAAAAATGCTTTTTTCTTACTTGGGCCAGGGACTTATCAAACGACCCTCGTAGATATAGATAAACCATTCCTAAGTTCTTTTAGTTCAAGCGGAGAGTGTTGATCAACATATTCTTGTTTTTTTTTTTGATTGAAGTGCATTATTATTGGAATGATAATTTTTTCTAAACTATGAAACTTATGCAATGCAAGTGTATACGTCTTTTGTAGCCAATAATATGGCACATAAAAAAACAACATTAAAATGACATTTTTATAATGCGGTTTTCTGGGGAAAACTACATTGATCCCAGAATTTTGAGGGTCAAAGTAGCAGAAATATGTGTTCTGAAGTAAATATCTCAGAATTGGGTACAGTTACAATGCGGACTCTATTACACCAAATGATAGGTAATTCGATTCCCTAAAAAACAAAGTATAACACTTTGAATTGTGATTATTAGTTTTCAAGATATAGCGTTTTGAATGAGTGAGGGTACAGTTCCAAAAACTTTTCTTGATCCCCCTGTATATCCGCGGATAAAATATAAGTAGGAACCCCTTACAGGGTGGCGCATGGAATACGAAACACCCTGTATTGTGTTTGTCTTACTGTTTGTAACGCTAAGAAATAACGCTCGCACAGAGCCGTCAAGGGTACAGAAATATTTGTTGTCGCTCAAAAATCTCGATTCCGAGTGATCGTCTGTCTGTCTGTGCGTCTGTCTACAGAAAAACTCACGAAAGCTTTAAGCTATAGTGCTAAAAAATTTCGTGCGTTATTTTTATCAAAAAAGTAACTTTAAGTTCGTGAATGGGCTACATCCCCCACTCCTTCTACTCCCTCCCATATAAATTTCATGAAATTTCGAAATATTAAGAAATTGATTTTTCTTTGAAACTATTTAAGCTATCGACTTGAAATTTAGGTCAAAGTATTATGATATAGATGCCATTAATATCACGGACTAATGATTCGATCTCCTTACTCCTTCTACCCCTCCCATACAAATGGACAATTTTGAAAAATACATATTTTCGATTTTCATTGAAACTAGTAAAGCTGAAATGACGAAATTTGGTCGGAATTAATTCTACTATAATTGCAATTAGTTTTAAAAAGAAGTATCAACTTCACCTCTCTCCTTCTAAAAAATAATTTAATTTAAATTTCCAAATTTCACGAAATTTGGAAATTTCAATTAAATTATTTTTCTTCGAAACTGTTAAGGCTATCAACTTGATATCTTGTATAAAGTATACAAATAGAAATATTATTAATGCGAAAAAAATTTGTTTTGTTTTGTCCTTCTGCCCCCTCCCACACAAATGCATAATTTTTGTTAAATGCATTTTATCGATTTCCATTCAAACTAGAAAAAGTACAAACTTCAAATTTTGCCAGAATTTATTTCTTTATAATTGAAAAAATTATCAGCTCCGCTTCACTCCTTCTACCACCTCCCATACAAATATCTGTATTATAAATTCAAGAAAAGCATTTCTCCTTCAAGTATATGAGCTATCGACTTTGAAATTGAATAAAGCATGGTGGTAATGATGATGATAAGCAGTTTCAAAATCATCTTAAATGCTCCACTTCCTCTGCTACTTCTCATACAAATGCCCCAATTTCAGAAAATCTATGACCAATTTCTTTAAAAATAATGAAAACTAAAAACTTTTAATTCAGTAAAAAACATTTTGCATGCCATGCTCGGTGTCATATACGAAAAATACAAACCTCCCCCTCTACTTCTAACTAAACATGGTAACCATTTTACATTTTCTTTTATATGATTTCTATAAAATGCTCTCTCCCCCTTTTTGTAGAAGATTATTTTCTTTTGCGGGGTTGCTTTTAATTTTGTATTAACATCTACAATTTTCTTTTTGTCTTTTACCAAATTTCTTCTTTTAAGACTGTAATTCATATGCTTACACTTTTCGGTTTTCTCAATCTTAATTAAATCTAACAAAATTTTTGGCTTATAACTAAAAATTATTTCTGATGGAGTTTGAGATGTCGTTGAGTTTGGAAAATTTCTATGATTCATCAGAAATTTATTAATTCGTTCGGGCCATGACAACTCAGACTCCTGACTCAATAAAAATTTTTTAAAAATGCTTTTTACTGTCTGCACGTGTCTCTCTGCGAGCCCATTCGATTGCGGATGATATGGTGGACTATGTAAGAGTTTAATGCCATTTTTTGCACAAAACTGTGAAAATTCAAATGAACTAAAGGGTGGACCATTGTCGGTCACAATTGTACCCGGTAACCCGAATATTACTATTATTGAACTTAATTTACTGATCAACGATTTCGCGGTCGTGTTTGGCATTATCACCACATCCAGATATCTACTAAACGAATCTACTACAATTAAAAACGTTTTTGCACCAAAAAAGAAGAAATCTAAATGAATTACTGATTTTGGCCAATTAGAATCTACTTTCTCTTTCGGTATATTTTTTGTTTGCTGACATTCAGTACAGTTAGTAATAAATTCTTCTATACACTTATCCCCCCACAAGGGGGTAGTTGTAGTATGAGGTTTTACCAGTTCCTGCAACTATCTTTGGAGTTAGCGACTCCACGGACCTGAGCTAACTATCCCCCTCTGGGATGGGGGCTGTAGAATTCACCCACAGCCAGTCCTGCTTGCCCTAAAAATGGTAAATGGACACTCACTGGATCATGGGCTTATCACCCGTGATCTTAAGACCTAATGATACGAGAAACGGATACATCGCCTCGGATACGGACTGATTCTACGGTAACGACTTTCGGCATTCGAAAACGGACTATGATTGGCTTCTGGAACGTTCGAACATTGAATGACGGGGGAAGAGCTGGGGTTACTCGGTCCTTGCACCGCCAATCAGTGATCGACCGTGAAATGAAGCACTATAACATCCAAATCTTGGGCTTGAGCGAGGTCAGGTGGACAGGATCAGGAGAAGAACGAACCCCTAGCGGAAACACTATTCTGTACATTGGCCCTGAAAGTGAAGCCAGAAATGGCGTGGCGTTCGTCCTTACGCCGAGAGCGAGAAACAGTCTCATTAGCTGGGAACCAATCTCGGATAGGATTATCTTCGTCAGGCTCAGGACCAGTGTCAGAAACGTCACAGTTCTGCAGTGCTACGCACCAACTAATACCGCAACATCTGGTGACAAAGAGGAGTTTTATAGCCAACTGAGTGCCACCTTCGAACGTGTTCCAAGAGGTGATATTATTATCATCTCGGGAGATATGAACGCCCAGGTTGGATCAGACAACACTGGACTAGAACACGTCATGGGGAGGCATGGTGACCCTTGGGTCGACCCTTCACGACCTTGGATTAAGAGACCCGAAAACGGCGAATTATTTGTGGAGTTCTGTAGTACTCGGCAAATGGTCATCGGAGGGACCCTTTTTCCACACAAGAGTCATCATAAAACATCTTGGGTTTCCCCTGATGGTGTTACTCAGAACCAGATCGACCATTTCGCTATAAGTCGCCGATGGAGAAGATGTCTCCTCGATGTGCGAGCGAAACGTGGAGCTGACGTGGGGAGCGATCACCACTTGATGGTTGCCTGCTTGAGATTGTGTACAGCAGCTATCCGACGACCACAAATTCTTCAAATGAAGCGCAAGCTTAATGTGGATAAACTCAGAGATCCCAACAAAAAACTCGAATACACCACCATTCTTCGCGAAAAGTCATCCACATTGGGTGAACATGAAATGCGCACACTGGACGCCAATTGGGAGGCAACCAGAAACACTTTTCTAACTAGTGCTGAAGAATCTGTGGGATATGCGCAAAGCGGTGAGAAACCCTGGATGTCGCAAGACACATGGGACAAGGTTGGCAATCGGAAAAAAGCCAAATTGGCAATCATCTCGCAACCCGATGTCAACCAACGAACGTCCGACTTGAGGCAGAACTACCGCGATGCTCATATACAGCTTAAAAAGGCTTTTAGACGCGACAAGAGAAAGGCCATTGAAGATCTGGCAAACAAGGCAGAATCTGCGGCTTACCTTGGGGATATGGGTTCACTATTTAAAATCATGAAACAGTTGACGAACAGGAATTTCACCGCCAACCACCTGGTGAGAGATGTCAACGGAACTCTCCTTAATATGAGTGAACACCAGTTGCGACGATGGAAGGAATACTTCTCTGATATTTTAAACATCTTGTCAGATGAAGATATTCCGGAAACAGAACAACTACCAAACATCCAACCGCAACAATCCTCTATTAGGGACGATCCCCCAGATAAGGAAGAGATAGTTTCCGCCATTCGGTCAATGGCGGGAAGGAAAGCTCCAGGTATAGACGGACTACCAACCGAATTCCTCAAAGCGGACCCGGAAATAACAGCCGATATACTCCTCCCACTTTTCACTAAGGTGTGGAATGAAGGAAGATATCCGACTGAATGGAAGGAGGGCGTCATTGTGAAAATTCCGAAGAAGGGCGACCTTCGGGATTGTGGCAATTGGCGTGGTATATGTCTACTTACTGCCGTATCAAAAATTATGGCTAAGGTAATTCTCAATAGGATTAGTGATGTCGTCGAGAGCACTCTCGAAGTTTATCAGGCTGGATTCCGTAAAGGGTCGTCTTGTACCGACCACACAAATACCCTACGGATAATATTAGAGCAGTCAGCCGAAATGGGTTCGCCACTACATCTCATGTTTGTGGACTTCGAGAAGGCTTTCGACAGCGTTAAGCGAGATTACATATGGAATGCTTTGCGTAGGAGAGGTACTCCAGATAAGGTCATAGCTATGATTAAAGAATCCTACGAAGATGCAAGGTGTGGCGTCTTGCGTAGAGGAGAGCTGTCCGAGAGCTTCCCTGTGTGAACGGGTGTCAGACAAGGCTGCATATTATCACCAACCCTGTTTCTGGTGGTAATATATGACATCTTGAAAGCTGCACTGGAAGGTGGGGAAGGTAAAGGTCTTCAATGGAGACTATTTAACATCTTAAGTCACCTTGATTATGCTGATGACGTGTGTTTGCTTGCACATAACCGTTCGGACTTACAAGTCAAATGTTCGCTCATTGCATTCTAAATGCAAACAGGCGGGACTGAAAATGAATGTGCGTAAAACCAAGTACATGCACATGGGTTCGAACGCAAGCACACCGATTGTTCTAAACAGACAGGATGTGGAAGAGGTGCAAGATTTTTGCTATCTCGGAAGCATTGTCAGCATGGACGGCGGAGCCGAAAAGGATGTCGAGGCTCGGCTTAGTAAAGCTCGTCAGGCCTTCGGTATCCTTTCCCCTTTCTGGAGGTTAAAAGAGATCTCCCTTCGCACTAAGCTGCGAGTTTTTGACGCATGCTTCAAATCCGTGTTGTTATATGGTTGTACTACGTGGAAAGTGACCGTTCGACTTACCAAGAAACTACAGACTTTCGTAAACCAATGCCTCCGGCACATTTTAGGAATATTCTGGCCAGAAGTAATCTTCAACGACGAACTTTGGAGTACAACTCGCCAGACTAAAATAGGTATTGAGATTCAACGGCGAAAGTGGCAGTGGATCGGTCATACTTTGAGGAAACCAGAGCGAAACAGGCTCTGGATTATAACCCTCAAGGAAGACGTCGGGTTGGTCGACCATGTAACACATGGAAGCGAGCAGTTGAGCAGGAGGCCAGAGGAATAAACAAGTCCTGGCAACAGCTTAAAGCCGATGCTCAGGATCGCGCCTTGTGGAAGAGAGTTGTTTCTGTCCTATGCCCCTATAGGGGGTCTTAACAGGAATTTGATACACTTATCTAGCTTTGGCCACCACACATATGACCTCGCTAACTTTTTCATAATTAATATACCATTATGATTATCATGTAAACTTTTTAAACATTTCTTTTGTAATTTTTTAGGAACTATTATCCTCTCACTATAAAACAAACAACTATCTTCTTTGCTAATGATATTTTTAACTTTAACAAAAGGTTTCATTTCTTCACTAACTTCTTTTGGAACCCTTCCATAACTAACTTATACAAATTCGACAGTAATGAGTCACGTTGTGTTTCCATCTTTATTAATTTTAAATCAACTGGGAAGTCGTTAGAAAAATTTATTGAGTGTATACCAATTTCTTCAACCTCACTTTGTTCTTTCAAGGGTAGACGGGATAATGCATCCGCGTTTGTCTACGTATTATTTTATAATTGAACATTGAAAGTGTAATAGACCATCTTTGCAGTCTTGCTGCTGCCACAGAAGTAGTTCCCTTTCTTGGGTTAAAAATTTCTTTCAATGCTTGCCATAAATGTATTTAAAAAATTTCTTAACAGCAAACTTCACTGGTAATGCCTCCCTATGCAACTGAGAATAATTTCTTTCAGCCTCGGACAATGTACTACTACCAAATTAAACAGGCTTTTCTTGACCCTTTATAACGTGAGATAGAACTACTGCTATTCCAATTGGACTAGCATCAGTCGAAACAACTATAGGTAATTTGGGATTGAAACGTTCTAGCACATTATTTTTTATCAATTCAGATTTCACACACTGAAATTCTTTTTGACAAGCTTCATTCCAACAAAATCTGGCATTCTTTTTCAACAATTGGTATAAATTATGAAGTTTCTCTGACAATTTAGGTACAAATCGTCTATAATAATTGACAAGTCAAATAAATGCTTGTAACTCTTTTACGTTAGTAGGCACTGGTGCCTTTTGAACAGCTTCTACCTTTTTGGGATTTGGCACCACTTTGTTTTGAATTATTATATGTCCTAAATACTCCACGGACGTCTGAAGAAACTTGCACTTTGACAAATTTATCTTCACTTTATGATAATTCAATCTTTCTAAAACGGTATTTAATGTCGTCTCACATGGATCTTTTGTATCGCCTCCCACAATAATGTCATCGGTATACCCAAAAACATTCTCAATACCCCGTAAAATTTCATCTATTATTGCTTGAAAAATAGAAGGAGCACTAGCTACTCCAAAAGGTAAGCGTTTATACCGAAATAACCGTTTTTCCGTATTTATTGCTAGTAGCTCTTTAGACTGATCTGATAATTCTACCTGTAAATATGCTCCGGACAAATCCAATACACAAAAATAATTACAACTGGACAGACTTGCAAAAATATCGTCTATTATTGGAAGTGGGTACTGCTCTGATTAATAAACCGATTTATGGTTACCTTACAATCCACGCAAATTCTGATTTTCCCATCAGCTTTTGGAACCATCACAATAGGTGAAGCCCACTTACTGTATTTAACTGGCTCTATTACGTTTTCCTGAACTAACCTGTCTAATTCCTTAGACACAGCTTCACGTAACCTGAACGGCACGGAATACGCTTCGTGAAATATCGGTACGCAATCTTCCAAATGAATCTCAGCGGTATATCCGACAATCGACTGACCTGGGTCTTGAGACACCACATATGGAAATTTACTTAAAATATTTTTACATTATCTCAGTTTCCTGAGTTTTGATTTTATCACACAATACGTTAATATTTTGACTTACGTAATTTTGATTAAATTCAGGCATTAATTTACTAATCCACGTTCTACCTAACAGTGGTTTAAATTTTTTCGCGTCAATTACTATCATGTCCAATTTCTCCACGACATCGCCAAACTCCACCTGTACATTGGCTTGGCCTATTACCTTTAAATGGTTACCTGAAATTGTACTTAATTTTAGATTACATTTCATTAACCCTATTTTAAAAAAACTTCTCTTTATATTCTTCGAAGCTCATAGCCGACACACATGCTCCAGTATCCAGCTCCATTTTTATAGGTTTCCCTTCGATTACTGCCGTAACTTCGTAAGGTTCCACTCGATCCGCTTCTATGTTATTAACATTTCTGATCGTTTTGATCATACGATTTGAGCTCGAACTGTTCCACTTTTTCCCTTGTTTCTGCTGCATATTGTTGAAACAGGCTTTCGCTGAATGTCCCACTTTTTTACACTTGAAACAAGTCCATTGTTTCGCTGGACATTCTCCTGCATGTACCCTTGTGCAACGAGTGCATTGTGTGATGCTATTTCTCCAAGAGCCATCTTCTCGCGATGACTGATGCACTTTCGACGCTGTTGCATTTTTTGCATACACTTTATTTATTGGTTGAGTCGCTGGTTGTATACTTGTTTGTTCCTTCATCAACATTTCCATATTCAAGGCTAAATCACAACACTTTTGAAACGTTCTACTGTCATCAGCTAATAGTTACTGCTGAATTTTTTCATGACATAACCCCAAAATAAATTTGTCTGTGAGGGCGTCTTCCAACGCCAAATTTTTTAGGTTACCGGCCTCCGCATTTTTATTATCAATATAATCTCCAAAACTGCACGTCTCGGCAAGATTTCGAAGCCGTACGATGAATTCACTAATCGTTTCCCCTTCCTCTTGCTTTGCCTTCTGAAATTTGAACCGTTCTGCCCTTTTATTGACCTTCGGCGCATAGTGCGTTTCTAATATTTTAATTAGCTCTTCAAACGACTTGCTACTTGGAAGCTGGGGCGCGGTTAGCGATTTTAGAATTTTGTACACTTCGGAACCAATCAGTGTTATGAATATCGGAGTTTTCTTCTCGACTTTAATATCGTTTGCTAGTGCCAAGTTGAAAAGCATAGGAGCTAGATCATCTCCCCCTGCTTTAAACCACATTCCGTTCGAAAGCTGGTTGTGGAATCGGTTTGTATTCTTACTTGGGATTCAGTGTTCGTCATTGTGAGTCTTGTTAGTCGGACTAGTTTTGGAGGAATTCCAAAGTCAAGCATGATTTGGTACAGTACGCTCCTGTCGATACTGTCGTATGCTTGTTTAAAATCTACGAATATTTGGTGCACGTCTGTGTTATATTCCCAGCATTTCTCAAGCACCTGTTTCACCGAGAATATCTGGTCTGTTGTAGATCGTCCGGTTCTGAATCCGCCTTGGTATTCGCCAATTATTTGATTTGTATAGGGCTTAAGACGACGTTCAATTATTTTTGTCAGTATTTTATAGGACGTACACAACAATGATATACCTCTGTAGTTCTCACAGCAGAGTTTGTCTCCTTTCTTGTAAATTGGACATATAATGCTTTTTCGCCAGTCGTCGGGTATGATTTCCTCTGTCCAAATTTTGCATATCATGTTGTACAGTATTTCAGCGACACAGTTTCCACCGTTTTTCAGAAGTTCAACTGGTATTTCGTCAATTCCCGGCGCTTTGTTTCGTTTTCGGTCACATAGGGCTACTTTGATTTCAGCAAGCGTGGGTGGTGTCGATGCTGGTTCATGTTCGTCAGTTGAGGCTTCAATTGAAATGTTGTCTGTCGTTATCGGTGCTACTAAGATGGGATTCAAAAGATGTTCAAAGTATGAAGCCCATCTCCTTTTGATTTCTTCTGTGTCGCTGATGATATTGCCCTCTGCGTCTTTGCAGAGACTGGTTTTTGGTTTATATCCCTTTTATAAGTCTTTTACTATGGCGTATGCGTCCCGCGTTTTATTTTTTCTCATGTCGTCGTCCATTTTTTGTATCTTGTCATTATGGTACTTCCTTTGTTTTCGTCTGCAGGTCTTTTTCGCATATCGCCTAAGCTCGTCATATCTATCTTTTTTGGCTCGTGTTGGTCGTTCAGTAAAAATTTTGTAAGCTTCATTCTTTCTATCTATTGCGTCGCGACATTCTTGGTCGAACCAATCATTATTTTTTCGCCGTGCTTGATACCCTAATACCTCTTCCGCGGAGGATTTGATGCCGTCTCGTATTTTTATCCACGCATTCTCCACTGGCATATTTTTTTCATATATTGGTGTCAGGTGTTTATTACATGCTAACATGTAAGCCTGCGCCACCGTTTCGTCGTTAAGCTTGTCGACATTGAATTTGCGATTTTTCGAATATCCACGACAAGCTATTTTGCATCGATACTTAGCTCTGACTAGATAGTGGTCAGAGTCACAATTCGCACCGCGGAGAGTTCGTACATCAAGTATGCTGGAAGCAGCCCTTTTCTCAATTAGAACGTGGTCTATTTGGTTGAAGGTGTGACCATCTGGTGATGCCCACGTTCGTTTATGAATATCGCTATGTGGGAAGCACGTAGAGCTTACTATGATATTTTTGCTGCTTGCGAAATCAATAAGACGTTGGCCATTGTCGTTGGTTATGCCATAAAGACTGTGCCGTCCTGTTGTTCCTCTATGAGCCTCCTCTTTTCCGACTTTTGTATTAAAATCCCCTAAGACAATTTTTAGGTCATTCGAGGGCAATGAGTCATAGGTTGTCTCTAGGGTGGCATAAAATTCATCTTTAGTAATATCGTCCTTGTCTTCTGTTGGTGCATGAACGTTGATCAACCAAGTGTTGAAAAATTGAGTCTTTATTCGGATTGCACACAATCTTTCACTTACTGGTCTGAAGCTCGTGACCTGCTGTTTAAATTTTTTGTCAACGACAAAAGCGACTCCAAACTCTCTGCTTCCCGACAATTTTCCACTTGGATAGATTGTGTGTGATCTCATGTCCATGATTTCGTTACCGAGCCATTTCGTTTCTTGGATGGCAGTTATGTTGATGTTGTGTTTTGCCACTTCTTCGAGAAACTCTTTCAGAGCTCCTGTCCTAAATAAGGATCGAACATTCCAAGATCCAATAGAGTAGTCCATTTTTCGTTTGCGGGGTCGTTGCCGTTGAGTCCATCCTTTCCGAGGCTGTTCTTCAGGTTTCTGGACAGTGTTCTTTTTCCGGTGATGCGTTGTCGGCGCCTCGCCCAACCCCCGACCTGGAGGACCGGTCCTACTTATTTATTACACCCTAGTAGAAAAAGGGTGGGAGTTTTGAGCTAAATATGACATGCTGGAGTTCTCACAGCTATGCTGCAAGTCCAACTATGTCATACTTTTTGCCTACTTCCTGAGACGCACTGGTGTTACTGGCCATTCAGGTTAACTCCATGTTCCCTCCTCCTTTCTCAACTCGGGCTACACGAATTTTTTGCGTTGGGCGAAATTGTGATGAAACGACGACTTCTATTGGAAGTTCAGAGAAAAATCACGATAATTTTTTTTTATTGTTGTTAATATTATTAAAATAGCACGTGGTAAAGGTGGTTTTGTGCTGCATACTGCAGCCATATGTTCTTATTGTTAATTGTTTTTATGCTACGAATTCTATCGAATCGTTTCACGATTGTTTAATACAATTGTGGAGAATTTTAATTTCTTCTGTGCGATAAGAGTTCCAATGAGAAATTTGTTTATTTTGAAACCGTTTTGCAGAAACAAATGTCGCTATGAGGTGTAATGCGGTAATCGTGCAATTCCAAAGAATCCGAAGCTGTTCAATGATTTATTGATTTTAAACGATCCAAGTGTTCATCGGAGATTTTTATTGTTTCTTTTATTGGGAACTGGAAAATGTTTTTGCGATTATTTCAGTTATCGGAATTGAAACTTATTACGAACAAATGTTTTCTGTTTTAGCGGAATTAATAACAATCTGCTTACCTTTTGCTTCCAAGATAATCGTTCAATTGCTTGATATGACTTTCTATAGGGGCATAGGACAGAAATATAGTTCTCTTCCATTGGTTTTCGCGAGGACAATCGGAGTACGTTACCGTAGAATCTTTTCGTATCCGTGGTACTGGTTTTACGAACGTGGCTGATAAGCCATCTAGGACTGAGTGTTGGTGAACTCTACTGCCTCCATCCAACAGGGGGGTAAGTTTCCCACTAGTCGCCTTTTAACAGGAGCAAGCTTGCTGTTATATAACCTTCAACCCCGGACAGAGGGTATTATATCCAACGGTTTCAATACACTACTCCGGCTTCCTTAGCTTCGACTTCCTTTAATAATCTTGGATGTTTTAAATGCTCTAAGGCTATCAAATCAATCAAATTCCTGTTAAGACTCCCTATAGGGACACACGACAGAAACAACTCTCTTTCACAAGGCGCGATCCGGAGCATCGGCCTTAAGCTGTTGCCAGGACTTGTTTATTCCTCTGGCCTCCTGCTCAACTGCATGGTCGAGCAACTCGACGTCTTCCTTGAGGATTATAATCCAGAGCATGTTTGGCGATGTTTCGCTTTGGTTTCCTCAAAGTATGACCGATCCACTGCCACTTCCGTCGTTGAATCTCAATACCTATTTTAGTCTGGCGAGTTTTACTCCAAAGTTCGTCGTTGGAGATCACTTCTTGCCAGAATATTTCTAAAATGCGCCGAAGGAATTGGTTTACGAAAGTCTGTAGTTTCTTGGTAAGTCGAACGGTCACTTTCCACGTTGTACAACCATATAACAACACGGATTTGACGCATGCGTCAAAAACTCGCAAAGGGGAAAGGATAGCGAAGGCCTGACGAGCTTTATTTAGCCGAGCCTCAACATCCTTTTCGGCTCCGCCGTCCATGCTGATAATGCTTCCAAGATAGCAAAAATCTTGCACCTCTTCCACATCCTGTCCGTTTAGAACAATCGGTGTGCTTGCGTTCGAACCCATGTGCATGTACTTGGTTTTACGCACATTCATTTTCAGTCCCGCCTGTTTGCATTTAGAATGCAATGAGCGAACATTTGACTTGTAAGTCCGAACGGTTATGTGCAAGCAAACACACGTCATCAGCATAATCAAGGTGACTTAAGATGTTAAATAGTCTCCATTGAAGACCTTTACCTTCCCCACCTTCCAGTGCAGCTTTCAAGATGTCATATATTACCACCAGAAGCAGGGCTGGTGAATATGCAGCCTTGTCTGACACCAGTTCGCACAGGGAAGCTCTCGGACAGCTCTCCTCTTTGCAAGACGCGACACCTTGCATCTTCGTAGGATTCTTTAATCATAGCTATGACCTTATCTGGAATACCTCTCCTACGGAAAGCATTCCATGTGTAATCTCGCTTAACGCTGTCGAGCGCCTTCTCGAAGTCCACAAACATGAGATGTAGTGGCGAACCCATTTCGGCTGACTGCTCTAATATTACCCGTAGGGTATTTGTGTGGTCGGTACAAGACGACCCTTTACGGAATCCAGCCTGATAAACTTCGAGAGTGCTCTCGACGACATCACTAATCCTATTGGGAATTACCTTAGCCATAATTTTTGATACGGCAGTAAGTAGAAATATACCACGCCAATTGCCACAATCCCGAAGGTCGCCCTTCTTCGGAATTTCGACAATGACGCCCTCCTTCCATTCAGTCGGATATTTTCCTTCATTCCACACCTTACTGAAGAGTGGGAGGAGTATATCGGCTGTTATTTCCGAGTCCGCTTTGAGGAGTTCGGTTGGTAGTCCGTCTATACCTGGAGCTTCCCTTCCCGCCATTGACCGAATGGCAGAAACTATCTCTTCCTTATCTGGGGGATCGTCCCTAATAGAGGATTGTTGCGGTTGGATGTTTGGTAGTTGTTCTATTTCCGGAATATCTTCCTCTGACAAGATGTTTAAAATATCAGAGAAGTATTCCTTCCATCGCCGCAACTGATGTTCACTCATATTAAGGAGAGTTCCGTTGACATCTCTCACCAGGTGGTTGGCGGTGAAATTCCTGTTCGTCAACTGTTTCATGATTTTGAATAGTGAACCCATATCCCCAGGGTAAGCCGCAGATTCTGCCTTGTTTGCCAGATCTTCAATGGCCTTTCTCTTGTCGCGTCTAACAGCCTTTTTAAGCTGTATATGAGCATCGCGGTTGTTCTGCCTCAGCTCGGGCGTTCGTTGGTTGACATCGGGTTGAGAGATGATTGCCAATTTGGCTTTTTCCGATTGCCAACCTTGTCCCATGTTTCTTGCGACATCCAGGGTTTCTCACCCCTTTGCACAGATTCTTCAGCACTATTTAGAAAAGCTTTTTTTTTTTTTATAGAATGGCCTGTGTTATAGGCAATTTCAGCCTTTATGTGCAATGCACAAACACAGTCATGGAGGGAAGGAATGGGATTGGAAAGGTTGGGGAAGGGGAGTGAGAACGACCGTAGCGAGTGGAGAAGCTGGTATAGTGTTCAGTTGTACTGGATGCTTACTGACAAATATTTGCAGATGTTATGGGGACTGAATGATATAAAGCGAACAGAAACCATCTACTGAGTATCTAGGCCTTCTTGAAGTGGAACTGTTATCACTTTTACACCGTTTCCCTATTTTATTTCGAATAATTTTTTATCACCAGTAGCAACTGAAAATGTTGCATTTAAAAAAATCCCCTGTCTGGAATGGGAATCGAACCCATGAGCTATTGACTGAGAAGCAAGCACGCTGCCCACTACGCCACGGAAGCCTCAGTGTTTCTGGTTGCCTCCCAATTGGCGTCCAGTGTGCGCATTTCATATTCACCCAATGTGGATGACTTTTCGCGTAGAATAGTGGTGTATTCGCGTTTTTTGTTGGGATCTCTGAGTTTATCCGCATTAAGCTTGCGCTTCATTTGAAGAATTTGTGGTCGTCGGACAGCTGCTGTACACAATCTCAAGCAGGCAACCATCAAGTGGTGATCGCTCCCCACGTCAGCTCCACGTTTCGCTCGCACATCGAGGAGACATCTTCTCCATCGGCGACTTATGGCCAAATGGTCGATCTGGTTCTGAGTAACACCATCAGGGGAAACCCAAGAATTTTGATGATGACTCCTGTGTGGAAAAAGGGTCCCTCCGATGACCATTTGCCGAGTACTACAAAACTCCACAAATAATTCGTCGTTTTCGGGTCTCTTAGTCCAAGGTCCTGACGCGTCAACCCAAGGGTCACCATGCCTCCCCATGACGTGTTCTAGTCCAGTGTTGTCTGATTCAACCTGGGCGTTCATATCTCCTGAGATGATAATAATATCACCTCTTGGAACACGTTCGAAGGTGGCACTCAGTTGGCTATAAAACTCCTCTTTGTCACCAGATGTTGCGGTATTAGTTGGTGCGTAGCACTGCAGAATTGTGACGTTTCTGACACTGGTCCTGAGCCATTTCTGGCTTCACTTTCAGGGCCAATGTACAGAATAGTGTTTCCGCTAGGGGTTCGTTCTTCTCCTGATCCTGTCCACCTGACCTCGCTCAAGCCCAAGATGTTATAGTGCTCCATTTCACGGTCGATCACTGATTGGCGGTGCAAGGACCGAGTAACCCCAGCTCTTCCGCCGTCGTTCAATGTTCGAACGTTACAGAAGCCAATCATAGTCCGTTTTCGAATCCCAAATGTCGTTACCGTAGAATCAGTCCGTATCCGAGGCGATGTATCCGTTTCTCGTATCATTTAGGTCTTAAGATCACGGGTGATAAGCCCACAATCCAGTGAGTGTCCATTTGCCATTTTTAGGGCAAGCAGGACTGACTGTGGGTGAATTCTACAGCCCCCATTCCACAGGGGGATATTTAGCTCAGGTCCGTGGAGTTGCTAGTCTCCAAAGATAGTTGCTGGAATTGGTAAAACCTCACCCTGCAAATAACCCCTTGCGGGGATTGTTGCAGTTGGATGTTTGCTAATTGTTCTGTTTCTGGAATAGCTTCGTCTGGCAAGATGCTTAAAATATCAGAGATTCCGTAGCTGCATGTGGTGTTTACTTATATTAAGGAGAGTTCCGTTGACATCTCTCACCAGGTAGTTGGCGGTGAAATTCCTCTTCGTCAACTGATTCATGATTTTGAATAGTGAACCCATATCCCCACGGTAAGCCGCAGATTCTGCCTTGTTTGCCAGATCTTCAATGGCCTTTCTCTTGTCGCGTCTAACAGCCTTTTTAAGCTGTATATGAGCATCGCGGTAGTTCTGCCTCAAGTCGGGTGTTAAATTTTTTGACATCGGGTTTAGAGATGATTGCCAATTTGGCTTTTTTCCGAACACCAATTTTGTCCCATGTGTCTTGCGACATCCAGGGTTTCTCACCGCTTTGCACATATTCCACAGATTCCTCAGCACTAGTTGAAAACGTGTTTCTGGATGCCTCTAAATTGGCATCCAGTGTGCGCATTTCATATTTGTCCAATGTGGATGACTTTTCGCGTAGAATGGTGGTGTACTCGCGTTTTTTGTTGGGATCTCTGAGCTTATCCACATTAAGCTTGCGCTTCATTTGCAGAATTTGTGGTCGTCGGATAGCTGCTGTACACAATCTCAAGCAGGCAACCATCAAGTGGTGATCGCTCCCCACGTCAGCTCCACGCTTCGCTCGCATATCGAGGCGACATCTTCTCCATCAGCGACTTATGGCCAAATGGTCGATGTGGGTCTGAATCACTGAGGTGTACGGATTTAGCCAGCTTCTGTAAACAAACTGATTAACAGACCGCGCTAATTTTTGGAAAAAAAATTAAGGACAGTCCTACCTGCTTACCAAAAAAGTAATTTTTGTAATATCATTCCCCAGAGTAATTTTATTTGGAAATTATCGGTACTTTTTTGTCAGAATGTATATACCTACATACTGTTACAGCACGAGTTTTTTTATTATTATTTGGGGAACATGTGAGAGCACTGCGATCTTCCCGGTCTATTGTGCGTTTATTGCCCCTCTACCCTACCATAACTCGATAGCTTTGGCTAAGTATCTTTAAGGGAGCTCTCTTGGCTAGTTCCTCGGTAGTAAGGAAACCTTTTCCTAGAAAATTTAATCTTTTCCTTGCTACTGCCTCGCAGTGACATAGGACCTGCTCTGTCGTTTTTAAGTCTTTGAGACAGAGGCGGCAGATGTCGGTTTCAGCTAGACCCATATTTTTGAGGTGGTAGTTTACTCCACTATGCCCCGTCAATAGGTCAATCAGAGTAGTAATATCACTCTTTTTGTTCAACCCACTTGCTAAGTATAGGGTTAGAACCCTTTGGGTTTTCCGCAGAATGGTTCTGGTCTACTAAAATTTGTTTCTGCCCTGTTTTGCAAGGCGATCAGCCTTTTTATTTCCCTCCATTCTTATATGTCCTGATACCCACGTTAAGATTACGTTCCATTTTCCCAGGATGATTAGGTTTTGAAAGCAGTCCCAAACTATCCTCGATCCGTGTTTATTGGATGCTAAGACTTTGAGAACCGCCTGAATATCCCATAGGATAGAAAAAGTTTTGGTGCGATGAGCCCTCCTTATATTCTCTTAGATGCATAGCTCCATTGCTTCTTTGCAAAGTGGTTTTGAAACCGAGACGTTATGATATTTAACTCCGGCTCCAGTCTACTCAGAGGTGCGCGAGTCATCTGTATACCAGTTGGTTGATTCCTCTTCCAGTTCAGGTAGCATGGATTGCCAGTCCTTGCGTTCTCTGACTATAACTTTGAAGGGGGTTTCAAAGTTAAATTTTGTCGACAAAGGGTCCGATAATGTGGGTTTCTTAGGATTTTGAGATGACCTCTAAGGAGCTCATCTACTACAATTGAGCAAAGAAGCGGAGATAGTACTCCTCCCTGGGGACAGCCCAGCTGTGCTATTTGTTGTGTTATTTGTGTGTTAATCCGTATGTGACTATTGAGAGAATGACAGTTCTGTAGCACCAGTAGATCATCTTGGGCTGTAGTTTCCATTTTCTGCCAAATAAGCTTTTGCAGACCCAAAATACCTTTAATGATTTGCCATGAGTCCATTCTATATGTTTGTTCCAGTTGAGTTTCCTATTCAGTATAGCACCTAAATATTTTACCTCATCTGAAAAGGGTATTTGTGTTCCATTTATTGTAAATGTTACTATCTCAGTCTTACTAGGGTTGATGTTCAATTCTTAGACTGACATAGTTCATTATCACCTCTAAGGCCGATTGTATCCTTTCCGATATTATTAAACCATATTCGCCTCTAATGATGATGACGATTGGTTCGTATCCTTGCTCTGTTAGACGGTCTAGCAGCTCATCTACTACAATTGACCAAAGAAGTGGAGATAGTACCCCTCCTTGGGGACAGGCCCTATAGGCATGTGCAGTCAATGTGCTAACATCTAGATCCGTGGTTGTCGTTCGGCTCTTTGGCATGGCGTGTATCCATTTTATCGTGGCCGTTTTTAAACTTTTTTTTCCTAGCTGCTGCTATTCTGGTTTCATGGGGAGTGTTTCCAAATGCTCCATCTATGTCTAGGAATGCGCAAAAAGCAATTTATTTATAGTGGTTTGCCTCTACGATTTGTCTTACCAAACCATGAATGGCTGACTCTGGTGATTTGCCTTTTTGTTATTTGGATTTTTTTTAAGACATACTTTGTTGGCCCTTGTTCTTACCAGGGGTGTAAATATGAAACCAGAATTTTTGTGCAAAAAAAAAACACCTATTGGTTGGAAATGAAAAGGAGTATTTTATTCAAAGTATAGCCCCTCGCTAGCTATACATTTTCCCCATCTCTCTGGTAATGTGTGGATGTCTGGCCAAAAAAACTGTTGGTCTTTTGATGAAAACCAGTCATCGAACCATATTCGTACATTTTCGTAGGAAGTGAAGCGCTGCTCAGCAAGTGCGTGTCCCATCGATGCAAACAAATGGTAATCAGACGGAGCCAAGTCTGGTGAATAAGCGGCATGGGAAAGAATTTCCCAACTGAACGACTCTTATCATTTCCTTGAGCAGTCTTGCTGTGTGTGATGGTGCATTGTCGTGAAGCAAAATCACTTTGTTTTTTCTCTGCAGGTATTCTGGGCATTTTTCACTCAAAGCTTGATTCAGTGCAATCATTTGTTATCGGTAGCGTTCAGTGTTAACTTTTTCACCAGGTTCAGCTGCTTATAATAAATCACACCGTTCTGATCCCACCAAACGCAGAGCATTGTTTTCCGGCCATAACGATTTGGTCTTGCAGTCGATGTCGGTAGTTGGCCTGGAGTTACCCATGATTTTTTCCGCTTCGGATTCTCAAAATGAATCCACTTGTCATCGCCAGATGGAGAAATGACTTTCTTTTGTATCTGGCGAGCAGCATTTCAGAATTGGTTTTTCTGTTTTCCTGCTGTCTTTCGTTGAGATCATGTGGGATCCATTTTCCCATCTTGTGGATCTTTCCCATGGCTTTCAAACGTATGGCGACGGTTGCTCGTGTTACGTTTAACTGATCTGCCAGTTGGTGTTTGCGTTTGAGCGTCGTCCTCATTCAACAATGCTTGCAATCTGCTGTCTTCAAACTTTTTCGATGGTTTTCCACATTTTTCGTTTCTCACGTCAAAATTTCCACTTTAAAATTTTTTAAACCACTCCCGTCGTGATAATCCACGTTGAAAATCGTAAAAAATCATCGCACGAAAATGTTTCCGAGATAATTCCATTTTTTCGCTGAGACAAAATTTTGAGCAGACTGTAGAAAACAGAAGTTATGCTCCAATGTCAGAACTTTCTGAAGTCAATGCCTTCTATAGTAGAAAGACGAGTAACTGAATCCAACAACAACACGTTGGAGTCATAACAAACATGACAGTTCCATACAAATTCGCTCGCTTTTGTATGGAGCTGACACGGCGGGCTTCGTAAGAATCGCGTTTATTCTTAAATGCAGTGTTAAAGATAGTTCAGCTTTCTAAGGCACTTTATTGATAGTGCTCGGCATGTAATTATGACACGTTGATATTAGTGCAATGGATTTTTAATTGAAAAAAGTGCGATCAAAGTTAAATCTCGGTTTCTCACACCGAAGAAAAACTGTCACTCATATTGTGCAGAGTTCTCCGTTTAATTTTCACACAGAAAATTGTAAAATTTTAGTTATTACGAAACAGTGTGCGCTCGCGTAATATTTTCGTGCTTAATTTGAACTAATTATGCTCTTTTCTTGTTTTCGGCAAAACGTGTTTTTACGACAAGTTCGTCAAAAATAATACAGGTGATCCTTTGGAATGGAAAAATCCATGACGTCATACCCACTGGAGTCATTCAAGATGGCCGCTACGTCAGTTCTACCCAGCTTGAGATGTAGAAAGCATTGCTTAGGCTGATCAATTGAACGGCTATCAGCCTTTTGTACAAAGACAGTCCTCGCTTTCCTCCAAATAATTGGGATATATCTCCATGTAAAACTTGTCCTCATCATTATTGGCATTAGGATCTCTAACCCCTTCTGCAGTAATGCGGGGAATATTTTTTATCTACTCCGACTGAATTGTTAATCGCCCATCTGATCTTTTCCGGAGTGAAACTTTTGCCAGCGTTGCTATTGCTGAACGGAATTTGACGATGCGTCCTTTTCTCATCACGATGGGGGCTGTGGACACCCTTGATTTCGTATATTTCGTAACGAGCAGGGAAGTCTTGAACGTATTTGAATGCATAATCTATAACCTTGCCCAATTCATATTGGATCATAAGCAGTAATGATAATATTATTTTTTTTTTGATAATAATAATAATAATTTATTTGTTCTTCATATAATACTAAATATACTAAATACATTGTTTCGTACATATTTATTAACGCTTTAAAAGCAGGCTTGTGTTAAGCGTTTTGCTTCGATTTAACTTACAGTAGAGTCTGTAAAAAATAATAAGATTTCTCTCTAAATTTTAAAAAAAGTAACAAATAAAATAAGTAAGTTAAAGTGAATAGTGTGAAAAATAAAAATAAAAAAAAAAAATTTTGTTATGCAAATTAAATCAAGAATACTGATCAACTTGTTAATTTACCATTGTTGTCTTTCATTTTTGAGCGCAAGCTTATATTATATTACCTAGTCGTGCCATAAGTTCTGTCACACGTATATGGGCAATTTTTGTATAAATGAAAAAGAGTTTTTGACAAAGGAAAATATATTTTATTTTGGCATACTAATGGAAGTAAAATAAGCAACAAATTATTCAAAGTGGCCGCCTTTAGCCTTAACACAGCTCTTTAATCTGTTGGGCTAGTCATCGATAGCAGTACGCACTGTTTCTAGCGGAAAATTAGCTACTGCTTCTGTCAAAGATCGCTTAAGGCTCTCGATATTTGGGTGTCGTCTCGTGCACACCATGGACTCTAACTCCGCCCACAGTTTGTAGTCCAGGGGATTCAAATCTGGGCTCCCAGAAGGCCATTCCGTCGCCCTTATAAACTGTGGAATATTGGTTTCCAACCACGCTTGTGTGGTTCGAGCTTTGTGGGCTGGCGCAGAATCTTGCTGGAAAACCCAATGTCGATTGTTGAATAGCGTAGAGTTCAGCGGCTTCACACATCCCTCCAGGATGTCCGTTTGATAATTTTTCGCTGCAGTTTTTACGCCTTTTTCGCAAAAATGAAGCTCGGTGACCCCTTCGTAGCTGACACCCCACCATACCATGACTGATGCTGGATGATGTCCTCGCTGTACCCTAGTGGCAACTTCTCGGGCTTCTATGGAGCTCTGGGCATACACCTTATCATTTTGGCGGTTGAAATGTTCCTCCACCGTAAAAATTTTTTCATCGGTAAATAAAATTTCTCGATGTTTGTTGTTGCCGTACCGCTGAAGGAGCTCTTTCGATCTGGTGCTCCTAATTTGCTTCAACTGCTCAGTCAGCAAATGTCCCGTTGATCGTCGAAAGGCACTCATCCCGAGGTCAGATTTTATGATGCGAGACATACTTCGGGTGGAGATGTTCATCTCTCGAGCCATGATTCGTTGTTTACGAAGCGGATTTCGACGAATTCGACTCTCGACCGCTTTGATGGCAGCAGAAGAACGTACATCACGCGGACGTCCAGAACGAGGTCGATCTTCAATAGTCTGGATCGCGTTATATCTCTGGATCGCACGATACACAAATCTTTGCGTTATTTTTAACGGGCACAACAACTTGAAAATTTCACTCGCGGATTTTCCACACTTATGTAGTGCAATCACTGCAGTTCGGTTTTCTATTACACCCCATTCCATCTTCACACGTTAACGAACACACTTTAAATGACCATCAACTGTCAACAACATTATGACGTTTATAAAACTGGCCGATATTGAAATGTCACTCATAAAATAAAGTTGTTGCCAATGTGAGAAATTATGTGACAGAACTTATGGCAGGACTAGGTAGTTAGTTTAGTTTAGAGAATTTCAAGCGAGAAGCCAGTTTTTTTAATTTTGCTTTAAGGAATAAAAAAAAACGATTTTTTTGTGCTGATTATCATTCTTCATTCAATTTAACACAAAATAAAACAAACCGCAAAGTGGTCTAGAAATTAATTCAAAGTGAAGAAGGTTGGTGTAAGTCGTACTACTAGTCTGTTAGTATTTTGCTCTCCTGAAAATTTTTTTTTCACATTTATCCACATCTGTACATTTTTCTTGAAAATGATAACAGATATCAGTATGGTTTTTTTTAGTCGATAGGTAGCAGCACTAGCTAACTTCAGTACAGAGAAAATTTCAATTAGTTGGTTCCAATTTTTTTTTTTTTTTTTCAAAACATGGAAAAAGTTTCAGCTTATTAATATTGTAATCCAGTAGAAAAATCCTATGCATGGGAACGCGATGTTGAGCGAGTAAAAAACAATGTATCAGCTTTGAAAGCTTTATTAAAAGGCAAAGAAACAAAAGGAAGAAAAAATTGACAAGTAAACAGAATACTACTTGATTGAACAAAAATCACACTTCCAACAATTAATGACTTAGTTTTGAATATTTTTGAAATTCTTCTACTACATAGCATTAGTTTCACTAAAGTAATAACATTACAAGAAATAATTAAAATCGGTCAAGCCTTTTAGTGTGCGTTTGGGAATTCTTACGTCATCCATCCGCTCCACATAACCAGCCCATTGTAGTTTCTTAAATTTTATGAGGGTTGATACTTCTGGATTGAAGATTGAAGATGGCATGCAATTCTCTATTGCTTCGACTTCTCCAGATCGAGTCTCCATCATAGGTCCGAGAATTCTTCTGAGGACCTTTCTTTCAAAGGTGTTAATTTTTCGGACGCCTGAGTTAGTGTCCACGAAAGTAACGAATAATACGTCTTGTTTGCCATCATTATCCTTCATTTAATTTCGATTCGTTCGCTTCCATCCTACATTTTCCAGATTATAGTCTCCTACTGTAATATTTTATCTGATTGGCGTCTTTTTCCTAGTTTTTGACATAACTTTTGTTTTGTTTTCGTTAATACGCAGTCCAACTTTCCTTGCTACCGAGTCAATGTTGACAAATACCTCTTTAGCAATCTCCAGAGATGTCGTCGGCATATAATAAGAGTTTTGTGGATTTGAAGCATAGTACTCCATTGTCAACGGGAAGTTCCTGTACGTCATATTTGAGTATCAAGTTGAAAAGCATTAGTGCTAGGCCGTCACCTTATTTAAGACCGTTATCAGTTCCAAAGCTAGGAGTCAGATCGTTTTCTACTCTGACTTGTCACAAAGGCTCGGTAATTGTCATTCTTGTAAGTCGAACCAGTTTCGGTGCGACTCCAAACTACAACATACAGTACGCCCCTGTCGATCGTATGCTTGTTTGAAGTCAACAAATATCTGGTGCAAATCCCTATCCTATTCCCAGCACTTTTCCAGCATCTGTCTAACTGAGAATATCTCGTCCGTGGTCGATCTTTCAGCTTTAAATCCGCCTTGGTATTCAACAATTGGTCGATCATGTACATAGCATGGAAGCGAGCAGTTGAGCAGGAGGCGAGAGGAATAATCAACTCCTGGCAACAGCTTAAGGCCGATGTTCAGAATCGCGCTTTGTGAAAGAGAGTTGTGTCTGTCCTATGCCCCTATAGGGGGTCTTAACAAGAATTTGATTGATTGATTGATTAGTTCACCAATTACTTTGTCAGCTTAGGACTTAATTCTCTTTTCCAAAATTTTCGTCAAGATCTTATAAGATGTAATATTGCAGTTCCACCGTAAACGGGCGTAAATCACCTTTTAAGGAAAAAAATAAGAGATGAATGTATGTTGTAAGTGTCGCAATTTTAATGGCTTACCTTTATCAGGATCAGGCCAATACGTCACGTAGCCCCATTCGCACTTCTGGGATCTCTTAAGGATTAATCGCCAAGTTAAAACATTAGTCGCTGAGAAAAACGAGAAAATCAGTAAATTAGCTGAAAACAAATGTACACTTGTCTAATCGTATGCAATTCTACACGAAGAAAAGAATAACCGATGAATAGCAGCAACGTCGTCTGCTGGCAGAACGCAGAAATGCTTAGCATTCTACAAGAATTCTGCGCCCTGCCATCAAACGCGAAGCCAGCGGAGTAGTGGTGAGAAACCTGAAAACGCAACCAAAGGGGACAACATCTAACAATAGCAAACACTTACCGAGTCCTCACAACGTCATTCTTGCAATCGAACATGTTGTCGTGAGCGAAACTGTAGCTGTAGCGAAACTATACGAACAGGTGGCGTTATAGTGGTCACAATTTAGCTCATCGCTGCCATCGAAACGATCGTTTCCTCGTCACAACGGAACTCCTTTCGAATGCACGACTTCGATTCGACACACTGAAACTCATTGATCCTACATCCGACTTCACCTTCACCTCGCGGACATTGACCTCGACCATTGCAATGCACCACCGCCATCAATCGTCGAATTCCTATTAAGACCCCTTCTGGACTCCTGCTCAACTGCTCGCTTCCACCACGACCAACCCGACGTTTTCCTTGAGGATCATAATCCAGAGCCTGTTTGGCGCTCTGGTTTCCTCAAAGTGTGATCGATCCACTTCCACTTCCGCCTTTGAATCTTAATGCCTACTTTAGTCTGTCCAGTCGTACTCCAAAGTTCGTCGTTGGAGATCACTTCTGGCCAGGATATTCCTAAAATGCGTCGGATGCATCGGTTCACGAAAGTTTGCAGTTTCTTGGTAAGTCGAACGGTCACCTCCACATTGAGACATGATTTCGGATCCGATGCACACTGAAATTTAGTCGAATCGCATGTACTCTTCAGATCTCCTTCCGATCGCAATCGCTCTCATCCGCTCTGAGGACTTTATCAGTACAAATCACGGCACGGAACGTAAACAACACGAGAACTGTCAGATTCCCGATCGCGGACTACATTAACAGAATCGGACATTACCGAAGCCTACGACAGGGAAAATTGATTTTTGGCAGCCCTGGAGGCTCTGCCCCTGCAAGAATTAAGCCTAACACATCGGTCATTAAGTCCGTAGGATAACAAAGAAAATACAGTTTTTTCGGTCTAATTTTGCTTTATTCTTCGACATAGTTTCCTTCAAGAGTGATACAATCCGTCCAACGCCTCTCTAGCTTTTCGATACCAGTTTTGTAGAACAACTTGTCTTTCGACTCAAAATGTGCCTCAGTTGCGGAAATTACCAATTCATTTGAGCCATATCTTTTGCCAGCGAGCATTTTTTTCAGGTCTGCGAAGAGCCAGTAGTCGCTGGGGCTAGATCTGGAGAATACGGTGGGTGCGGAAGCAATTCGAAGCCCAATTCATGCAATTTTGCCATTGTTTTGATCGACTTGTGACACGGAGCATTGTCTTGATGAAACAGTATTTTTTTCCTCTGCATGTGTGGCCGTTTCGCAGCAATTTCTCGCTTCAAACGTTCGAGTAATGGTATATAATAATCGGTATTGATGCTCTTTCCCTTCTCAAGGTAGTCTATGAATAATATACCTTGTGCATCCCAAAAAACTGAAGCCATTACCTTGCCAGCCGATGTTTGAGTTTTTGGTCGCGGTTCTCCCGCTGCTGTCCACTCGGATGACTGCCGATTTGACTCTGGTGTAAAATGATGGATCCAAGTTTCATCCATTGTCACATACCGCCGCAAAAAATCTTTTGTATTGCGTCGAAACAGCTTCATACAGGCCTCCGAACCGTCGGCACGTTGGTGTTTTTCGCCCACTGTGAGCAAACGCGGCACCCAGAAAAGAACTTCCGCATCGACAAATGCCCACGCAAAATTGTGTGCACACTGCCTTTCGATATCTTTAGAGTGTCTCCTAAATCTTGCAACTTCACTTTACGATCGGCCAAAACGATTTTATGGACTTTTTTAATGTTTCTGGAGTAACAGCTTCATTTGGCCTTCCACTGCGGGGCAAGTCCTCAGTCGAGCTACGACCACATTTAAACTCGGCAAACCACTTCCCAACCATTTGTCTCGACGGAGCAGATTCCAAATAATACTTTTCAAGCCATGCTCTTGTTTCAACGGTGTTTTTTCCCATCAAGAAGGAATGTGTTATCAACACACGAAATTCGGATTTTTCCATAACAAAAGTAGCGTTACTTCGAGCACTGTACCTTGTAAACAAAGAATCAGAATGTCATGAAATTTTGACGCGTCGCTTCTGAAAGTTGGTACTCCCTGCCAATACAATTGGTTCGTCCACAGAGCTGCCATCTGTGGGTCACTTATTGACCGATGTGGTAAGCTGGGGAAAATGTTATAAAGAACACACCCACATAATTTTCGATACATAGGAATAGGTACTCCTATGTATGAGTCGGGAAAAATGCATTGCTAAACGCGATAACAAAGAAAGCTCGAAGCCCTAGACTTTAAGTAAACTTTTCAATGCCCGCCACGAAGCTTGACGCGAGGAAACCAAGCTTGGTGCTTGTCTTTTTGAATAGTGTGGCGAATAAGTACAGACGTGAGATTGAAGTTTATGCAGACTAATGTTTGGATAGTAAATTTGAAAGTGCTCCGAGGTGCACGTTTTTCCAGCCGGGAAAAAAAACGGTAGCAGTACACAACAAAGATATTCCTCGGTAGCTTTCGCAGCAGAGTTTGCCACCTTCTTTATAAATTGGACATATGATACTCCTGCGCCTAGCTTCAGGAAGTGTTTCTTGCGTCCATATGTTGTGACTAATCGGTGTAAGAGATGCGCTACGCAGACGTCGCCGACTTTTAAAAGTTCAGCTGGAATTTAATGAGTGCCCGACACGTTGTTATTAGGGTGGTTCTTCAGGGCCGAGATGAATGTATATTGTAAACGTCGAAATTTTAATACCGATCAGAGCAATACATCGCGTAGCCCCATTCGCACTTCTGGGCTATTTTTGCACTTAAACATTAATCGCCGGGCAATTAAAATTAAATTAATAGACTAGAGGCTGAGAAAAAAGAAAATCAGTAGAGTAAAGTAGCTGAAAACAAATGTACACTTATCTAATCGTATGCAATTTTACACGAAGAAAAGAATAACCGATGAATAGCAGCAACGTCGTCTGCTGGCAGAACGCAGAAATGCTTAGCATTCTACAAGAATTCTGCGCCCTGCCATCAAACGCGAAGCCAGCGGAGTAGTCGTGAGAAACCTGAAAACGCAACCAAAGGGTTAAACAACTGACAAAAGCAAACACTTACCGAGTCCTCACAACGTCATCCTTGCAATCCAACATATTGCCGTGACAAGCAGTAGCAAAACTATACGAACTGGTGGCGTTATAGTGGTCACAATTTAGCTAGTTGCTGCCATCGAAACGATCCTTTTCCTTGTCACAACGGAACTGCTTTCGAATGCACGACTCCGATTCGACACACTGGAACTCATTGATCCTACATCCGACTTCACCTTTACCTCGCGGACATTGACCTCGACCATTGCAATGCACCACCGCCATCAATCGTCGAATTCCTACTAAGACCCCTTCTGGCCTCCTGCTCAACTGCTCGCTTCCACCACGACCAACCCGACGTTTTCCTTGAGGATCATAATCCAGAGCCTGTTTGGCGCTCTGGTTTCCTCAAAGTGTGATCGATCCACTTCCACTTCCGCCTTTGAATCTTAATGCCTACTTTAGTCTGTCCAGTCGTACTCCAAAGTTCGTCGTTGGAGATCACTTCTGGCCAGGATATTCCTAAAATGCGTCGGAGGCATTGGTTCACGAAAGTTTGCAGTTTCTTGGTAAGTCGAACGATCACCGCCATATTGAGACATAATTTCGGATCCGATGCACACTGAAATTTAGTCGAATCGCATGTACTCTTCAGATCTCCTTCCGATTGCAATCGCTTATTACGTATTTAAAATTTTACGTAAGAGTTGAACCCCGCGCACTTTCGGGGCGAAGCGTGGTCTGTCCGTCTAGCCCTTGAAGAGGGGCGCCAGTGGTCCAGATGTAGACCACGCTTCTTCCGTCTTTCGCGTCCAGGCCAAACCTCGAGCCCAGAGGCGGTACTTCGCGGAAAAGAAAAGGGATAAAGGAAAAAAAATATAGCTGAAATTACAATGTTTAATACAATTTAATATAAAAAAAAATATATACAAAATCTTATTTCCCTAACTGGCCCTAACTACCTGTACTTATCTTATAACAATTGCTTGATTATTTTTTTTTTACTGCTGACGACTGCGATGACAAACCTCTCCAAATTTCGCTTATAAACGTCTCTCCAAATTCTACTTTTCGATCGTCTATGCTTCGATTTTCGAATCGAAAATTTCCAAAATATCGGAAATTTATCGGCTCATCACACGTTTTTTTGATTTGATGTACTTCTCGTTTTTCTTTATTTTTCTCGTCTCCCGAATCGAAAATTTCCAAAATGTCGGACATAAATCGGCTTATGCCACGTTCTTCGATTTGATGTATTTCTCGTTTTTTTTTCTTTATTTTTCTAACCTTCTCGTTTTTCTTTACCTTTTTTTTTTTTACTCATCTACAACCTTCATCCTCGACTAATTTTTTCCAACTCACCTCTTTTTTTTTCCTTGTCTCCTCTTTTAAATATATTTTCCTATCTTGTCAAAGTGAACACAAATCCTACAGTAGATATAATTAAAATTTGAACTATTGCTTTCCAGCTATCGTTTTTTTTTATTTTTCTTTGCCAAAACATATCGTTAACGAGTGCAACAACCGGTACGGTATTGTCAGACACAGCCACGCGAGGTGTCGGCCTAACCGTGGACAAGAAGATGTTAAAATCGCAATTTTCTCTGGGCTCTCATTCAACACTATCTCTCTACAATTAAAACTACGTTACGATGAAACTGTAACACGCTCTCATCCACTCTGAGGACTTTATCAGCACAAATTGCCAAACAAAAATAAGAGAGGAAAACAGTAACGGCACGGAACGTAAACAACACGAGAACTGTCAGATTCTCGATCGCGGACTACATTAACAGAATCAGACATTTCCGAATCCTACGACAGGGAAAATGGATTTTCGGCAGCCCTGTAGGCTCTGCCATTGCAAGAATTAAGCCTAAGCTGGGGAAAATTTGCCATACATAGAAGTATACCAATAATGTCTTCGTACAGCAGCTATTTGAAACTCGAGTGATAAAAAACAATAAATTGTTGCAAGAAATTTGAAAAAGTTTTAATGCAGATTTATTCATTAAACATTTTTATTTAATTTAGAAACAAAATCTAATCCATTTAAATCATTCATTACAAAGTTATTAACTAAAAATAAAACAAAGTCGACAATTTGCCTCCAATAATATCTTCGTACATTTAAGATTTCGCTTGATCTTCGATCTCTTGGCTGATAATTATCGATCATAATTATTTTTCACTCATAACGGTTTGTAGTGACAGTAAACAAACAAACACGTGTGTTTACTGTCAAATGTAAATTTTATGAGTTTCGCTCAGTATAAATCGAAATAATGCCTGGTAAATACTTGTCGTTTGAAGAGCGTAAGCTTATAGTGAATTTACACGTAAAGGAGCCAAAATCATACGCGGAAATAGCCAAACTACTGTCCCGGAGCCGTTCCACTATCCAATCTGTAATCGGGCGCTATAAATATGAAGGCCGCGTAGAGAATAAGCCTAAATCAGGACGCCCTGCAATTCCCACTGATGCAGATCGGCTGCAAATCAAGCGTATGATTGCCAAGGATCCGTTCATAAGTGCACCAAAAATTAGTGCAGAGCTCCGTCAATCCAATCAAAAAGAAGTTCATCCAGAAACAGTACGAAAATGCGTGATTGATGCCGGTTTTAAGTTTCGTACACCTCGCAGAAAGCCACTGGTAAGTGAAGTAAATCGCAAAAAACGTTTGGACTTCGCTCGGCAATACCAAAATGCATCTCTCGAGTTCTGGCGCAATGTTATATTTTCTGATGAGTCCAAATACAACATTTTTGGGTCTGATGGGAGACTTAAAGTGTGGAGAAAGCCAGGGGAAGCTTACAACCCAAAAAACACCATCAAAACTGTAAAACACGGCGGCGGCGGCGTAATGGTATGGGGCTGTATGGCTGCCAGCGGCGCTGGAAACTTAGAAATAATTGAAGGAATCATGGATCATCGGGCATATGTATATTGAAATTCTCAAGAGAAATTTGGAGCCAAGTGCTGAAAAATTGGGCTTATCAAAGGATTTTTACTTTCAACAAGATAATGATTCTAAGCACATAGCTCATAATACTAGGATGTTCTTGGCGTACAAAACTCCACATTTGCTTAAGACATCACCGCAAAGTCCTGACCTCAATCCCATTGAGCACATGTGGAACATGCTGGAAAAAAGGATCAGGACTCATCACATTAGCTCGAAACCTCAGTTAAAACAGGCTCTTCTGGAGGAATGGGCAAACTATGCAAAAAAAAACTTGTAGAATCGATGCCACACCGCCTTAAAGCCGTAATTAAAAATAAAGGCTACCCAACTAAATATTAACAAAAAATGTATCTATAGTTTTAAAGATTTTTCATAAACTGTTTCGGAAGTGTACGAAGACATTATTGGAGGCAAATTGTCGACTTTGTTTTATTTTTAGTTAAAAACTTTGTAATGAATGATTTAAATGGATTAGTTTTTGTTTCTAAATTAAATAAAAATGTTTAATGAATAAATCTGCATTAAAACTTTTTCAAATTTCTTGCAACAATTTATTGTTTTTTATCACTTGAGTTTCAAATAGCTGCTGTACGAAGACATTATTGGTACACTGTAGGAGTACCAATATATGAGTAGCGAAAAATGCAAGGCTAAACGCGAGAACAAAGAAAGTTCGAGGCCCTAGACTTTAATTAAACTTTTCAATGCCAGAAGGAGCTCGTCACGAAGCTTGACGCGAGGAAACCAAGCTTGGCGCTTGTCTTTTTGAATAGTGTGGCGAATAAGTACAGACGTGAGATTGAAGTTTATGCAGACTAATGTTTGGATAGTAAATTTGGAAGTGCCCCGAGGTGCACGTTTTTCCAGCCGGGAAAAAAACGGTAGCAGTACACAACAAAGATATTCCTCGGTGGTTTTCGCAGCAGAGTTTGTTACCTTTTTTAGAAATTGGACATATGATACTCCTGCGCCTAGCTTCAGGAAGTGTTTCCTGCGTCCATATGTCTGTGACTAATTGGTGTAAAAGATGTGCTACGCAAGTGTCGCCGACTTTTAGAAGTTCATCTGGAATGTAATGAGTGCCCGACACGTTGTTATTAGGGTGGTTCTTCAGGGCCGAGATGAATGTACCTATATTGTAAGTGTCGAAATCTTAATGGCGATCAGAGTAATACATCGCGTAGCCGTATTCGCACTTCTGGGCTATTTTCGCACTTAAACATCAATAGCCGGGCAATTAAAATTAAATTAATAGATTAGAGGCTGAGAAAAACGAGAAAATCAGTAAAGTAGCTGAAAACAAATGTACACTTATCTAATCGTATGCAATTCTACACGAAGAAAAGAATAACCGATGAATAGCAGCAACGTCGTCTAGTGGCAGAACGCAGAAATGATTAGCATTCTACAACAATTCTCCGCCCTGCCATCGAACGCGAAGCCAGCGGAGTAGTCGTGAGAAACCTGGAAACGCAACCAAAGGGTTAAACAACTGACAAAAGCAAACACTTACCGAGTCCTCACAACGTCATTCTTGCAATCGAACATGTTGTCGTGACGAGCTGTAGCGAAACTATACGAACAGGTGGCGTTATAGTGGTCACAATTTAGCTCATCGCTGCCATCGGAACGATCCTTTTCCTTGTCACAACGGAACTCCTTTCGAATGCACGACTTCGATTCGACACACTGGAACTCATTGATCTTGCATCCGCTACATTTGACTTCACCTTCAACTCGCTGACATTCACCTGGACCATTGCAATGCACCGCCATCAATCATCAAATTCCTATTAAGACCTCCTTCCTGTTAAGACCACCTCTGGCCTCCAGCTCAACTGGTCGCTTCAATGCTACATGGTCGACCAACCCGACATCTTCCTTGAGGATTATAATCCAGACCCTGTTTGGCGATGTTTTGCTCTGGTTTCTTCAAAGTGTGACCGGTCCACTTCCACTTCCGCCTTTGAATCTGAATGCCAATTTTATCTGTCCATTTGTACTGCAAAGCTCGTCCTTGGAGATCACTTCTGGCCAGAATATTCCTAGAATGCGTTGGAGGCATTGGTTCACAAAAGTTTGCAATTTCTTGGTAAGTCGAACGGTCACTTTCCACATAGTACAACCATATAACAACAGGGGTTTGACGCATGCGTCAAAAAATCGAAACTTCGTGCGAAGGGAGATCTCTCTTAATCTCCTGTGCGGATATCGAAGGCCTGACGAGCTTTATTTAGCCGAGCGTCAACATCCTTTTCGGCTCCGCCTTCCATGCTGACAATGCTTCCGAGATAGCAAAAATCTTGCACCTCTTCCACATCCTGTCCGTTAAGAACAATCGGTGTGCTTGCGTTCGAACCCATGTGGATGTACTTGGTTTTACGCATATTTATTATCAGTCCCGCCTATTTGCATTTAGAATGCAACGAGCGAACATTTGACTCGTAAGTCCGAACGGTTATGTGCAAGCAAACACACGTCATCAGCATAATCAAGGTGACTTAAGATGTTAAATAGTTTCCATTGAAGACCTTTATCTTCCACATCTTCGAGTGCAGCTTTTAAGATGTCATTTATTACCACCAGAAACAGGGCTGGTGATAATATGCAGCCTTGTCTGACACCCATTCGCTCTCGGACAGCTCTTCTCTATATAAGACGCGACACCTTGCCCCTTCGAAGGATTTTTTAATCATAGCTATGACCTTATCTCGAATACCTGTCCTACGCAAAGCATTCCATAAGAAATCTCGCTGTCGAAATCCTTCTCGAAGTCTATAAACATGAGACGTAATGGCGAGCCCATTTCGGCGGACTGCTCCAATATTATCCGTAGGGTATTTGTGTGGTCGGTACTAGACGAGCCTTTACAGAATCCAGCCTGGTAAACTTCAAAAGTGCTCTCCACGATACCACTAAACATACTGAGAATTACCTTAGCCATGATTTTCAATACTGCAGTAAGTAGACATGCACCACGCCAATTGGCACAATCCCGAAGGTCGCCCTTCTTCGGAATTTTTACAATGACGCCCTCGTTCCATTCAGTCAGATATCTTCCTTCAATCCACACCTCAGTGAAGAGTGGGAGGAGTATATCGGCTGTTATTTCCGGGTCCGCTTTGAGGAGTTGGGTTGGTAGTCCGTCTATACGTGGGGCATTCTTTCCCGCCATTGACCGAATGGCGGAAACTGTCTCTTCCTAATCTGGGGGATCGTCCCTAATAGAGGATTGTTGTGGTTGGATGTTTGGTAGTTGTTCTGTTTCTGGAATATCTTCCTCTGACAAGATGTTCAAAATATCAGAGAAATATTCCTTCCATCGCCACAACTGGTGTTCACTCATATTAAGAAAAGTTCCGTTGACATCTCTCACCAGGTGGTTGGCGATGAAATTCCTGTTCGTCAACTGTTTCATGATTTTGAATAGTGAACCCATATCCCCAAGGTAAGCCGCAGATTCTGCCTTGTTTGCCAGATCTTCAATGGCCTTTCTCTTGTCGCGTCTAACAGCATTTTTAAGCTGTATATGAGCATCGCAGTAATTCTGGCTTAAGTCGGGTTTTCATTGATTGACATCGGGTTGAGAAATGATTGCCAATTAGGCTTTTTTTCGATCGCCAACCAGTGGCGACATCCAGGGTTTCTCGCCGCTTTGCACATATCCAAGAGATTCTTCAGCACTAGTTAGAAACGTGTTTCTGGTTGCCTCCTAATTGGCGTCCACTGTGCGCATTTCATATTCGCCCAATGTGCATGACTGTTCGCGTAGAATGGTGGTG
Organism: Chorisops tibialis; assembly: GCA_963669355.1. Taxonomy (NCBI): domain Eukaryota; kingdom Metazoa; phylum Arthropoda; class Insecta; order Diptera; family Stratiomyidae; genus Chorisops; species Chorisops tibialis. The sequence continues at coordinate 12,741,201 of OY770265.1, read as the reverse complement.
TACTCGCGTTTTTTGTTGGGATCTTTATCCACATTAAGCTTGCGCGTCATTTGAAGATTTTGTGGTTGTCGGATAATTGCTGCGCACAATCTCCCAGATCGTTCTCCACGTCAGTTCCATGCTTCGCTCGCACATTAATGAGACATCTTCTCCATTGGCGACTTATAGCCAACACCATCAGATGTTTTATGGTAACTCTTGTGTGGAGAAAGAGTCCCTTCGATGACCATTTGCCGAGTACTACAAAACTCCACAAATAGTCGACGCAAGGGTTATCATGCCTCCTCATGACGTGTTCTAGTCCAGTGTTGTCAAAGCCAACCTGTGCATTCATATCTCCTGAGATGATAATAATATCACCTATTGAAACACGCTCGACGGCAGCACTCAGTTGGCTATAAAACTCCTCTTTGTTACCAGGCGTTGCGGTATAAGTTGGTGCGTAGCACTATAGAATCCTGACGTTTCTGATTCTGGTCCTGAGCCAGATGACGATAATCCTATCCGAGATTGGTTTTCAGCTGATGAAACTGTTTCCCGCTCTTGCTGTAAGGACGATCGCCACGCCATTTTTGGCTTTCCTCTCAGGACCAATGTACAGAATGGTGTATCCGCTAGGAGTTCGTTCTTTTCCTGATCCTGTCCACCTGACCTCGCTTAAGCCCAAGCCTAAGATTTAGACGTTATAGTGCTCCATTTCACGATCGATCACTGATTGTCGATGAAGGACTGAGTGACCGATCCCAGCCCTTTCCCCGTCATTCAATGTTTCAACGTTCCAGATGCCAATCATAGTCCGTATCCGAAGCGCTGCATCCGTTTCTCGTATCAGCTAGGACTTGGGATCATGGGTGATAAGCTTTTAATCGAGTGAGTGTCCGTTTGCCATTTTTAGAGCATGCAGGACTGGCTGTGGGTGAATTCTACTGCTCCCATCCCACAGGGGGATAGTTAGCTCAGGCCCGTGGAGTCGCTACTCTCCAAAGATAGTTGCAGGAATTGGTACAACCTCATCCTACAACCACCTCCCTGCAGGGTGGTGGTATATATGAGCACGAAATGTAAAATCAGCTCCAATGCAATTTAGTCGAGCTACTTGCATTGTAGTAGATCTTAACTGATATCGTTATATGCCACTTAGCATTATATAAATCACCTAATTTCGGAACTTGGAACATTTCTCCATGAGGTAAGAGGGGACAAGATATTTTTAGTAGGAGACATAATTATCAACTTAAGGGATTTTTCAGTATACTCAATGGAAAGGGCTTTATCTGTAGTGCCAATTGAAACGCCGTCGCCCAATAGATGGCGCCAGCAGTAAATGCTGATCAACAATGGCGAATCGGAAACGTCACATTGAAAACTTAGGCATCTGTCAACAACTTCTTTTCATTAGATTTGTGAAGTTTTAACGGCTTCATATAATTTTTTGTTCGCGAACATGTCGAAGTTTGAGCCAAACAAGCGACATTTGCGGGAAACTTTGACTTTTGCCTTCAATTCGAAAAAGAATTGCGGCTTGAGGAGCTTTGAAAATTCTGGTGAGGATGCAGTTAGGGAAAGAATATGCTGTGAGTGGTTTTATCGCTTCAAGAGCGGTGATTTTGAAGTCGAGGACCGGCATGGCAATGGAAGAGAGAACATTTTTGTAGTAAATTATGAGCTGTTGAAACCGAGTGAAACCGTCACGAGAGATCACTATCGACTACAATTGATGCGTTGGCAGAAGAAATGGTCACAGTACCAAGAGATGCACGACAAACTGATTTGTTGCACGACAACGCTCGACCACATGTTGCTTAGGTTGTGATAACCTATTTGGAAATACTGAGATGGGACGTCCTACCCCACCCGCCGTATCCCTTAGACATCGCCCCTTCCGACTACCACCTATTTCGATCGATGGCGCATAGCCTGGCTGAGCAGCACTTCCATTCTTACGAAGAAGCCAAAAATTAGGTCGATTCGTAGATTGACTAAAAAGAAGAGCAGTTTTTCCAATGCAGAATCCTTATGCTGTCAGAAAAATGGAAAAAAGTTGTGGCAAGCAATGGGCATTTCTTTGAATAATAAATATTTAACCATTTTTGCACAATAAAGGCTCGAATTTTGAAAACAAAACGTCGGTTTTCAATTTGTACTCCTAATATATCTAAAATAAATTAATTAACTAGAGAAAAGACTTGTGTTGACCATATCTTCGCTAAGTTCAAACCAAATATTTATAGTAAGGTTATTACGGTCCACCGTAATAAGGCGTAAATACCTGTAAATAATAAAAAGAAGAAATGAATGAATGCTGAAGTTTCGAAATTTTAATGGCTTACCTTGATCACGATCAGGCCAATACGTCCAGTAGCCCTTTTTGCATTTCTGGGCGAGAACTACAACTAACGATTATTCCGCAGCAATAACATTGGCTAAAAGAAACGAAATATTATATGAGTAGTTAGTTAAAATTGTGAATTGAATTACCGGTAAAATGTTAGCGTCGAATCACGAGTCAAAATTTGCAATGAAAACCAAGCTAGACATACCTGCTGAATTGCGGCATCGTGATCTGGTACCAAGCCAGGGAATGGACTTACATTATTAGGTCCAATCCCCCGTCTTGACACCACAAACGCGACGCTAGAAGAGCACCCAACACGTAACCTGCAAAATGACCTATGGGCGGTAAACACAAAATCACTTTAACGAAACATCACATTATGTGGGATTTTGACTTTATTTTTAGGTAACGACGGCGGATCGTTAACGACGTGTAAAAATAAAGAAGGAGGGGGTAGGTAAGGAATTTGGTTTTTTTTTACCTGATTCATCCTTAAATAGATCATCTGTAAAGGCTTAGCCTGATACCTTTTTTAGTTTTTGTGAAGCTGCCGTCTAAGCAAGTCAACTTTTAATAAATTTCAAAAATGGATAAAAAGGAATTTCGTGTGTTGATTAAACATAACTTATTAAAAGGGAAAACAGCTAAAGTAACCAAAGAAAAATTAGATAAACATTATGGGGACTCTGTACCATCGATTGCAATGATTTCCAAGTGGTTTTCAGAATTCAAGCGCGGTCATAGGAGCACAGAAACCATACAAAGTCCAGGTCGTCCAAATGAGGTTACCATGCCAGAAATGATCGACAAAATCCATGATCTCGTGCTAGGAGATCGTCGAGTGAAAGTGCGTGAGATAGCTAAGGCAGTAATGTATGAATGTTATGAATGTGTGTGGAATATTTTGAAAAATCATTTGGACATGCGGAGGCTATCCGCAAGATGGATGCCGCATTTGCTCACAATCGACCAAAAACGCAATCGTGTGACAACTTCACAGCATTTCTTCGTCGATTCATAACTGTTGATGAAACATGGATCCACCACTACACTCCAGAAACCAAACGACAGTTAAAATAATGGATGGAAGCCGGTTCAAGCGCACCGAACAAGGCAGAAACCGTTCCATCGGCTGGAAAGGTTATGGCGACAGTATTTTGGGATTCCAAAGGAATAATTTTCACCGACTACTTGGAGAAAGGAAAAACAATAACGGGAGCATATTATACTCAGTTATTGGTTCGACTGAATGCTGCAATCAAGGAAAAACGGCTGCATTTGGCGAAGAAAAAAATGCACAGTAAATTGTTAATGCCTAACTAAGATATAACCCACATGCAATCGGTTCGCTCAGCTGTAGCCGGGCAGTAATCTACGTCGTTGCGAACAGTTGTATGGGTTTATTTGGCGCCTGCCTTCGAGATAGGAGATAGCGAACCAAAGCTCCACGACTTCATTCTAGACTCGAACCAGCGAAAGTTAAAAGTTCGCTTGACACCCACAATCGATCGCGACATTGTGGGAAATATCAAACGTGCTTTTAACATAACTTCTCGTTGTTGTTTATCGTCGTCGTCTTTCTCGGTGTGAGTACCGAATGTACTAGGACCTTTGGAGGTGAGTAAAGAACTAAAGAAATAATTAACATATTGTTACATGCAGACCTGGCAGCCCCGCAACTCGATCTCTCTCGAATATACAAGAATTATGTAGAACAGTATACTCATATTATGTAGAAAGTCACAATTAAAGAGCTAGAGCTTTCCAGTATAGTTCACACATACACACCGAAGGAAGCTTCGAGAACAGTCATGAGTATAGAAAGAGATGTATAAAAGCACGAAAGCTTTCAGCGAGAGAGTCAGTCATTTTTAGACGCGAACCAGTGAAAGCGATAGAAAAGTACGCGGCGGTATTGCCACATAGTGTGAATTAAGCGGGAAATTGAATTAAAGTGCGAATAAATAAATTATCACTTATTTTTTAAATGAATTGTGTTTTTACTTGAAATCCCGGCGAACCGCTAGCTCGCAACAATATTTTAAAATGTTCGGGATTTATGTAGAAGTATTTTGAGCAACTAGTGAAGGTCTCAAAGTGGTATATACCACAGATCCCCATTCAATTGCAATATGGATTGATCCTCGCAAAGTAGAATATTCTCGTAACTTTTTTGGTAAGGAATGTGCGAACTTGCAAGCGAATTGCGATCAATTTTAATCTTGATGCAACACTGTACCTGAAAATCCCATTTTAAATGCTGATCGAATATTACACCCATTGAACTATTTCCAATAATAAACATTATTAGTGTTGATATTATTGCCACCATCGAAATATTGCAGGATATAAGATCGGATTGATTGGAATACATATTTAAGAATGATACAAGAAGTGGCTCAGAACGAAAACTATTTCTTCCATTACCAGCGACCAGTGTAGGCTAGAAACATTTTAATTATAAGGGAATCAAATTATTTAATGAATTGCCAACAAAAAAAGTCGAAATTTAATATAGATTGAAAGAAACTATACTACAGTTAGGCTAGCCAATGCTGCATATTATCACCAGCTCTATTTCTGGTGAAACAGGACTGGTGATAATATGCAGCCTTGTCTGAGACCCGTTCGCATAGGAGCTCTCGGACAGCTCTCCTCTATGCAAGACGCGACACCTTGCATCTTCGTCAATCAATCAAATTCCTGTTAAGACCCCCTATAGGGGCATAGGACAGAAACAACTCTCTTCCACAAGGCGCGATCCTGAGCATCGGCTTTAAGCTGTTGCCAGGACTTGTTTATTCCTCTGGCCTCCTGCTCAACTGCTCGCTTCCATGTGTTACATGGTCGACCAACCCGACGTCTTCCTTGAGGGTTATAATCCAGAGCCTGTTTTGCGATGTTTTGCTCTGGTTTCCTCAAAGTATGACCGATCCACTGCCACTTTCGCCGTTGAATCTCAATACCTATTTTAGTCTGGCGAGTTGTACTCCAAAGTTCGTCGTTGGAGATTACTTCTGGCCAGAATATTCCTAAAATGCGCCGGAGGCATTGGTTTACGAAAGTCTGTAGTTTCTTGGTAAGTCGAACGGTCACTTTCCACGTAGTACAACCATATAACAACACGGATTTGACGCATGCGTCAAAAACTCGCAGCTTCGTGCGAAGGGAGATCTCTCTTAACCTCCAGAAAGGGGAAAGGATACCGAAGGCCTGACGAGCTTTATTTAGCCGTGCCTCAACATCCTTTTCGGCTCCGCCGTCCATGCTGACAATGCTTCCGAGATAGCAAAAATCTTGCACCTCTTCCACATCCTGTCCATCAAGAACAATCGGTGTGTTTGCGTTCGAACCCATGTGCATGTACTTGGTTTTACGCACATTTATTTTCAGTCCCGCCTCTTTGCATTTAGAATGCAACGAGCGAACATTTGACTCTAAGTCCGAACGGGTATGTGCAAGCAAACACACGTCATCAGCATAATCTAGGTGACTTAAGATGTTAAATAGTCTCCATTGAAGACCTTTAGCTTCCCCACCTTCCAGTGCAGCTTTCAAGATGTCATTTATTACCACCAGAAACAGGGCTGGTGATAATATGCAGCCTTGTCTGACACCCGTTCGCACAGGAAAGCTCTCGGACAGCTCTCCTCTATGCAAGACGCGACACCTTGCATCTTCGTAGGATTCTTTAATCATAGCTATGACCTTATCTGGAATACCTCTCCTACGCAAAGCATTCCATATGTAATCTCGCTTAACGCTGTCGAAAGCCTTCTCGAAGTCCACAAACATGAGATGTAGTGGCGAACCCATTTCAGCTGACTGCTCTAATATTATCCGTAGGGTATTTGTGTGGTCGGTACAAGACGACCCTTTACGGAATCCAGCCTGATAAACTTCGAGAGTGCTCTCGACGACATCACTAATCCTATTGAGAATTACCTTACCCACGATTTTCAATACGGCAGTAAGTAGACATATACCACGCCAATTGTCACAATCCCAAAGGTCACCCCTCTTCGGAATTTTCACAATGACGCCCTCCATCCATTCAGCCGGATATCTTCCTTCATTCCACACATCAGTAAAGAATGGAAGGAGTATATGCGCTGTTATTTCCGGTTTCGCTTTGAGGAGTTCGGTTGGTAGTCCGTCTATACCCGGTGCTTTCCTTCCCGCCATTTACCAAATGGCGGAAACTATCGTCCCTAATAGAGGATTGTTGCGGTTGGATGCTTGGTAGTGGTTCTGTTTCTGGAATATATTCCTCTTACAAGATGTTTAGAATATCAGAGAAGTATTCCTTCCATCGCCGCAACTGGTATTCACTCATATTAAGGAGAGTTCCGTTGACATCTCTCACAAGGTGGTTGGCGGTGAAATTCCTGTTCATCAACTGTTTCATGATTTTGAATAGTGAACCCATATCCCCAAGGTAAGCCGCAGATTCTGCATTTTTGGCCAGATCTTCAATGGCCTTTTTCTTGTCGCATCTAATAGCCTCTTCAAGTTGTATATGAGCATCGCGGTAATTCTGTCTCAAGTCCGATGATCTTTGGTTGACTGGTTTTTTTGCTTTTTTCTGATCGCCAACCTTTTCCCATGTGTCGTGCGAGATCCAGGGTTTGTCACCACTTTGCATAAATCCCACAGATTATTCAGCACTAGTTAAAAACGTGTTTGTGGTTGTCTCCCAGTTGGCGTCCAGTGTGAGCATTTCATATTCGTCCAGTGTGGATGCCTGTTCATGTAGAATGGTGGTATACCTGCGCTTTTTGTTGGGACCACTGAGTTTACCGAAATGAAGATGGAGATGTATCGGAGGGATGTTTAGGAACATTTCCATTGTCGCAGTATGACTGGTTTTCATTGCTACTGAGCTTTTTGTCGTAATATTTTACTCCAGCATATCGTTGATCCGTATGTGACTGTTGGGAGGATGATTGTTCTGTGGCACCAGTCTATCGTTTTTGACTAAAGTCCCCATTTTCTGCCAAATAAGTTTTTGCAGGCCCAAACTGCCTTAATGCTTTGGCCTGAGTTCATTCTATATGTTTATTTCAGTTGAGTTTGCTATCCTGTATAACGTCTAGATGTCATCTGAAAAGGGTATTGGTGTTCTATTTATTGAAGGAGGTACAATGTGAACTTTCCTTCTATTTGGAAATGGCATCATACTATCTCAGTCTTACTTGGGTTGATGTTCAAGTTCTTAGACCGACACCAGTTCATTATCACCTCTAAGGCAGATTGTATCCTTTCCGATATCATTAAGTTATACTTGCCTGTGATACATTAGCAGTAAGGTAACAATCCGGGGCTTTGCAGTTGTCTCTAATTTCATTGGTTCCCTTCACTCTTATTTACGATGGCGCTACAGTCTAAATCGAACTTTGGCTTCCTGAATACTTCGCATCCATCCATCTCGGTTCAGTGATCGCGTCCGCCAATTTGAAAATCTTATCAGTGATTTACAGTCTGCGTCGATCGAATCCTCCCAGCAGTTCCGGGGTTTTTCGACCGGTCTTTGTCCATTAACTTTCACTTGTAGTGTGCTTTTTGGAATTCTTCCGTCATCCATCCGCTCCAGATGACCAGCCTATTCTAACTTTTTAAATTTCATAAGGATTGACACTTCTGGATTGTCGAAGATGGCATACAATTATCTATTGTATTGCATTCTCCAGATTGAGTCTTCCCTCACAGGTCCGAGAATTCTTCCGAAGACCTTTCTTTCAAATCAATCAATTAATCAAGTTCCTGTTAAGACCCCTTATAGGGGCATAGAACAGAAACAACTCTCTTCTACAAGGCGCGATCCTAAGCATCGGCATTTAGCTGTTGCCAGGACTTGTTTCTTACTCTGGCCTCCTGCTCAACTGCTCGCTTCCATGTGTTACATGGTCGACCAACCCGAGGATTATAATCCAGAGCCTGTTTGGCGATGTTTCGCTCTGGTTTCCTCAAAGTATGACCGATCTACTGCCACTTCCGCCTTTGAATCTCGATACCTATTTTAGTCTGGCCAGTTGTACTCCAAAGTTCGTCCTTGGAGATCTGGACTTCTGCCCAGAATATTTCTAAAATGCTTCGGAGGCATTGGTTCACAAAAGTCTGTAGTTTCTTGGTAAGTCGAACGGTCACTTTCCACGTACAACCATATAACAAAACGGATTTGACTCCAATCCAAAAACTCGGAGCTTCGTGCGAAGGGAGATCTCTCTTAACCTCCAGAAAGGGGAAAGGATACCGAAGGCCTGACGAGCTTTATTTAGCCGAGCCTCAACATTCTTTACGGCTTCGCCGTCCATGCTGACAATGCTTCCGAGATAGCAAAAATCTTGCACCTCTTCCACATCCTGTCCGTTAAGAACAATCGGTGTGCTTGCGTTCGAACCCATGTGCATGTACTTGGTTTTACGCACATTTATTTTCAGTCCCGCCTGTTTGCATTTAGAATGCAACGAGCGAACATTTGACGCGAAGTCCGAACGGTTACGTGCAAGCAAACACACGTCATCAGCATAATCAAAGTTACTTAAAATGTTAAATAGTCTTCATTAAAGACTCTTATCTCCTCCTATGACGGCCCTTTACGGAATCCAGCCTGATAAACTTGGAGGCTCTCGACGACATCACTAATCCTATTGAGAATTACCTTTGCCATAATTTTTGATACGGCAGTAAGTAGAAATATACCACGCCAATTGCCACAATCCCGAAGGTCGCCCTTCTTCGGAATTTTCACAATGACGCCCTCCTTCCATTCAGTCGGATATCATCCTTCATTCCACACCTCAATAAAGAGCGGGAGGAATACATCGGCTGTTAGGAGGAGTTCGGTTGGTAGTCCGTCTGCACCTGGAGCTTTCCTTCCCGCCATTGACTGAATGGCGGAAACTATCTCGTCTTTATCTGGGGGATCGTCCCTAATAGAGGATTTTTGTGGTTTAATGCTTGGTAGTTGTTCTGTTTCTGGAATATCTTCCTCTTACAAGATGTTTAGAATATCAGAGAAGTATTCCTTCCATCGCCGCAACTGGTATTCACTCATATTAAGGAGAGTTCCGTTGACGTCTCTCACCAGGTGGTTGGCGATGAAATTCCTGTTCGTCAACTGTTTCATGATTTTGAATAGTGAACCCATATCCCCAAGGTAAGCCGCTAAATCTGCCTTGTTGATCAAATCTTGAATGGCCTTTCTGTTATCCCGTCTAACAGCCTTTTTAAGCTGTATATGAGCATCGCGGTAGTTCTGCCTCAGGTCGGGCGTTTGTTGGTTGACATCGGGTTGAGAGATGATTGCCAATTTGGCTTTTTTCCGATATCCAACCTTGTCCCATGTTTCTCACCGCTTTGCACATATCACAAAGATTCTTCAGCACTAGTTAGAAAAGTGCTTTTGGTTGCCTCCCAATTGGCGTCCAGTGTGCGCATTTTATATTCACCCAATGTGGCTGACTTTTCGAATAGAATAGTGGTGTATTCGCGTTTTTTGTTGGGATCTCTAAGTTGATCCACATTAAGCTTTTGCTTCATTTGAAGAATTTGTGTTCGTCGGATAGCTGCTGTACACAATCTCAACCAGGCAACCATCAAGTGGTGATCGCTCCCCACGTCAGCTCCACGTTTCGCTCGTACATCGAGGAGACATCTTCTCCATCGGCGACTTATAGCCAAATGGTCGATCTGGTTCTGAGTAACACCATCAGGGGAAACCCAAGATATTTTATGATGACTCTTGTGTGGAAAAAGGGTCCCTCCGATGACCATTTGCCGAGTACTACAAAACTACTCAAATAATTCGCCGTTTTCGGGTCTCTTAATCCAAGGTCGTGACGAGTCGACCCAAGGGTCACCGTGCCTCCCCATGACGTGTTCTAGTCTCCTGAGATGATAATAATATCACCTCTTTGAACACGTTCGAAGGTGGCACTCAGTTGGCTATAAAACTCCTCTTTGTCACCAGATGTTGCGGGATTAGTTGGTGCGTAGCACTGCAGAATTGTGACGTTTCTGACACTGGTACTGGGCGTGACGACGATAATTCTATTCGAGATTGGTTCCCAGCTACGCCACGCCATTTTTGGCTTCACTTTCAGGGCCAATGTACAGAATAGTGTTTCTACTAGGGGTTCGTCCTTCTCCTGATCCTGTCCATCTGACCTCGCTCAAGCCCTAAATTTGAATGTTATAGTGCTCTATTTCACGGTCGATCACTGATTGGCGGTGCAAGGACCGACCCCAGCTCTTCCCCCGTCTTTCAATGTTCGAACGTTCCAGAAGCCAATCATAGTCCGTTTTCGAATGCCAAAAGTCGTTACCGTAGAATCAGTCCGTATCCGAGGCGCTGTAGTCGTTTCTCGTATCATTTAGGTCTTAAGATCACGGGTGATAAGCCCATGATCCAGTGAGTGTCCATTTGCCATTTTTTGGGAAGCAGGACTGACTGTGGGTGAATTCTACAGTCCCCATCCCACAGGGGGGATAGTTAGCTCAGGTCCGTGGAGTCGCTAGTCTCCAAAGATAGTTGCAGGAATTGGTAAAACCTCATCCTACAACTACCCCCTTGCGGGAGCAAGGCGGTAAGTATTTTTTCGGACGCCTCAGTTAATGTCCACGTTTCGCTGTCAAAGCATAGCGCAGATCTTATAAGTGTCTTATAAATTTTATGTCTAGTTTTCCTGTGCACAAACACAATTATTGAAAGTACCGAATAATACGTCTTGTCCTTCGTTTAATTTCGATTCGTTCAATTCAATCCTTTCGATAGGTTTGCCCCTATCTATAAGCTGGTACTAACAATTATGTAGCTGTCACTCATGCCGGTCCTGGAAATCATGGTTCAATCGCCGCACCGCAACCGAGGTTGCTTCGCTCCAGAGCTGCAATACCTAATAATCCGTTGGCTACTAACGCTAAAAATACAAACGGTGGTCTAGCATAGCTACTAACCTTGAAGGAAATCCGCCTTTGTCAGCTTCCGACTTTGACCGAGTGCACACTAATCTACGATCAACTTAGGCGGACATCGATACGCTTACTACGGATGCTCTTGACGCGAACATGGATGGGCAACCGTATGATTTCCCGACGCCTACAACCTCTACAAACAGCTTTCATTGCACCTTGCGAGCTGCAGTACAACCGAAAATACTTTTTGTATCGCGCCTCGCTCCTGATACTACTGAAGAGGTTCATTAAAAACAACGTGCTTGGAATTTTGCATTGCATGGATGCTCCAATTCTGCCGGAAGTCGTATCATGCAAGAAAATTATGCCTGCTTCTCGCGATGGGATTACTAGAGTTTTCTCATTTAAGGTAATCTTACCGGAGTCTTTTTTTACGTATATTGTTTCTTCGAGCATTTGGCCTAAGTCCGCTATCTTTCGAGAATTCTTGTCTCGTAAACGGTTAGTTCGCTCAGCGCCTCAACGCAAGTCGCCAAAAAACGGACTGCCTCCGTCTCGATTTCGTATAGCAACGTAAGTGGACTTCGTACAGAAACTCAGGCGCTACATGTCGCCGGCACTGCGTGCTCGTTCGATATCGTAGACATTACCTGTCCTGCCAGTTTACTGATGCCGAGCTTTTTTCCCTGTGACTTCGAGGTGTTTCGTCGGGATCGTCATCATAACAGGCTTGATGCTCCAGTGGGTGGTGGAGTTATTTGCTCCGTCCGTCGTAGATTTTCTGCAACTTTATTCGATGTTCCTGGTGTAGAGAATATCGAGCTGTTGTGTATAGCTGTTTCTCTTGGTGACAGGAAATTATACGTTGTCATTATTTACTTTCCGTCGCCTTCACTACCATCTACTTACGAAACAGTTTACAACGCAACTGACACCCTCCTTAATATCCTTCAACCGTCCAATGAGCTTCTGATTCTTGGTGACTTCAACTTGCCTCATAGACTGGACACGTTCTGATGACGACGACTATTTACTGCTTTCGTACTCATCACGTCCTCGTCATGACATTCAATTTTTAGACGACATGCTGTCGACTGGACTTCTACAAGTGTGTCCCATTCCAAATGCTTACGGCAAATATTTGGATCTTGTTTTTTCAACCGCTGCTAACTTTACGACTGTTGCTCGCTGCCACAGCCCTTTGCTGCCCGAATTACCTATTCAGTTAGCTCTTTAAATTGATTTTAAATTTAATTCAAATTCTACAGATTCTAAATGTATTGTTAACACTTACTTTAACTTCACTTAAGCTGATTTTGATGCCTTGAGCTCTGACATATCTAAAAAAAGACAAACCTAAACAGTTTTGGAAATATATCAATTCAAAAAGAAACTTGACGGCTGGATAGCCGTTGAATAACTAGTATGTCCCTAAATGATACAGTAAGCACTAATCCTATTGTGATTAGCAATTTATTTGGTAAACATTTCCGAACTTCTTTCTCCAGTAGTGTTTCAGTAACTGACTTCAATGATTTTCATTATTTAGCAAAGTTCTCTTCTACTTCCTTAGTGCCCGAGATCTCTTTATTGATGATGCAACCATTCTAAAATACATTGCCGATAATTTCTCTTGTGGGCCAGATGGCATTCCTGCGTCTGTAATTAACAGATGTAATATAACTCTTTTACCTATTCTCGGCTACCTATTTAATTTATCCCTTCGTTTCGGTGTTTTTCTCTTATTTTGGAAATTCTCTACTATAGCACCTTTACATAAATCTGGCAAGCGCGATGTTTGAAGCAATTACAGGCCGATTGCTATTCTTCGTTGTGTGGCTAAATTGTTTAAGTCAATTGTTTGTGATGTATTGTACGTCCATTCTAAGTCGATATTAGGATCGTTTCAGCATGGCTTTGTGAAAGGCAGATCCACCGTTACTAATTTGATGCAATTTTCTAACTTCTGTCTTTCTGCTCTCGAGAAAGGGCAACAGGTTGACTGCATTTATACAGACTCCAGTAAGGCATTCGATAAGATTGATCACCTTATTCTTGTGCACAAGCTTATCTTGCTTGGTTTCCCTGTGGGTTTTGTTTCGTGGATTAATTCCGGAGTGCCTTATCCTCTGAGATTTACAACATTTCCGGTGTTCCTCAAGGTAGTCATCGTGGGCCACTGCTATTTTTGTTGTTTATAAATGACGTGAGTGCATTTATTGTTAACTCGAACATTCTTCTCTATACTGACAACGCAAAGATATACAAAACTATATTTAATCACAATGATTGCTTATCTTTTATGACTGGTGTATGCTAAATAACTTACCTCTTAATATTTGTAAGTGCACTACTGTCTCGTATTTTAGAATAAAAACACCAATTCTATTTGATTATGTTGTAGATAGGACCGCTCTACTTCGTTCTGATAAAGTACGGGATTTGGGGGTAAAAGCACTTTCACATTCGATGACCACGTTGATCATATTGCCAGTAAAGCTAGCGCTATACTTGGTTTTGCCAAAAGAAGATCCAAGGAGTTCAATGATCCATACGTTACAAAAATTTTGTACTGTGCCTTTATCCGTTCTATTCTGGAGTATGCGAGCCCTGTCTGGTCTCCATTTTATTCTGTTCGCATAGCTAGAGTCGTAGTGTGCAGCGTAATTTCTTAAGATTTGCCCTTCGTGGCCTTTCGTGGTCAGATTCATTTAGGCTTCCTTCTTATGTTGATCGTTTGAATCTTCTGTTTTTTGACTCCTTGGAGAACAGACGTGTGCACGCAAGAGTGGTTTTCGCTTTTAAAGTTATAACTGGAGCTATCGACTCAGACCTATTGTTGTCTTCGATTGATTTCAATGTTCCGTTTCGAGCCTTGAGAAATAACGAATTTTATAGAGTCCCACAGCATCGCACCAATTATGGTTTTCATGAACCAATTTCTTCTATGCTCAGACTTCTCAATGAACGCTTCTCACAATTGGATTTTCGCATGACCCCCGTCCAAGTCAAAAATCAGCTTTCTTGTCGTTGAATTAATTCCTATTTACACTTTTTATTTTATCGTTTTCCTATTTACTGTTTAATTAATTATCTTTTATTATTTTTGTTTCTTTTAATTTTTATATTATTTATTTATTTTTTATTATTCTTGATTGATATCTATTGTATTTTGTTATTTATATAATATTTTATTTATTGACTTGTTACTTCTTGATTTTTTTTTTATTTGTCATCGGAACTAGAGGGGTTGCCCTTTTGTACTGAAGCACAGCTCAGGTGAGGGGGTAAGGATATTGGTTTTTGGGAATTAAGGGGATAGAGACGGAAGTGGCTATGAGTATTTCCTTTGAATTACTGAATATTGTAGTCAGGCGGGAACACCGAGATGGGCTGTGAGTTCCATATTCGAATAGTCCGGTTTAAAAACGAATCACGAAATTTGACAGTGCGACCGAAGGTGAAGTTGAGAGAATATTTACGAGCGCGCGAAGCAGCTCTAGTATTACGGGGTAAGGGCATATATGGGGGCAAGAGATTAAAGATTTCGTCCGAACAATCTCCTTTGTAGTAGCGATACAAAAGGGTTAGGGAGCTTACAGTTTGTCTATGATCGAGTGAGTCGAGCGAAGAATTGATGTCAGAATCTCCTATAATTTTAATGGTCCGAGACTGGATACTATCCAGATAGGAGAGAGAAGTTTTTGCAGCATAGGTGGGAATTAAATTCAAGACGTGGTCTAATATAGGCCTTAAAATTGTTAGTAACCCAGAAGGGGTGAAGGAGTTTTTATAGCGATTTAGGTAGCCCAAACATTTAGATACTTCCTCGGCGATGTTAAATATATGATCGTTCCAAGATAAGTTATCTGTGATTTGGATACCTAGTATCTTAACACTTGAAGAAGAGGTTAATGGCTGGCCTTAGAAGGTGATTGGGTCAAGGTTAAAGTCACGTTTGTGGGACACAAGACAGCACTGGGTTTTCAAAGCATTAAACTCAACTTGATTCTTATTGCCTCAACTAAGAATTTTAGCCAAGTCGTCATTCAATGACTGAACCATGTACCTACGTTGTTCTACTAAGCTAGTACATCGGGCTAAGGACGCACTGTTGAAGTGATAGGAGAAGTCTAAAGTGCTGTCATCGGCGAAGCTATGTATAGGATTGAAAGTTGAAGATAGCAAGTCATTAATAAATATCAGAAAAAGTGTGATGTGATCTTCGAAATTGCTATCAAGTACGTCTCTGTAATAAAGCAAAAAGATAAATTATAGGAACGGAACCCTGGTTAGATAAAAACCTAAGATCACTACGGAATAGAAGGAATAAGCTATTCAAAAAGATTAAGAAAGTGGGCGCAATTTCTCCCAATCTCCAAAAAAAATATGACACGCTGGCTTCAGAGTACTCTTCTGAGTCCCGGATTGCATATGAGGGTTAAGTAAAAAAAATCGGTAAAGATATCATAACAGAACCAAAAAGATTTTTCGACTTCGTTAACACAAAACGTAAAAGTTCGGGTTATCCCGTAACCATGTCCAATGGAATCACGCAATCTTCCTGCATGCATGATATCTGCGATATGTTTGCTGGCCGTTTTCGCGACGTTTTTGGAGCCCAGTCGGATTCGACCGAAATCGAGCCCAAAATTTCAGTTCCTCCACTCGTTGAAAATATTTCATTAACCATTGAGGAGGTGCTTCATACACTTACAACTACTGATGTCAAAAAAGGTCCAGGTCCTGATCTCATTCCCCCCTTATTCTTATCGAAATGTGCCCTTCAGCTCTCAACACCTCTATACTGGCTCTTTAACAAGTCACTCTCATTGGGAGTATTCCCATCGGCTTGGAAATCGTCGCATCTCACACCCATGCATAAGAATGGTTTCAAACGAAATGTGGAGAACTGTAGAGGTATAGCTATTCTATCAGCCATACCGAAATTATTCGAAAAAATTATCTGCGACAAATTAAACAAAATAATCAACCCTATTCTTAATGACCAGCAGCACGGTTTTAGAAAAGGGCGCTCAACCATGACTAACCTCATGATTCTAGTATCTGATACACTCTACGCACTGGAAAATGGGCATCAAATCGACGCAGTATATACTGACTTTAGCAAAGCCTTCGACCGAGTTGATCACAACATCCTGATTTTAAAATTAAAAAAAAATTGGTGTTGCAGGATCCCTACTTGACAGGATTAAATCCTATCTCAGTAATAGAACTCAATTTGTCAAATTCCAAGGCTTTATTTCCAAGAAAATAGTAGTGTCCTCTGGGGTACACCAAGGAAGTCACTTGGGACCTCTCTTATTTAACATTTTCGTCTCAGACTTATCTGAAGTATTAAAAAATGTCTCGCATCTATTGTACGCTGATGATCTGAAAATATATCATACTGTTACCTCACCCGATGATGCCGCATTTCTGTAATCCAAGTTTATTGCACTAGATGAGTGGTGTAGTCAGAACAAGTTAGAGCTTAATGTCGGTAAATGCCACGTGATAAACTTCTCACATAAAAGATCCACATACCTACATGACTATTTCCTAAGTGGATCTCAACTACATCGCGTAGATCAAATTGAGGACCTCGGCATTCTACTCGACAATAAACTGTGCTTTAAATCTCACTACAACCGATTAATCTCAAAAGCCAATAAACTTCTTGGATTTATTAAGAGAAGAGCCAAAGAGTTTAAGAATGTATGGGTCACTAAAACAGTATTCTGTTCCCTTGTCCGTCATCTTCTGGAATATGTATGTCCCATTTGGGATCTCTCTTTCCAGTTATACAGCAACAGAATAGAGTCAATACAGAAGCAATTCCTTCTCTTTGCTCTTAGGGACTTGTATGATCCTAGTGACTTTGAGAACCTTCCACCGTACGCACCTCTTAGTTCTAGAAGAACTATGCTCACATCCTATTTTACCTTAGATGTTTTGAATGGCGATATTATGGTTGACCACATCTCAAATAAATTCAGACTCAATGACAATGTCAGGCTGACGAGACATTCAGGACTACTAAAGGAATATCCGCATAGTACAGTTTACGGACAAAATGAGCCTATTAACAGATGTTGTAGAGTATTTAACAAATTCAGTGCACACTACACACTTCCAATGAGTAAATTGACATACAAACTAAGACTGCGCTCTATTTTATAAAGTATCCAAAACCCTGTATGACCATCCTTCTCCCAGTGCCCATCTTACTAGTTTAGATTAAGTTATGTAAGTTAATTTGTTTTAAGTTACATTAAATTAAATTAAATTAAAAAATATAAGTTAATGATTATGTAACTAAATATCTTGTTATGATAAATCAATAAAAAAAAAGGGTGGGAGAAAGAACCGAGCCCTGAGGGACACCAGCGTTAATTTTATAAGAAGAGGAAACCACACCATCCAATACCACACGCATTGAACGATTAGCTAAAAAACTTTCAATCCAGGAAATAAGAGATTCGCCCAAACCAATAGCTTTAAGTTTGATTAAAAGGGCAGTGTGCCATACTCTGTCGAAAGCCTTGGAAATATCAAGAGCGATAATACAAGATTCACCAAATTGGTGAATGCTCTTGTTCCAACGTTCAGTGAGGGTGGTTAAAAGGTCTCCTGTGAAACGTTTTTTGCGGAATCCATACTGTTTGTCGTCAATAATATCATTGATGTTGGGATATTCTATTACTCAATTGTTGATGATTGTTTCCATGACCTTGGACAGAATTGAGGTTATTGCTATTTTGCGATAATTAGCGGGAGTGGTGCGTTCTCCTTTTTTTGAAACTGGCTGAACAGTGGAGGACGATAAAGAGAGACGGTAAAGTTTGCATAGAGGTTTAGCTAGACAAGCGCAGCACAGCATCTGGACCGGACGATTTGTTAGCATCTAAATTCTTAAGAACTCGGTATACGTTTCGCGAACGAATACTAATCTGCCCTAAGGAGGAATTTAGCGTAGTATACGTTGGAAGGTTTGAGTTCGTTGGTGGTAAAGAAGAGTTGGCAGCAAATTGATCCGCTAAGATGTTTGCCTTCATGTTAGGATCCGTAATAATCTCATTTTTGTAGATGAAAGATGGAATCGATGATGCAGAACTACCTCTGATGGAACGAGCGAGAGACCAGAAACTTTTGCTGCCCTTAGGACTTCTCAAAATTTTTTGCTTCATTTTCTGGTCATGCAAATATTTTTCTCGTTGTAAGCTGGATTTGCAAAGGTTCCTTTCTTTTTTGAAATTTATCCAATTACCCTCGGATGGCAGCTGCTTATAAGCACGGTAAGCTGCCTCTTTAGCCCTTATCGCAGTACTAGAATTTTCATTAAACCAATCCTTAGAACTGGGCTTGATTGGTTTGTAGCTTTGGGGAATGAAAAGTCTCATGCCCAGCAAGATGGTCTCATTTACTGCAGAAGAAGCATACTCAGCACCTCTGTTAAAGTAAATTGAAACATTCAAATGTAAAATAAAATTGCTTAAGACTGGACCAAGCCTAGGGTATAGTCTAGTGGGTAGCGTATTTGATTTACAATGCGAAGGTCGTGTGTTCAAATCCCGGTCAACGCATAATTCCACCACACTACCTGCTTGAATATACTTTGGTTACCTCAATCTACGAAAATAAAAACAAAATTCGTAGATAGAGGGTTGTGCGAAGAGCTAACAACTCCTCCGCAATAAATAATGAAAATGTTAAGGAACCTGAAGGTCAGGAGGCCAAGGCCCGATTTGGGCTGTAGCGCCATTGAAGAAGAAGAAGAAGACTGGACCAATCGGCACTTCCGTAATGCCATACCAACTTTTTTAGAGCTGGTGTAATTGGCGTCGAGATGGAAACTGGGAAATAGGCGGAAATTAAGCAATGGTCAGAGCTTCCGAGTGGAGAATTAACAGAAGTTCAGTATTTAGCTGGGTCTGAAGTTAAGATCAAGAAGATAAGATCCTTGGCCTGCAACGTCAGGGATACGAGTAGCTCTGTCTACAGTTTGGCATAGGTTATTCGATGATGCGAATAGTTCAACAAATCGGCCGGCTGAAGATGTGTTACGGGAGTGACGAAGTCAATTTATATTATGGACATTAAAATCGCCCGCTACTGCGATTTGTTTATGATTGCTTTATAGTTAGGTTTTATAAATTTTTATTGTATTATTTGTAGTAATTAGGCAGTTGATGAATAAACGAATATTATTATTATTATTAAAGCTAGGAGTCAGATCGTTTTCTACTCTGTCACAAAGACTCGGTCATTGTCATTCTTGTAAGCCGAACCAGGTTCGGTGGGACTCCAAACTCCAACATTTTATACAGTACGCGCCTGTCGATCGTATGCTTGTTTGAAGTCAACAAATATCTGGTGCGAATCCCTATCCTATTCCCAGCACTTTTCCAGCATCTGTCTAACTAAGAATATCTCGTCCGTGGTCGATCTTCCAGCTTTAAATCCGCCTTGGTATTCAACAATTGGTCGATCATGTGGCACATGGAAGCGAGCAGTTGAGCAGGAGGCGAGAGGAATAAACAAGTCCAGGCAACAGCTTAAGACCGATGCTCAGGATCGCGCCTTGAGGAAGAGAGTTGTTTCTGTCCTATGCCCCTATAGGGGGTCTTAACAAGAATTTGATTGATTGATCGATTAATTCACCAATTACTTTGTCAGCTTAGGACTTAATTCTCTTTTCCAAAATTTTCGTCAAGATCTTATAAGATGTAATATTGCAGTTCCACCGTAAAAGGTCATAAATCACCTGTTAAGGAAAAAAATAAGACATGAATGTATGTTGTAAGTGTCGAAATTTTAATGGCTTATCTTGATCACGAGCAGGCCAATACATGGCATAGTCCCATTCGCACTCCTGGGCTATTTTTGCACTTAAAGATTAATCGCCAAGCAATTAAAATTAAATTAATAGATTAGAGGCTGAGAACAACGAGAAAATTAGTAGGGTAAAGTAACTGAAAAGAAATGTACACCATCTAATCGTATGAAATTCTACGCGAAGAAAATAATAACCGTTGAATAGCAGCAACGTCGTCTGACAGCAGCGCGAATAATAGGTCAGCATTCTACGCCGATTTTCCACCCTGCAATCAAACGCGAGGCCAGCAGAGTAACCGAGAGAAACCTGAAAACGCAACCAAAGGGTTATCCCCAACTAACAATAGCAAACACTTCCCGAGTCCTCACAGCGTCATCGTAGCGAAACTATATAAACTGGTGGCGTTATAGTGGTCACAATTTAACTCGTTCCTGCCATCGAAACGATTCTTTTCCTTGTCACAACGGAACTCCTTTCGAATGCACGACTTCGATTCGACACACTGGAACTTATTGATCCTGCATCCGCTACATCCGACTTCACCTTCACCAAGCGAACATTCACCTCGACTATTGCAATGCACCACCATCAATCGTCGAATTCCTGGTAAGACCCCTTCTGGCCTCCTGCTCAACTGCTCGCTTCCACTACGACCAACCCGACGTTTTCCTTGAGGATCATAATCCAGAGCCTGTTTGGCGCTCTGGTTTCCTCAAAGTGTGATCGATCCACTTCCACTTCCGCCTTTGAATCTTAATGCCTACTTTAGTCTGTCCAGTCGTACTCCAAAGTTCGTCGTTGGAGATCACTTCTGGCCGTGATATTCCTAAAATGCGTCGGAGGCATTGGTTCACGAAAGTTTGCAGTTTCTTGGTAAGTCGAACGGCCACCGCCATATCGAGACATAATTTCGGATCCGATGCACACTGAAATTTAGTCGAATCGCATATACTCTTCAAATCTCCTTCCGATTGCAATCTTTCTCATCCGCTCTGAGGACTTTATCAGTACAAATCACGGCACGGAACGTAGACAACACGAGAACTGTCAGATTCCCGATCGCGGACTACATTAATAGAATCGGACATTACCGAAGCCTACGACACGGAAAATGGATTTTCAGCAGCCCTGGAGGCTCTGCCCCTGCAAGAATTAAGCCTAACACATCGGTCATTAAGTCCTTAGGATAACAAAGAAAATACAGTTTTTTCGGTCTAATTTTGCTTTATTCTTCGACATAGTTTCCTTCAAGAGTGATACAATCCGTCCAACGCCTCTCTAGCTTTTCGATACCAGTTTTGTAGAACAACTTGTCTTTCGACTCAAAATTTTGCCATTGCTCTTTCCCTTCTCAAGGTAGTCTATGAATAATATACCATGTGCATCCCAAAAAACTGAAGCCATTACCTTGCCAGCCGATGTTCGAGTTTTTGGTCGCTTTGGTCGCGGTTCTCCCGCTGCTGTCCACTCGGATGACTGCCGATTTGACTCTGGTGTGAAATGATGGATCCAAGTTTCATCCATTGCCACATACCGCCGCAAAAAATCTTTTTTATTGCGTCGAAACAGCTTCATACAGGCCTCCGAATCGTCGACACGTTGTTGTTTTTGGTCCACTGTGAGCAAACGTGGCACCCACTTAGAAAAGAGCTTCAGCATCGACAAATGCCCATGCAAAATTGTGTGCACACTGCCTTTCGATATCTTTAGAGTGTCTGCTAAATCTTGCAACTTCACTTTACGATCGGCCAAAACGATTTTGTGGACTCTTTTAATGTTTAAATTCGGCAAACCACTTCTCAACCATTTGTCTCGACGGAGCAGATTCCAAATAACACTTTCCAAGCCAAGCTCTTGTTTCAACGGTGTTTTTTCCCATCAAGAAGGAATGTTTTATCAACACACGAAATTCGGATTTTTCCATGTTTTTAAAAATAACAAAAGTAGCATCACTTCGAGCACTTTACCTTGTAAACAAAAAATCAGAATGTCATGAAATTTTGACGCGTCGCTTCTGAAAGTTGGTACTCCCTGCCAATACTATTGGTTCGGCCACAGAGGTGTCATCTGTGGGTCACCGATGTGGTAAGCTGGGGAAAATGTTATAAATAACACACCCAAATAATTTTCCATACATAGGAATAGGTACTCCTATGTATGAGTCGGGAAAAATGCAAGGCTAAACGCAAGAACAAAGAATGTTCGAAGCCCTAGACTTTAATTAAACTTTTCAATGCCAGAAGGAGCCCGCCACGAAGCTTGACGCGAGGAAATCAAGCTTGGTGCTTGTCTTTTTGAATAGTGTGGCGAATAAGTACAGACGTGAGATTGAAGTTTATGCAGACTAATGTTTGGATAGTAAATTTGGAAGTGCTCCGAGGTGCAGGGGTGCAGGTGCAGGAAAAAAAAACTGTAGCAGTACACAACAAAGATATTCCTCGGTAGTTTTCGCAGCAGAGTTTGCCACCTTTTTTATAAATTGGACATATGATACTCCTGCGCCTAGCTTCAGGAAGTGTTTCCTGCGTCCATATGTCTGTGACTAATCGGTGTCAGAGAAGTGCTACGCAAGTGTCCCGACTTTTAAAAGTTCAGCTGGAATTCAATGAGTGCCCGACACACTGTTAGTAGGGTGGTTCTTCAGGGCCGAGATGAATGTACATTGTAAGTGTCGAAATTTTAATGGCGATCAGAGTAATACATCGCGTAGCCCCATTCGCACTTCTGGGCTATTTTTGCATTTAAACATTAATCGCCGGGCAATCAAAATTAAATTAATAGATTAGAGGCTGATAAAAACGAGAAATTTAGTAGAGTAAAGCAACTGAAAAGAAATGTACACCTATCTAATCGTATGCAAATCTACACGAAGAAAATAATAACCGATGAATAGCAGCAACGTCGTCCGGCAGCAGAACGAAAAATTGAGCAGTATTTTACGCCAATTTTCCGCCCTGCCGTCAAACGCAAAGCCAGCGCAGTAGCCGAGAGAATCCTGAAAACGCAACCAAAGGGTAAAACAACTGACAAAAGCAAACACTTACCGAGTCCTCACAACGTCATTCTTGCAATCGAACATGTTGTCGTGACGAGCTGTAGTGAAACTACATTTATGAACATGTTGCGCTGTAGTGATCACAATTTAGCTCGTCGCTGCCATCGAAACGATCCTTTTCCTTGTCACAACGGAACTCCTTTCGAATGCACGACTTCGTCGAATCGAACTGGAACTGGAACTCATTGATCCTGCATCCGCTCCATCCGACTTCATCTTCACCTCACGGACATTCACCTGGACCATTGTATTGGAATCCTATAGTTTGAATTAAATAGCACTTGAATTATACTTATGTATTACCTTTCACAAGCTAGGGTGTAGACTATTAGGTAGTGTGTTGGTCTTGTAATGCGAAGGTCGTGAGTTCAAATCCCGGTCGGCGCAATATATAATTCCGGCACATTGCCTGCTTGGTTATACCTTGATCATCTCAATCTAAGAAAATGAAAAATTCGTATAAAGAGGGTTGTGCGAAGGGCTAACAACCCTTCCACAATAAGTAATGAAAAATGTTAAGGAACCTGAATATCAGGAGGCCAAGGTCCGATTTGGGCTGTAGCGCCATTGTAGAAGATTATCTTTCACAACGCAATACTTATGTGTATAACATTGAATTAGCTT
The DNA here is from genome assembly GCA_963669355.1 of Chorisops tibialis. NCBI lineage: Eukaryota > Metazoa > Arthropoda > Insecta > Diptera > Stratiomyidae > Chorisops > Chorisops tibialis. The sequence continues at coordinate 12,717,432 of OY770265.1, read as the reverse complement.
ATATCATTCGTTTATATCACTAGACTCTTTAGTACAATTAAAGCATTCGAAAATACCTGACGTGTTTTTCTCGTACCTTATACCCAACACATTGCAATACACCGACATCAATCATCAAATTCCTATTAAGACCTCCTTCCTGTTACGACCACTTCTGGTCTCCAGCTCAACTGCTCGCTTCCATGTGCTACATGGTCGACCAACCCGACATCTTCCTTGAGGATTATAATCCAGAGCCTGTTTGACCTGTTCACGATACTTTTTTTTAAGAAAATTTAAGTTTATTGGAACGAGTCGAGCAATGACACGTATGGTGACCAA